>CAUYUJ010021348.1:182500-232500 GCA_963575745.1 Prorocentrum cordatum
AGGCGCCACCAAGGGGGCCCCAAGAGAGCTCCCAGAGGGCCCCGAAAGGCCTACAACAGATTGCACGTTCGCGCGAATTCTTTGTACCACTTTGGGGGGTCCCTCTTGGGGCCCTCGGGGAACGTTCTTGGGGCCCTCGGGGGGCCCACTGGGGCCCCGGGAAGGCCCCAAGAACGCTCCCAGAGGGCCCCAAGAATGCTCCAAGGGGGCCCCAAGAGGACCACCACAAGTGACAAAAACTACTTGCATGAGGGTGCAACTTATTCGGCGCCTCTTGGGGCGCTCTTGGAGCCGTGCTGGGCGCCACTCGTGGACGACATGGGCTGGGCGACGGCATGTGGACCCTGTCGCTTGGGCCATCGGGGGTGCTCCCCAATGGGGCCACGAAACGTGTGAGCGTATGACGGAATGGGCTGGGCGGCGGCCTGTGGGCCCTGCCTGTGGGGCCGTCGGTGTAGCTCCCCGTGGGGCCACGAAGCGTGTGAAACGTATGCCGAAATATGCTGGGCGGCGGCCTGGGAAACCTGCCGCTGGGACCTTTTTTTGGTGGAGCTGCCTATGGGGGCACGAAATGTATGAGGGTGTGTCGATGTGGCCTGGGCGACGGCATGTGGACCTTGCCGCCGGGACCTCCGATGAGCTCCTCATGGGGACACGAAGCGTCTGAGGGGCGTGCCGACATGGGCTGGGCGGCGCACTAAGGACCCTGCCGATGGGGCCTTTCGGTGGAGCACCTCACAAGGCCACGAGACTTGCGGGGGATGTGGCGAAGCAGAGACGCGGGGGAACAAGGGGGGTGTTTTGATAATGTTGATGAGGATGGTGGTGGTATTGATGATGGAGACGACGAAAATGCTGATGATGCTGATGATGGTGGCGATGGCGACGATGACGATGGACGGTGACGACGGGGACACGCGGAGAGCAGGGGCAGATACGCGAAGAGGGAGGACGAGGGAGGAGGCCGGAAGGAATGACGCGGGGCGGTGTCTCTTCAAAACGAAAAACCAACACTGCAATATGGTAGGAAATTTCTGGACGACCACCCCCGTGGCGCGGTCAATGTCCGCGACAGCATCGCGATCGCTGGCACTACGAACGCAATGTTGAAACTCTTCCTGCGACGTTACCCGCGGGGTGGATCTGCCAGGGATGGGGGTCGAAACCGCCCCAGCGCAAAGCAAATGTACAATCCTGAGAAACCCCAGCCCACATCAACCGATCCGCAACAAGCACGCGAGCCTTTGACGACCCCAACGCACGTGACATCGCATAACGCGACGCGCCATCGAAAACGTTTGACGCGCGGTCTCGGAATGACATCGGGCTTCATGGAACGTCGAATGGAAAACATGAAAAACCGCCCTGTGGGCTCCGAGACCCAAAATTAGTGATGTGAAGGACTTCGGGTCTCGGACATCATCAGCAGAAGGAGCAGCATCGTCATCGCCATCAGAAACATCATCGTCATAATCACTAGCACCATCGACATCAACATTACGATCAGCACAATAATATGAATCCTCATCACCATCATCTTCATCATCATTAATGCTCATCCTCATGACTCTTCTCCTCCCAATCCTCCCTTCCTCCATTTCTTCCTCCTTCCAACTTCCCTCGTTCACACCGTCTCCTCCTCTTCCTCATTCAGCCAGTGCCCCAAACAGCGCTTGCACTTAGAATGTTTTCCGTCCCTCTATTCATTGTGTTTTACTTCTCTATTTTCATTCTAAGGAAAAGACCTGCGCGACGGTCCGACCGGCTTGTCGTCGCCCGTCGCCGCCCATCGCGGCCGACGGTTTGCATTGCCTTGCGTTGTTTTGCATTGGCTTACATTGTTGTGCATTGTTCTCACTGCGCTGCATTACGTTGACGTGTCCCACGTAGATTTCACCAAGTAGCTTGCCTCACATTAGATTGCACCACATAGCTGACACGAGAGATGTTACACTATATAGTCATGCATATACCTCAACATCCATACATATACATATAACGGCGCACCGGGTCCGGGGGGGCCCGGGGCCGGGACCTCGACCACAAATGTGGGCCCCGGGGGGCCCGGAGGCTCGTCGGACCGCCGGACGCCGTCCAAAATCGTTCGCAGGCGGCTTCGGAACGCGCTCCGATGGCTCTAGATGCCTTCCAAGACGCCTGTCATGACACCAAGAAGGTCCCAGAAGCCTCCAAGACGCTCCGAGAGGCAGCCCAAGAGAGGCCCAAGAAGCAAAAATCGTGTCATTCCTATGGGAAAACGTATATTTTTCGCATGTTTGCCTCTTGGGCTTTCACCGCGTCCAAGACGGCCCAAGAGGCGCCCAAGACGGTCTACGAGGCCTCCGGGAGCGCTCCAAGGCTGCGCACGAGTGGCCCACGGGCCCCCAAGACGGCCTAAGAGAACCCCAAGACGACTTCGAGAGGGGTCCCAGAAGGAGAAAGCCACTCTCGAATTCCGAGCTTCCGGCCCAACATATCCCAGGAGGCGCCAAAACGCCACCCAGAGGCGCCAAAAGGCTTCCAAAATCAGCCCAAGACGTTCCGAGAGGCACCCCAAGAGGTCCAAGAAACAAAATCGTGCCATTCCTATGGGAAATCGTATATTTTCGCATGTTCGTGCAGCGGGTGTGGGGGTGGGGGGGGGGGGGGGGTTATGGGGGCATTACAAAACACCACACCCGCACCAACCCCCAACCGCGTCCAAGACGGCCCAAGAGGCCTCCAAGACGGCCTAGGAGGCTTCCGGGAGCGCTCCAAGGCTGCGCACGAGTGGCTCAGGACGGCCCCAAGACGGCCCAAGAGAACCCCAAGCCGACTTCGAGAGGGGTCCCAGAAGGAGAAAGCCACTCTCGAATTCCGAGCTTCCGGCCCAACATATCCCAGGAGGCGCCAAAACGCCGCCCAGAGGCGCCAAAAGGCTTCCAAAATCAGCCCAAGACGTTCCGAGAGACACCCCAAGAGAGGTCCAAGAAACAAAAATCGTGCCATTCCTATGGGAAACTAAAATTTTTCGCATGTTCGCATCTTGGGCTTTCACCGCGTCCAAGACCGTACGGCCCAAGAGTCCTCCAAGACCGCCCCAAAGACGGCCCAAGAAGCTTCCAAGTATGGCCCCCAGGACAGCCAAAGGAGGCCGCCAGCCCCAAGACCGGGCCCCAAAGAGCGGCCAAGATGGCCCAAGAGGCCCCAATACGGCCCAAGAGGTGGGCCCAGAGGGGACCACGAAACGCAAAGCTCGACCCTATCCCGCCCCAAGAGGCCGCCAGGAGGCCCCAAGGAGGCCCCTCAAGAAGCCCCAGGAGACCCCCAAGAGGCCCAAAGGAGGCCCCGAGAAGCCCCAAATCGGCCCCCAAAATGCTTCGAACCTGCTTCCAGGAGGCCCCCGACAGGTTCAGAGGCTCCCGAGAAGCTACGTCAAACTCCCAGCGAGCGGCCGGACGAGGCCCCCCACAAAATCACAAGAGGGTTCCAGTATTTGTATCCTTCAGCGCTCTCTGGCCTTCTTCCCCCTGCCCCCTTCCCTGCGACTTTCGTTGACTCAAGCTCGCCTCCCAGCTAGAACCTAAGCGCGCGCGAAGCGCGCGCGTGGTTCTAGTAGTTATATATGCATACATTGCACCGCATAGGCCGCACTACATGGTTTACACCGTATAGCTTGCATGACATCGATTGCACCACAAAACACAATTTGCACTACCTCAATTGCACCATCTATGTTGCACCACCTATATTCTCGGCTCTACAAAAACAAAAAGGATCTAGCAGCCCCCCGAAGCCGGGATTACCCGCTCACCTTGGGGATGTGCACTGTACATTTGATTCTGCTCGTTCGTGAATCCCACCAGCCCTTTGGGCGTGAGTGGTTTAGAGAGCCCGCTCTGTTCTCAACCCCCCTTCTTCCCCTTCGGGGAGGGGTTTACCTCCCCCTACCCCCTCCCCCTGGGCCTGGAGAGGGCGTTCCGCGGGTGGTCAGAGGGGTCGTTTTCGACTCCTGGGAGGGCTAAAAAACGACACCCCTCACGAGGATTCTGGCCCCGACGGGGGGAGGCAGAAAAAACCCTCTCCTCTTCTTCGAAGGCAAAAGCATTGATTTTACTACGGTGTTGGCCCCATTTTGGCCTTCTGAAGGGGGCAGCGCTCCTTAAAGCTCCCCTCTTCTTTCAAGCCAAAATCATTGATTGTACGAAGGTTTTGGCCCCATATTGGCCTTCTGAGGGGGCAGCGCTCATTAAAGCTCCCCTCTTCTTTGATCGATCTCCTCCAAAATGGCCCCAAGAAGCGCCCAGGAGGCACCAAGAGGCCCCAAGATGGCCCCAAAAGGCCCCCAGGAGGCCCCCAAGAGGCCTCCAAGAGGCCCCCGAGATGCCCCCAAGAGGCCCCCAAGAGGCCCCAAGAGGCTCCCCCGAGGCACCCAAGACGCTCCTGGAAGCCCCTGGGGCCGCCAAGAGGCCCCCAAGACGCCCCAAACGGCCTCCAAGAGGCTCCCAAGAGGCCCGAAGAGGCTCCCCCAAGGCACCCAAGACGTTCCTAGAAGCCCCTGGGGCCGCCAAGAGGCCCCCAAGACGGGACGAGGTGCCCGAACGCCTCACGCCACGAGGAGCCCGAACGACTCACACCAGGAAGAGGGGCGCGAACGACTCACACCACGAAGAGCCCGAACGACTCACACCAGAAGGAGGGGCCCGAACGACACACACCAGCACGAGGCGCCCGAACGACTCACACCACGAGGAGCCCGAACGACTCACACCACGACGAGGGCCCCGAACGACTCACACCGAGCGAGGAGCCCGAACGACTCACACCAGGACGAAACAACTCACACTACGAGAAGCCCGAACGACTCACCACGCCACGAAGAGCCCGAACGACTCACACCAGGAAGAAGGGCCCGAACGACTCACACCAGGACGAGAAACCCCAAACGACTCAAACCACGAGGAGCGTTTTCTCTCCCTCCTCCTCCGCCTCGTCCTTCTCCCGCTCCCCCCCACAAGGAGTATGTACAAGGAGGCGGGAGGAAGGAGTAACAGGGGAAATATGCGGGGCCAAGCGGACACACGCCTGAAAAACAAGACTGTCGGCATGCTTCGCAAGAGTTGCTGTTGTGAGATGGGTTGGTGGGGATACGCGAAGCGTAAAGAATTCTAAATGTGAGCTCAAACCATCCCACCCATGCCAATACCCGACGATCAAACATCGTCAATTTGTAAGAACCCCTTTCAACAAAAACACGAAGTGCACACGCGCGCGTCGGTGCGCGCGCAGGCCGGAAATTGTCGAAAATCGAAATGTTCGTAAGGATTGCAAAATCGAGCGTCTCGGAACATCATGAAGCACACGTTGTACAACATGGGGGTTCGAAAATCGGTTTGCCCGCGCGTTGCTGCGATTTTGACACGAAAACATAATATATTTCAACAGATTCCTCACATGCTACCAAACGGGCTTTTCGCGCGTGCATGTCAAAATCATTCGAACGCCCTTGCACGCGCGTTGGGGGGTAAGCTTTCGGTCAAATGATGTCATTCGGGCAACTCGCGCCCATCGGCCGCGCGCGCATGTCGAAATCTTCCCGAAACCGTTACCACCGACAAATTCACACAACCATCGTCATCAGCGTAATCAACATCGACGCCGTCATTGGCCCTTCCGTCGTTATCGTCATCGTTGTCACCACCGCCGAAAGTATCAATCGTGCCTGCCGTTGTCGACGTCGCCATGATACCGCGCCCGCCCGTATCACAGACTCGCACAGAAGTGCCAGCGCGTCAGCGCGGCCTGAGAGAGGCGCTGAGATGTTTCCAGCAGGCAGCGCCGCCGCGGTCGCGTCGATCGCACCAGACTAGTTGGCCGCTCTGCGCGCGAGCCTGCGCGAGATAGCGCGGCCGCATCGATGCGCAAGCCAACAAGAAGTAATCGCAAGCGCCACCGCATGGAATTGGCAAACCATGTGTGGGTCGGTGGGTGGAATGATTGCGCGAGAAGTGGAGTCGGCAACTCATTACAAAACCGCAGTTAACTGCAACACCTAGATGAAGTCATATAGCTTACACCAACTAAGTTGCACTACATAGCTTAAACCACATCGATTGCTCAACATAGACTGCACTACATAGCGTGCACCACATATAGTGCACCACGCAGACTGCATGTTGCACCATGTAGAGTGCACAACGGAGTATGCTAGAACACACACACACACACTGATTGACGCTGGCTAACATCATCCTCGCCTTCCTCGTCCTTTTCCCTCCTCCCCCGCGTCCTCATTGTTCCACCTGCCCCTCCTAATCCTCCTGTCCCCTTCCTGTTCCTTCTGCTCGTCCTCCTCGTCTTCCTCCTCCTCACCCTCAACAACTATCTCCCTCATCCCCTGAAATTGTGCGGACGATGTCCCGCTCCTTCCGCGCTTTCTTTGCACGCCGGAATTGAAACATTGGTTTTACGGTGAGTTTCAATCCGTTTCTCTTCGGTGTTTCAAGATGGTGCTCACGCTGCAGCGTGGGCCTGATGTTCGGATCGACGCTTTGCTCCCATCGTTCAAACTGACGCTCTCGCCCCAGCTCGGGCCAACTTTTCGGAATCCGAGTCTTGCTTCATTGTGGTCCCCCTCATCATTCCCCCTCCTCCGCCTCCCCCTGGTCCTCCTGTTCCTCCCGTCCCTTCCACTCCAGTTCGTGTTGCTGCAGTTGGTCTCGTCCCAGCGCGGGCAACTTTTCGGAATCCGAGTCTTTCTTCATCGTTGTCGCCCCCCTCATTTCCCCTCCTCCACCTTCCCCTGGTCCTCTTTTTCCTCCCCCTTTCGCTTTAGTTTCTGCTGCTACTGTTCGTCCTCATCCTGTTCCTCCCGCTCATCCTCCTGTTCACCCGCCACCTCATCCTCCTCATCCTCCTCTTGTGCATGCAGCTCCCACTTCTCCGATTGCGCATGACACGAAGTGGTCATTCCATGGGAATCGCATGTCGGCTATGACACGCGTCCGCGGATGATGAAAAATCAGCACCATGGAAAGAAATGGGAGGGAGGGATAGGATGTCAGATGAGGCGCGAGAACACCCAGCTTGTCACCGACATTCGAGGATGCGGTGTTCGTCCGCGCACGTATCCCGCAGAGCCGTCCTCGACAATCGGGGGCATTTGAGCAGTGGGTAGTAGAGGCCTCCAAAATGGGGTCCGGGTAGATCGGATGATCGAGCCGCATCGCCGATGACTGCGCGATGCGCCAGCGACGCTCCAGTGATGTCGATGATGCGTCGGCGCCGTCGGTATGGAGAACCTCGGGCCCCATATCGAGCGGCATCGCCGATGCTTCGGCGACACGGCGCACTCCTCCGACCTCATCTACTCCGATGCCATGTGGGAGGCCTGGAGATAGAGGGGTCGGAACGATTGACCGACCATGGCTTCTGAAGCAAAACTGTGTCCTGTGTGCTGGCTGCGCGGCGGTAAAGCTGGACGATGCCCTCCTGTTGGGTCTACTGTCTTATGGCACGTGGCAATTGTTATTGACGTGATAGCTTGCACCACAAAGCCGGGCAGGTGTCAATCTACCTGACAATTCTGCGCCAAGAACCGTCGGATCCGATGTACGCTTAGGCACAATTGTAATGCACGCTCCTGGGTTCACGTTGCACAGCGATTGCGGACAGTCGCGCTGAGCCGCTGTGCCAACAGTGGTCTAGACTTGATCTCGCCGTCCTAGATAACGCCTGATGGCGTATTCGGATGATCCTCGGCATAGTCAAAAACAAAATAATGAATGAGGGACGATCTAGGGAGGAGGGAAAGATGAAAGAACGAGGGAGGAGGGAGGAAAGCTCTGTCATTCCAAGCTTGCAGCTCGCCGTTAAGTCCGTCTTCGCCCCTTTCCTTCGACGTCTCACGATTTGTTCGATACGCCGGCCGGGGGCGTACGTATGGGGGTCTCTCGACCCCTGGTTTGTCTCCCTAGTCTAGTCGCCAGAGCCCGCAACGAGCCTCCACAGACCCTCCTGAGGCCAGTAAAGAGTACAAAACTATATTGATCCTCCAGCCTCCCCCTCCTCCTCCTCCTCCGCCTCCTCCTCCGCATGGCCCTTCCCCTCTTTGAGAGACCAGCTCCATACCCCATCTGGGGTCAATCTGTCCTGGCCACTTTCTCCAGCTGCGTCCGGCCGTGGCCACGAGGCACCCCCCCCAGAAGGTCCAACACAAGAGCGAGACGCACCAATCCATACAGTGAGGATGTTCGTTGCTGCGCTTGGCGTGTGGGCGGCCAAATAAAGGCCTCCTGGATGGGTCCGAGTAAGCGAGGTCGGAGGATCGCGCCGTATCGCCGATACATCGGCGACGTCGGCGATGCATCGGCGTCGTCGGCGAGGAGAAAATCGGGCTCCACATCGAGCCGCATCGCCGATGCATCGGCGATGCGGCGCTCCTCCGACCCCGTCTACTCGGACCCCATCTGGGAGGCCTAGACCAGAGCCCCTGCGGCACGCTATGGCCGGCAAGCTGATACGGTTGAAGGAAAGATGTGCAAGCAGGTCCCGACAAAAAACAAGCATCCAACAGGCATCCCTCGCCCGGACCCCGACCTCGTGCCGCTCGCAGTCGCCCCGGCTCCTCCCGACCCCGGAGGCCTCCTGGGCCTCCTGAGCTCCCAGGAAACCCCCGAGGGCATCTGGGGACAAGAAAAGGCGACGCACCCCACCCCCAGAAGAAGGCGCACAGACAGAATACCCCGTCGTCGCCGCCGCCGCCACAATGGTCGTCACCACCATCGCCGTCGTCCGTCGTCGTCGCCGTCCGTCGAAGGTCGCCGTCGTTCGGAGCAGGGCGAGTTGAAACAACGGCAGCTCAAATCGGTCCCCAGACCCCTCCAGGGATTCAAGCGTACCAGTTTTCCAAGCTGCGCCCAGCCATGGCGACGAGGGGGCCCCCAATCGGCAACTACCGCTGCCTCAACTCGCCCTCCTATGAGGCGTCCGTCGCCATCGGCGTCGTCCGTCCGTCCGATACCACTCGCCCAACCCTCTCCCGGGGTGCGCTCTGACTATAATTTCCATGAATCCAGCCGTGGTAACGAGTAGCTGTATCGGTATCTTCTCCTCCCCTGACGTCCGCCGTGGTCGTCGTCGTCGTCGCCGTGTTAGTCTTCGTCGTCGTCGCCGTCGTCGCCGTCGTCGTCGCCGTCGTCGCCGTCGTCGTCGTCATCACCGTCGTCGTTCGACCCGCGAGGCCCCAGGCCTGTCCCGGGTACGGCGGCCGGTCCGGCGGCGCCGCGGCCGCATCGTCGGCCTCGCGCTGGCGTGCCTGCTCGGCGTACGGTTGGGCCGCGTTCCTGGCCACGGGTCGTCGTATACCTCCTCCAGCTGCACACTGCCTCGCCCTACCTCCGCGTCCCTGCTACCCTCCTCCTCCTCCTGCCGCCTACTACCTCGTCCTGCCTCCTTCGAGATCCCCTCCCAAGCTCTTCGGGCTAGGCCCCCACAATTTTTTCGGGCTTCGCCCCCCCCCAGGTTTTCGGGTTCGGGCCCTCCGCTTTCGGGCTTCGCGGGGTTTTCTTGCATAAACAGCCGACCATCATGGGCCCCCGTCTGGCCAGGATTGGTGCAGTACGCAGTTGGAGCCCATCTGCATCATTCGTGATAGCGCCCCTTACTGGCCCTTCCCTGGCAGCCTCACGATTCGAGCCGCCGGCGTCGTCTAGGAACTAGTGATTCCAAGGCATTCCCAGACGGCTTCGGAGCGAATCGTGATGTTTCTGGCCCCCTCCTCCCCCTGGTAACGCCCCGTTTCGCCAGGGGCTGAGAGAATGGTATCGTGGCGTCCTCCTTTTCCTCTCCATCGCCCACCCTCGGCGGCACATCAAAGGGCGCATGACGAGGGGCGGCCGTCCAATAAGGAGGGGTGGAGGTGCGTAGGAAGGGACCAGTCCCTTGAAAGCGTCGGTGGCAACTCGTGGAAGCCTCCCATACCATCTTGCTGGCTCGCTAATCGACGCTACATCGACGCCAATCGACGCTCACCAGCACTGAGTCGGCGCTATCTCATCGGTTACCAAATGCTGATCGACGCTAGAGCAGTCTAACGACGGGATTACGAAAGTACATGAGGCCCCCATGAGTTGCTACCACAGAAAGCCATTCGCGCCACACGTTCTGAGGTCGGGGGCCTCCTTAGATGGCCGCCCCCCTCGCCCAGCCTCACCCTGTACACCCCTCCCACTCCTCAAAACCGGCACCCGGACTTCTCCTGGGGCGCGCTCTTGAGCATCGTCAACATGGAACAGTGGGCCCAGAGGCCCTTAGCACCAACCAGTTACCCCCTCGAGGTGGGGATGGGTGTCGCGAAACACAACCGATACGGCATCTATCCCCACCCAAGGGGGCTGATCGGACAGCGGGCCAATGGCTGTGCCGGTGGGAATGGGGACGGGTCAAAGGATGCTGAGACCTGGCCATGCCTTCTCGTATCCTCCGCGTTTCACGGAATGCGCAGACTGCCGCCTCGGGTGGACATGGGGCACGCTGTGACTCGCGGTAAAACCTTGGCTGCTCGGTGCGGTCTACAGAATGCACCAAGTCGCAGAGCGGGTCGATGAAGTGCAGCGGCCGCATACGCTAAGGCGACAGTGTCCGACGGGAGAAGGACGAGGAAGACAAAATTCCAAGGCGGACCCAGCGGCGGCCGAAAGGGTCAGACCCATCCTCATCCCGCGACGCCGCCGAGCCCCCCCCCCGCCCGTGGGCCGACAGCTCCTGCCATGTCCTGACATACCTAGGGGCTCCCCTGAACCGGCCTTGCACGATGCCCAACAGCAAATGTTGTCCCAAACCGAGAATGGCCGCTGTTAGACAGGCGACGTTGTGGAACAAATGGACAACGTCCGCGGCGGCACCGACAGCAAGTCCTCTCTGGACAGGGAAAGAACTGCTGTCGGTCTTCGTTCCCTTTATGTCCGTACCCATAATAGTCGTGCCGAGTCTCGGGACCTGGTGCGGGCCCCGAGACAGCGAGAGAAACCTCCCCAGACATCCGAAGTCTTGACTTCTCCCTCGGGGTCCTCAGAAGGTCCGAACCTCTCCCCGGGGCCGGGTTTGCGTCCCTATATGTCTTGTTTGTGGTCCCTGGGCATGGCGAGGACCCCTTAAGGCCGAAAACAAATAAAACCTGACCCCCGTGATTTTGTTCACAACGCGAGCATGCCTGGGCTGGGATCTCCTTCCCTCAGGACACCCCTCCTCTTGCTCGTGGCCGCAGCTCCTCACGTGCTGTCGAGGCGCCACCACGTCCCCGAGGCCTCCGCCCCACCTCGGGGGTCACTGCAGGGGGCGAAGACGGCGAGGACGGCGAAGACGGCGAGGACGGCGAAGACGGCGAGGACGGCGAAGACGGCGACGACGACGCGCCTGGCGCAGCCCGCCCGCCGACATTGGAGGGTAACGTTAGGCGGGGACTGGCTCACGGGGGGAAGCATCGAGCTGAAATCGGCGATACGTCGTCGATAGACCGGCGATAGTCCCGCGACATCGACTCCGCACGCTCCTGGCGGGGTGGACTATCTGGCCGCCATCGGCGATGGATAGGCGATTAGGGGTCGATGCATTCCCCCCCAGAGCCTGTTCCCCCTAACGTTGTCCCCGAGACGCCCGCCGACGCAGCCGGCCCGCTCGAGACAACTGGGCCCCACCCAGGGCACGGCAGGTCGGAGCAGGGCAAGCTGAGACAACGGCAGCTCAAAATCAATCCCTGGACCCATCCCGTGGTCCAAGCGCAACAGTTACCCGAGCTGCGCCCAGCCATGGCGACGAGGGGAGTTCCCGATAGTCAACTACCGCTGTCTCAACTCGCCCTCATCTGAGTCGCCCGTCGCCGTCGTCGTCGTCGTCCATCCGTCCGATACCCATTCTGCCCCGACCTCTCCCGGGGTGCTTTCTGACCAGCTGTGGCGACGAAGGTGCCCCCCGAAGCCCGACTACCGTTGTCTCAACTGGCGCTCTTCCGAGCATGGGGGCGACGGCGAAGACGGCACAGACGGCGAGACAGCTTCGCACGAAGCGTGACTCGTGATTCCTGAGGGGAGCGGGTCATGGGCACCGGGAGCCGGGAGCTTCCCACAGCCCAGGACCAGCGCCTCGTCCAGAGCCACTCTTGGACGGCCCCGAGGCCCGTGGAAGGCCTCCAAAGTCCGAAATTTAAAACAACAAGACAAGCAACCGTTCCGACGCAGAGATCCCCAAATGTGCATCTCGTTTCCTGGCACGTCCCACTGAGAGTGTCCGGCCGTGAGCATCTGGATGCGAGAGCGAGTCCGAATGGATGTCGTGTACGACTACGACTACGACTACGACTACGACGACGAGGACGACGACGATTACGACGACGACGACGACGACGACGACGACGACGACGACGACGACGACGACGACGACGACGACGACGACGACTGCGGCGGCTACGATGAGGGACAGCGACGACGACAACTCACAGACAGACTGTCGATCAGCAGGCCCCCTCCCCGATCCTTCCTCTCACTGCTCGTCGTACGTCGTACATACCCCCTCCCTTCTCTTCCTCCCTCCTCCCTTCTTCCTCTTCCTGCGTCCTCCTCCTGCCTCCTCCGTCCTCGCTCCTTCGTCCTCGCGGTCGTCCTTCTCCCTACGTCGAAGTGACCATGGGGGTCTGAATGGACAATCCGCCACCGTGCCGGGTGCACGTTGAGGCGTGGAAGGATGCCAATGTCAGTCTGGTTGGGTTTCTGAGACGTTCTAGGGGACCCCCCCCCCTCCCGGCCGCACTTCGTCGCGCGCATCGTCTCCCCTTCCCGAGGCCAAAACTCCTCGCAGAATCCGACAGAGTCGCGCTCCCGAGGCCCAGAGGCATCCAAGACAGCCCAATATCGCTCCAAGACGGGGCCATGTTGGCCTCAAGAATGCCCGAGATTGCTTCAAGACAGCCCACGAGGCCGTCGAGACGTCCCAAAAAAGAGCCCCAGGAGCCTTCCCAAGATGGCCTCGAGAGGTAGGCATCACTGATGTTCCGTAGATGCTTCTATGTGTTTCGGGTTCTCGCCGTTTCGAGCTTCCGACGTCCCATGAGGACCCAAGAGGCCACCAGGACTACCCCAAGATGGCCCAAAGAGGCTCCCAAGAGGGCCCCAGACGGCCCAAGAGGGCTCCAAGACGGCCCAAGAGGCGCCTCCGAATGCTCAAGTGGCCGCCAAGAGAGCTCCAAGACGGCCCCAGCTCCAAGACGGCCCAAGAGGCGCCCACGACTGCACAAGGGGCCCCAAGATGGCCCGGAGAGGGCCCAAGAGCGGGAACACGAACCCTGAAATCGAGCCTTCTGCCCAAAGAGGCCTCCAGCAGGCCCCCATTGCACCACCCAGAATGCTGCGCTGGCACGGTGGCGGAATTGCTGCAGGCAGCTGGGTAGTCCCGAGGTGCAAGTTCTGAATAACCGAAGCCCAAGCCACCAAACGAGCAAACCGCCTGAGGCGTCCCCATAACCTGGGCGCGAACGGGCAAACCCCCTTCCCCCTGACGGCGTCCCCTTGGAGTGCAAAAACCAGAGCCTCGCTGGAGGCATCCTCACAATATGTTCTGGAAGACCGAAGTCCAAGCCACCAAACGGGCAAACCACCAGAAGCAGCCTGACAACCTAAGCGAGAACGGGCAAATATCCTAGCCCATAGTGGCTCCTCCTCGGCGTGCTCAAATGCCACGCCTGCTACATTGCGATAAGCATGAGGTTCTGAAACGAAAGAAGTCTGATCAACCAAACAGGCACACCGCCTGAGGCATCCCCACAACCTGGGCGCGAACGGATACATGTGCTACCCCCTGGCGGCTCCCCCTGGGGAGGGGGGGGAATGCCACGGTGTGGGGTTCTGACAGGGGTTCTGCCAGGAGAACTCTGCTCGACTTGACAGGCAAATCGCCGGAAACATCCTGACAACCTGGTCGAGACCAGGCAAAGCTCCTATCCCCTGGCGACTCTTCCCTGGGGTGATCAAACGTCACGCCTGCTACATCGCGATGGGCATGGGGCTAGGAAGACAGAGAAGTCTGATCAACCAAACAAGCAAACCGCATGAGGCATCCCCACAACCTGGGCGCGAACGGGTAAATCTCCTAATCCCTGGCGGCTACTCCTTGGCTTGTTCAAATGCCACGCCTGCTGAATCGAGATAAGTATTGGGCCTTGAATAAGAAAGCCTGATCAACCAAACAGGCAAACCGCCTAAGACATCCTGACAACCTCGGCGAGAACGAACAAATATCCTCAACCGTGGCGGCTTCCACGTGGGATGCTCAAACGCCACGCCTGCTACATCGAAATAAGCAGTATGATCATTGGGCATTGGGCTATGAAAATACAGAAGTATGATTAACGAGATAGGCAGAACGCATGAGACATCTCCACAAACTTGGCGCGAACTGGCAAAGCTCCTATCTCCTGGCGGCTCCTTCTTGAGCTGCTCAAACGGCACTCCTGCTACATCGCGATGAGCGCGGGGCTCCGCCTGCGTGAGGGATGTGTGTATGAGTCTGAATATGACTTGATTGAGTATGAGTGGATATGACAGAGATTGGTGTGTATGATTGTGTCTTGAGAATGGGCGACTCTGAGAATGAATGAGTCTGAGTATGAGTGCGTCTGAGTGTCATTAAGCCTGTGTGTGAGTGCATCTGAGCGTTAGTGAGTCTGAGCATGAGTGATCTGAGTGCGATGAGTCTGAGTGTGAGTGTATCGATGTGCGAATGAGTCTGAGTATGAGTCATGGGAGTGTGCGTGTGATGAAAAAGAAAGAGAGAGAGAGAGAGAAAGAGACAAAGAAAGAAAGAGAAGGAAGAGAGAGAGAGAGAGGAAAAAAAACATCAAAAAAGGAGTGAATGAGGCAGGGGAGGCGCCCCAGTACTCAGGAGATGGAAATCACTATAATTCCACATGTTGGAGGCCAGGGCTGTGCGCGCCCAGGCACCGCACGTGCGCGGCCACGCGGCGCGGGGCCGGCTGGCGCTGCGGACCCACGCCGGGTTCCACGGGACCCGCCTGCTTCCTCAGGGCGAGAACGTCATGGTGCGAGGATTCGTTCCACGAGCTCCAGAGTATCCAGCGGGCCTCGCTTCTGGAGCCCTCGCGGCGGAACAACAGGAAACCTTCGAAATCCAGGGAATCTGAGGAGGCTCGGAACGCATCAGTATCACGGCTTCTTGCTCCTATGCTTCGAGGGGAAACGTTAGGGGGAGGCTGGCTCAGGGGAAGGAACATCGACCTGGAATCGGCGATACATCGCCGATACATCGGCGATAGGCCTTCGATATTGAATCCGCACGCTCCTGGGCGGGGCGGGCTGTCGGGCCCGTATCGCCCATCAATGGGCTCTGGGGGTCGATGCATCCCCCCCCAGAGCCTATCCCTCCCGAACGTTGCCCCCGATGCTCCATGGCGGACGAAGGCGACGACGACGGCTCCCGACGCAGCCGCGGCCCGCTGACGCCCCGAGTCGGCAGAAGCCCCCCCAGTCGATCGGGCGCGCCGCAACGGACGCTCCACCGCCGCGGAGGGATGCCCCAGCCTCCGCTCGAGAGGCACCCTCGCGGAGGCCCCAAGCGCCCGCCGCCGCCGCCGCCGGCTCGATCGGCGGCGAACGGCAGCGGCGGCGGCAATCGGCGCTGGCGTCAATGGCGGCGGCGGAGGCCACAGTGACAGCGACGGCGGGAGCGCGCGACAGCAGGACTGAGAGAGGGGGCAAGGGGGCCCTGCCTGCAGCAGCAGTGCCACCGGACGCCCCGCTATGCTTTGCGACGCCTCTATGCCTGCATTATTGCCAGCAGCTTCTGCAGGTTGCTTCGCAAATTTTGCTCGTACTGCGCTCGTTCTTCTCCCGAAATCTTTCTGGGACGCTCGGCTTCGAGGCTGAAGTCAGGGCAACGTTTATGACCGCCCTCGACCCCGGCATCGACCGTGGCAGACTCGCTCTGATACACGAATACATGCGCACAAAATAGCAACAGTTGGAAAGCTCTTGCTGCCATTCAGTCAAACACCTGCAAAGGCGAAGCGCGGCAGTGCAGTCTAAAACGCGCTGCTGTCGCCTTACAGTCAGCGCGTATACTGGGGACGCACGACAAGGATGCAAGGGCCTTGGAAGGCCATGTCGACACTTTTCGAGCGGGGCGCGGCCAGCGAAAGTGGCCAAGGATGGGCCGAAGGGGAAGGATGCAAGAGTAGCCTAGGAAAGCCGCTCATCCTTACTATCCGTGTTGACTGTATTTGCTCGTGGGCGTGCGCACACAGCTGCTCACTGCGCCCAGAGCTGTTCAGCCGCCGAGGCGCGGGCTCGTCCATCGACGGCTGCGGCCCGCGGCGCGACGGCTGACTGGGCTGCGCACCTGCCGGGTCCGCCGAGGATTCTGGATCTCCGATGATATGAGTTTGCAACCAGGGGTTAAATCTCGAGCTCGGCCCTCGGGGGCCGTTATCGGGCCTCGGGACCATCAACAATGAATCTGGGACGAAAAACTACCACTGGTGAAAGGGTCGGAACCTCTGAGGCCGCGGACGGAAACAATTTGGGCTGGGGTGGGGGGGGCCCGAAACACTGTGGGGGCAGACTGCGCGGTGACCTCGGAACCCCAAGAGACCTCACCGCACGGGCCGTCACCGCACGCTTTTGGGACCTGCCGAGACATCCTTGGAGGACGACCCAAGTCCCAAAACCGTGCGGTGGCCCCGAATCCCCACTGACTCACCACTCGGTGAGATCACCACCCCGTCTGTGGGCCCCCGAGAGGAGGGGGGTCATGACGAGGGGGGTAGCGCATCATGGCCCGAGGCATGTGTGCGGACATTCTCTAGGGGAGCGAAATCCGCACAGGCATGGACTTTCGGAGGTTTATCTGGACTTCTTGGATCATCCCCTCCCCACACCCTGCTCCTCTCGGCATCCAGCGGAAGAGAGGGGTGGGCCAGGGGACGTTCTGACAGAGAAAAAGACTGGTCCACGAGATCTGGGAGGCATCATGGCCTAGGCCAAGAGATCCACCCTGCCACCCCCCTTTGGTCCTCACCCCCTCCATGAACGCCCTCGACCTGGCCCCTACCCCAGGCGCGCAGCTGGGACTTCTACTGTCCAGCTACAACCATAAGGGACCGTGTTGCTCCCCGAAACGTCAGGGTGCGCGGGAAGAGCGGTAGAGGAACAACCGTGGCAGGACCTGAGGAACAGCGAGCCCCTTCCGAACCCGAACTGCTCCGTACTTCAGTGTCTTGACTGTACTCGGCGGAGTCTATAGGGGTGGGTATCCCAGGGGCGGGGATTACACGCACTCGCGGGGGAGCCTCGGCGAAGACATGGGCGAACAGAGGTCCTGGATACGTGCAGTGCTCCCCCAAGGACCTCCGCCCCTGTTGCAGCCGCCGGTATACGAATCCACTACGGTCGGAACTGATTTCCCGGGACCCTGGAAAGCAATGGGTATGGTCATCTTTGGGCCCAGGGGGGGCAGGATGATGTCCATCATGTCCACCGCCGTCCGAGTCTCTGCAAAATCTGCCCACAAGGATACAAGATCTCCTCCTCCTCCTCCTCCTCCTCCTCCTCCTCCTCCTCCTCATCATCATCATGCTCCTCCTCCTCCTCCTCCTCCTCCTCCTCCTCCTCCTCCTCCTCCTCCTCCTCCTCCTCCTCTTCCTCCTCGCTCGAGTAACACATCCAGGCTCAAGTAACAACGTGGGGCTCATCGCCCGCAGCCTGTCGTGCCTTCTCCCTGGACGCATCGTCCAACGGGGAGAAAAAGAGGAAGGATGACGATCAGGAAAGAAGATGAAGATGAGGAATGAACTCCCAGAGGCCTCGCCCGGGAAGACGAGAGACAACTTACGTCGACTGCACGTCGAATCAACGCCGCGCGAACGTCGTCACATGACTTACACGGACGTAGGGCGTGGAAAGTACGACTATCGCGTGCCACGCGAGACCTCCAGGAGTTTACTCAGGGGGAGAAAGAGTAGAGGGTGGAGTGGAGGAGGAGGCTAGGACGACGTCGTCGTCTAATCGCGGCCCGCTGAGGAGCAACGTTACGGGGGACCAGCCCAGGGGGGGACATCGACCTGGAATCGGCGATACACCGCCGATAGATCGGCGGTAGGCCTTCGATAGTACATCCGCACGCTCCTGAGCGGGGTGGGCTATCGGGCCCCTATCGGCGATGAATGGACGATTGGAGGTCGATGCACTCCCCCCTGAGCCCCGCTGACGTTGCCGCATGGCGGGCGGGCGATAACTCGGCTTTCCCCCAGAACGCCCTCGACGAGGCGAGCCTGGTGGAGAAACCATCCCAGGTTTCGAAACCGTTGGAACTAAACTTCAGAACATGTTGGAGACGCCGCCGACTGGGACGAGGGAAAGACTAGAACGTCGACGTCGTCGTCTGACCGCGGCACACGACGAGCAGCGGCCACGCCGCGAGCGCCTGGTCGTCCCTGCGGCAGTCGGGTGTTCGCTACGGGGGGGGGCAATAGACGTGGGGGTGAACACACGTGCACTCTTCGTGCACCCTTTGGGCCCGCGGTTGCAGTTTCGGGGCCGTCTGCGGCCACTTCGGGGCCTCTTCAGGGCCCATGTCCTCTTCCTTAGGCCCCCCTGTGTTTACTGCCCCCCCGTTGCAATCCGCCAGAAGCAGGCCCCCGCCCCCACGCACCGGCGTAGCGGCCAGGGTCGGGCGCGTAGGTGTTCTGGGCCTTGGGGGGGGTCGAGGAGCTCCTCCTCCTCCTCTTCCTCCTCCTCGATCGAGGATCGAGGAGCAGGATAGCAGGATAGAGGACAGTCGAGGAGGAGAATCAAGGAGAGCGGAATCGTCAAGGATCGACAAGGGTCGAGGGGAAAAAGAGAGGGCCACAAAAGAGCTGGGCAGGCTAGATGTATATATCCCTGCGGGCTGTATGGATGCAAGGCCGGAGGATCAAGGAGGAGGAGGAGGAGGAGGAGGAAAAGAAGGAGGAGGAGGAGGAGGAGAAGGAGGAGGAGGAGAGGAGGGGCTCCTCGTCACCATGATCACCATCATTATCATGCTCATGCCCCTGCTCCTCCCCCTCCCCCTGTTCCCTCATCACGCCCCCTGTTTCTGTTTGGATGTTGGGCTACAGCTACTGGGCAACCTCTAGCGTTTGGCTCAAGAGTTCGACATCGCGGCACGACTCGTGATATTCACCCTTGCGCTCAGCAAGCCCCTGATTGGCGATAAATGGGCGATTGGGGGTCGACGCCTTCCCCCCCGAACTGATCCCCCCCTAACGATGCCCAGTGACCACAACTCGGCGCTGCGGCGGTCGTTCAGGACGACAAGGCGCAGCTGATGGAAACCACCACGATCTTCGGAACCTTCCAAACAACGCAAGAAACTTGTAGGAGAGCTACCCCCCGGCTGAGCCGACCCCCCCCCCTAAGCCAGTCCCCTCCCTGGCTGGTGTTGCCCCTACATTCGGAAGGAGCGCGATGCGCCCGTTGCACCCGAAAAAACGCAGGCGCAGCTTTCCACCCCGCACGTCCAGGAGGCTCGGTCATCAAGGATCGAGGGTTGCAACTTGTGGGTGCCTCTGCAAACTCTGGGAGTTCCGCGCGGATTTCTGGAATCGGCGCTGGCTCCTCGCCGCCTCTGGCGCCGCCTCTGGGGGTCGAGACCTCTGGGAGTTCCCGCTGTGGAAGAATCACAACGGCGGAGATCTGGGGAGAGGGGTGGAGGGAGGCAGGGAGAGAGGGAAGGAGTGAGGGAGGGAGGGGATGGCCGCGGATTCGGAGCACGAAAGAGAGAGAGGGAGGGGAGTGGAGGATCGGGACATTTCGGGGCCTTGTCGTGCCCTCTCGTCGCCACGCTTGACCTCCCTCCCCGGCCCCCGCCAGAACACGCCCCGCGAGATGCCCAGGGGCGACTCCGAAGTGGGCACGCGACCTGGACCGCCCGCGTCGTAAATGGGATCGAAGGGGAAGGGGGGCAGGGAGGGACAGAGAGGCAGGCGGGGAGGGTGGAGGGAGTGGCCTCCGAGGCATCCGCTCCACGTCTTTCATGAGCCTCATTGCCGCCCTGCTGAGGAGGTCATACCCGACGACCGCCCCTGCAGGGACGCCCAGCTCGATCCGGTCGATCGGAACCACTTAGCGCTGACTTGTACCTTTTACCAGTTCACCCAAATTGGGAAACTGGTTCAGGCTAGCAATGCGCCTCACGATCTCATCGTGAGCAATGTCTGCATTGACCGTGAGAAGTAGTTTCGTCTGTGGCTTGCGACCCCAGTGGCCTTTCCAGTCTACTACAGTCTGACCTGCAGTGAGCTCACCACGTGTCTCCACATCGACGCATACGTGTACAGCCTCGAACAGATCTGGCCGAGTTAGCGCAAGCACTGCAGTTGGATCATGAACGCCAATGTGCTCGTTACCCCACGATTTGAGCAGTGTGACATAGTGGTCTGAGATGGCATGGCAGAGACGTCCAGCCTCTCCAGCCTCGGCGAGAAGCCGCTCCCGCAGCACGCACATGTCCAGTTGGTGAGTCACGTTCAAGCCAGCCATTGTGATGTCTGATCCGCCACCGTGCCCCCCAGGCACATTGAGGCGTGGTTAGAGGGAGGATCAGAAGCATGAGCATCAATTTTCGGGGGAGGCTGAGCGCGCCAGGGGCGGCGCCAGAGGCGCCGCCAGGGGGGCCTCAGCGCAGATCCAAGAAATTCGCCCCGAACTCCGAAAGTTCATGATTATGGCGTTGTTGTGCCTCTGAGGGCCTCCTGTGGGAGGCGTGCGCGGCGCCTGTTCAATTTTTCGGAGGCTCGTACGATCAGACATTGGTCGGCCTCACTCTGATCGACTCTGCCCCTTGGGGCTCTCCACCGCCCTCTAATGCTTCCAAGACGGCCCAGGAAGTCCACACAGGCGCCAAGACAACTGAGGAAAATTCAAAACGCACGAAAAAGCTCCCGAGAAGAGGCAGACCGATCCCAAGAGGACTCCAAGAGGGCCCCAGATTCTCCGCAAGAGGCCCTCGAGAGGCAAAAAACATCGATGTTCCGCGCTCGTTGGTCGAAGACCAATGCACGTTTGGCATTCGAAGGCCTAAAGGTCCGCACTGACACCCCTTAGAACGTCCCTGGACGGCCCAGGAAGGCCCAACGATAGCCTTGCAAAGCCTTCAGAGAGAACCAAGACGGCCCAGCACGACCTCCCGACGGCCCAAGGCAGCCCTAAGACAGCCCCAAGACAGCACCACAGGGCGGGCCCAAGCGACCTCTCAGGCGGGCAAGAAGGTCCAACGACGGCCCAAGAAGGCCCCAAGACTGCTCAAGAGGGCTCCAAGATGACACAAGAAGGCCCAAAGAAACCCCAAAGACTGTCCCGCAGGAGCCCAACACATCCCCAAGTTAACACAAAGAGGCCCCGAAAGTGACATCCTCAAGAAGTGGAGACGAAAGGTGACACATGTGACGGCCTTCGGTGCTCGAGCTTCGCACACAGAGTTCTGAGCAGACACGTTTGCGAGACTTGCCGCAGGCACCTGGATATTGAAGCAAATACCAGCTTCGCAGCCTCTGGATCATTGTGAACGTTTGCCTCTGCAGTAGCCGCCTTGTTGCCAAATTCGCGCCACTGACCACCACCAGCAGCAGCACCACCCATCATCACCACACGACGGACATTACCTGCGAAGCTTGGAGACAAGCGCAGCGCTTCGGCCACGTTCGTCAGCGGCCCCAAAGTTATCAGAGTCACCTCGCCAGGTACGGCCTCGCACGTTTCGACTAAAAACCTTGCGGCCGAATGGCATGCATGCTGTAGTGGCTGCTCAGAGCACGCGTGATCGGGCAGCACAATCCATCCGCCACCTTGCAGTGGACACTGAGTTGAGTGTCCTCAGGTCCTTTCGAATCCCCTAGTGCTGAGCATACTGAATACCTCAGGAGCCAAAAGGCACGAGAACTTCTAGGGCCCGTCGCATGACAAGGCCAGAGAACTCCAAGACGGCCCCAAGACGGCCCAAGAGGGTCTCAAGAGGGCCGCAGGACGGTCCAAGAGGGCTCAAAACGGCCCAATCGCACCCCGAGACGGCCCAAGACGGCGTCAAGTTGGCCCAAGACAGCCCCCCCAGCCGCCACAAGAGAGCTCCAAGAGGCCCCCCCCCCAAGGCATGGATGTTGAACTTGCTGTTCACAGATGTTAGCGTTCTTGTCTTGTCGGGCTTCCGACACTCCAAGACGGCCCAAGGGCCTCCAATATCGCCCCAAGACAACCCACGATGGTTCCAAGACGGCCCGGACCCAACGGCATATCATGCATCCAAGACGCATCTGGCCCACAATCCAGACACGGTGGCGGCATGGTCCGAAGGCCACTAAATATCTCCAAGGCCATTTAGCGGTCCGTGTACTTGCAAGCCTTCGCCACCCCTGTCGACACCAGTGAGGCATACAGAGGCCCCCTCGACCACTTTGATTGCGTGCGATTTGCCACACAAATGCACTGCAGAACATGCGTTACGAGCCAATTTCCTGACATCCTTCCCATTTCCACCAGCAACAATGGTTATACCAAGCACCTCCAAATGCTCTGCAGAGGCGAGTGCCAGAAGCAGTGCAAAAAAATCATCCACGCCAGGGTCACTATCAATGATCACCTTTTCGGGCTCCTTCCTGGCGCAAGTGGATGTCATGTAGACCGTGACTCAGGAAAGAAGCGTGCGCATGATGAGAGAACTCCTGTGTGTCAACGGCCTCTGAGACTCGAGCCAGGACGGATACGGAAGAGGCGTCCGCCCAGCCTGGAAGGTGCCCAGGACTCCCGCATGGAGTCAAACCCTTTATAATTCTCGGGCGCGTACACCACCCCATCCTGCTGGCCCCATTACCAGCGGGGGCAACCGATTGCACCAGCGTCGACTGGACCCGCAGGGGTGGGGTTCGCACGTTGTCGCAGAGCGCCGAATATATTTGTATACATATGTGTATGCATGAATTGACACTTCACACGCCTATATATATATATATGTGTGTTGTGTGTAAATGTGCGTAGTTGTATGAATATACATGTAAATATATACATACAAACATAAATACATACAGACAGACAAACAGACAGACAGACAGACAGACAGACAGAAAGACAGCCAGACAGGCAGGCAAACAGACAGACAAGCATACAGATATACAGACATACAGACATACAGACATACAGGCATACAGACACACAGACATACAGACATACAGACATACAGACATACAGACATACATACATACAGACATACAGACATACAGACATATAGACATACAGACATACAGACATACAGAGATACAGACATACGAACATAGATACAGTCCGTGCCCTCGCGGTCTGGATTCCAGCGCGCGATCCCGTGGATACGCGGTCGCGTGGATACGTTCCGCGCGGGGCATGTGCGAAAAAACGCCTCGTTTCCACGGGGTCGCGGGCAAGGGGCCCAGACCGAGTCCGTGGATATTGAATTATTTGAGACGGAACGTGCTGGGGGGACCAACTCAGTGCATCTCAGGAGGGGGGACCATCGCGCTGGAATCGGGGATACATCACCGGTAAGCCGGCGATTGGCGACCGATAGCGAATCCGCACGCTCGTGGGCGAGATTGGCAATCGGGCCCCTATCGGCGAGCAGTGGGCGATTAGGGAACGATGCCTCCCCGCCTGAGCCCATGCCCCCCTAACGTTGCCCTCTGGCTTTCGGGCCGTAACTCAACTCTCTGGCGGCCGTTCGGGACAATTCCGGCACCCCCAGGTTTCTCGGCGAGGCGCAGCCGCTGGAACGCATCCCGAGGCTTGAAAACCGCCCAGAACCGACAAAAACATACGCAAACATCCAACCTTGAACCGCGAACCTCAACACCCCGGAAACGCTCCTGACGAGGCACAAGTGATGGAAACCACACTGGGT
Organism: Prorocentrum cordatum; assembly: GCA_963575745.1. Taxonomy (NCBI): domain Eukaryota; class Dinophyceae; order Prorocentrales; family Prorocentraceae; genus Prorocentrum; species Prorocentrum cordatum. The sequence goes on from CAUYUJ010021348.1 coordinate 206,441, forward strand.
CCCGAAAACCTATTTGGAAACATCCTAAAACATAGAATGTCAGCCAGCGCGGACGCCGAACAGTATGTTTCTGTCCATGTATGTGGTGATGTCTGTGTGGTCAATGAATTTTGAAGACTTTGAAAATGTCAACTGCACTGCTCGCGCAATCATCCCACCCACCCACCCGCAAGTGGATTTGCAAACCCATGCGGCCGCGCTAACGAGCGCAGGCTCGCGCGCAGAGTGGCCAGCTAGCCTAGCGCGACCGACGCGACCGCGGTTACGACGAGGCGGCGAAGGGGCGGCGACGGCGAGCAGAAAGCCGCCAGACCGCCAGCCAGGCCCAGACGAGGGGCGGCGACGAGGCGGCGATGGGGCGGCGGCGGCGAGCACGAAGCCACCAGACAGCCAGCCAGGTCCAGCTCCTTAGTATTCCCTAAACGCAAACACTGTTTGGCCAAACACGTCCGACAACGTGCAAAAACTCCCGCAAACGTCCCCCCTGAGCCTTTCCCCCCCTACCGTTGCCCGTGGATGTTTCCAGGCCGCGGCATCATTCCATCCCTCCTCCCTTCCCCGGGCCTTTGGCCTAGGCGCGAAGGCGTCCTCGAGGCTGCCTGCGCAGCGGGGGCGGGTGGGGGGCGGAACCTCCAGGGCCCTCCGGCGAGAGACAGAGTGAGAGATGAGGCTGAGGGGGGAGAAACCATTTTGAGAGTATGAGCGGTGAGGCCGAGGGAGCGAGGGATGAGGATGGAAAGAACTACCTATCGAAGAACTACCCTGGCCAACCCTCCAATCAAACCTGGCCAGCCCCCCGGGCCAACGCCGGCCAGCCCTCCTGGCCAGCCCCTCTGGCCAGCCCTGGTCAGGGGTAAGTAGCTCTCTCAGCGAGATGCCGTGGAACAGAACAGAACAACTTATAGAAGTCATGCCATCTGGACTCGGCCTGCACCTCACAGCCTCAAAACGTGGGCGCTAGGATCCGGCGACAGAGCTCTGAGAGGCTTCGGGATGGCCAGCCACTGTGCCACTACCCGCGCCCTAAGCAATTGCTGCAGCGCCCTGCTCCATAGACACCCCTCGGAAGGGGGTTTGCCCTCCCAGAAGGCCCCATCGGGAAGGGACAGAGGGAGGGAGGGAGGGACAGAGGGAGGGCGTAGGAGGGAGGGCGCGAAAGAGCGAAGGAGGGAGGAGGCTCTCCCCTTTCCTCCTCTCTCACATCTCATGACCGCCGCCGACGTCTCTAATCAGTGCCACCGCCGCCACACCGCCACACCGCCTCCTCCTCCTCCTCCTCCTCCTCGCTCCCGCACCGCCTCCCTTCCCGACGCGCCTCCCCCCCCTCTGCTTTGCTCGTGGCCGCGCCCAGCTAGCGGCAGAACAGGAAGGCCCCCGCGCGCGGCCCGCCCAGCCGCCTGGCGGGTCCTCCCAGCCGTTGGCGCCGCCAGGGTGTCCCGGGCGCTGCGCTCGCGCGGGGCCTGACGGGGTGAGGAATCGGGGGGGGGAGGGGGCAGAGGAGGAGAGGAGGGGGAGCAAGCTAAGCGCGCTTGCGCCATATCTGATATCCGACCCATCCCACCCATCCCTTCCAATTACGCTAATTGTGTCTCTGTCCGATGACGCGTGTCATACAGGATCTGGAGCTCTCAAAAAGACCCCATCGTATCATGCGGGAACTGAGCAGGAGGAAAACGGGGAAGATGAGGAAGGAGGTCGAGGACGAACAAGAGCGGTGGGAACTGGAGTGGACGGAGCGGGAGGAGCAGGAGGACCAAGTAAGGCGGAGGAGGGGAAAGGAGGGGGACTCGGATCCAAAAGAAAAGTGGCCAGCGCTAGGGCGAGAGCGCCACTCTCAACGACGGGAGCAAAGCGCCGATCCGAATATAAGGCCCACGCTGCAGCGGGAGCGCCATTTCCAACACCGAAAGTACTCGAATTTCTCAAACAAAACATCAAAGAACAGAGACAAAAAAAAACACCGTTGCCCAATCCTGTGCAAAAACAAACTTACGCGGAGAGGGCGGGCACCCAGGAGCACGACGGCGACGAAAACGAGGGCAGAACGGGAAGGAGAGGCACGAGCAGAAGGATAAGTAGAGTCCGCCGACCCCTTGTGGGTCTCTAGGCGTGTGAGATAGTTCCCCCCCCCACGTTCCCCCCCCAGGGACCCCAAACCAGAGATTTGACCGCCCCCCTCGCCGACGACGAGCGCGCCACCGGGCTTTTTGGGGCCCAAAAGCGGCTCAAGACGAGCCAACAAGGCCTCAAGACGCTTCCAAGACGGCCCACGAGGGCCCCCAGACGCCAAACGAGCGCTCCAAGACGCCCAAGATTGCCCAAAGACGAAGAGGCCTCCTAGACGGCCCAAGAGGTCCCCACGAGGCCCCAAGAGGCCTCCAAGATGCAAAAACACCGAAGATGGCCTCCTGACGGCCCAAGATGCCCCCAAGAGGCCCAAAAGGCATCGAAGATGCGGCCCAAGAAAGCATCTAGACGCAAAAAGTTGGCCCGCTCCCTTCGTAAAGCGTGGATTGTGTCATAAATTCGCCTTTTGGGCTTTCCGACGCTCCCAGACGGCCCAAGAGGCCCCCAAGACCGCACCATGACGGCTCAAGAAGCCTCCAAGAGGGCCCCAAGACAGCCCGAGAGGGCGCCAAGACGGCTCAAGAGGCGCCGAAGACGGCCCAAGAGAGACCCGGAGACGGCCCCAAGAGCGCTCCAGGAGCGCTCCAAGTGGCTTCCAGGAGAGCTCAACATGGTCCCACACGGTCCAAGAGCGATCGAAGACACCCGAGATGGCCCCCAGCTGGCCCAAGACGCCCCCAAGGGGCCTCCAAGATGCGCCCCAAGAGGGTCCCTAGACGCAAAAAATTGCTCACTTCCTTCGTAAAACGTATATGTTGCACAATTTCGTCTCGCGGGCTTTCCGACGCTCCAAGACGGCCCAAGAGGCCCCGAAAACCGCCCCGTGACGGCCCAAGAGGCCCCCAAGACGGCCCCACGACGGCCCAAGATGGCCCCAAGACGGTCCAAAAGGTCGCCAAGACGGCCCAAGAAGGCTCCAAGGCGGCACCAAGAGGGGCCCAAGAGGGCAACCAAAAATTCAAAAATCTAGCTTTCCGCCCCCACGAGCCCCAGGGGGCCCCAAGAGTGCCCCAAGAGGCCGCGAGGCCCCAAAGAGGCCGCCAAGACGCCCCAAGGAGCCCCCAAGAGGCCCCCAGGAGGCCCCCAAAAGACCCCCAGACGCTTCCGTACTGCGAGCCGTCAATACAGCCTTACTCTTCCTCGCGACGTGATCACTATCTTGCTCGGCGCTAGTGTGCTGCTGCCGCGCGAACTGTTTCGTGCGCGCTGCGAACGTCAACAGCCTCTTCACCCGTTTCGACTCATCTGCCACATATTTCGCGGTGATGCCTCGCTGATCACAGCTTCCGCACGCTACTCTTGCTCCTTTCGTATTCCGCTGGTCCTCCACTTGGTTGCGGGTCGAAAGGCCGACCTCCCAGAAGGACACCCCGTGCACAGCACGCAAGGCGCTCGCAAAACATTTGGACCCCCTGCGTATCTGCCACCACCCGCGCGCGACACCGCACCCTCACACAAGACGCCGCTGGCCAGAAACTCCTGGCCTCGCAAAACTCACAGAAGGGGTCGGCGGATGTGGCGCAAGCCTGTAGAATCCACGTCCGGAGGTGACGTGCTGAGCGGCAGCGTTTTCTGCGGAGGCGATAATGCAACGTATCCAATGTGTCCAATGGTTGCATAAAGGCAATGTTTTGCATCGCGTTACATTATTATGTCTCCCCCCCTAAACCCCCCCTCAGGGGCCACGCCACTTCCGTCGACCCAAAAGTGGCGGACCCCTTCCGGGCTTCAAAAACATCAAAAACCTATGAGAAATCAACAAATTCGGCCTCTTGGGCCTCCTGGGGCCCCAAGAAAGTTTCAAGACGGCCCAAGATGGCCCCAAGACAGCCCAAGACGGCCTCAAGACGGCCCAAGATGGCCCCAAGAGGGCCCATGAGGCCCCCAAGAAAGTCCAAGAGGCCCCCGAGAAGACTCCCGAGAGCGCCTCCAGAGGCCAAAATCTTTGATTCTCCTAGTTATTAGTCTCGGGGCAATTTCAACGTTTTCGCATTTTTCGGCTCTCAGACGGCCATGACGGCCCAAGCAGCCTCCAAAAAGGCCCCCAAACGGCCCAAGAGGCCTCCAAGGGGGCCCCAACACGGCCCAAGAGGGCCCCGAGACGGCCAAAAAAACCCCTAAGACGGCCCAGAAAGACCCAATACGGCCCCAGAGGACCCCAAGAGAGCCCCAAGGCGGCCGCGAGAGGCTTCCAAAGTGGCCTCCGAAGTAGCCAGACGGCGTAAGAGCGCCCAAAGACGGCCCAAGACGTCCCCAAAAAGCCCCAAGAGGCTCCAAAGAGGCCCCCCAGAGGCTCAAAAAAACCCCTTAAGAAGCTTCCAAGAAACTCCCAAGAGACGCCCAGGAGGCACCACAACGACTGGACTGAACGTGCTCTGAAAAACCCTGCAGAGTTTTCTGCGGAGGCGATAATGCAACGTACCCAAATGTATCAAATGATTGCATAATTGCAGCATATTGCACTGTGTTACATTATTAAGTATGTCTCCCCCCCTAACCCCCGCTCTGGGAGCTGCGCCACAGGAGCGGACCAAAGTGCCCCCCCCCCCCCTCCCGGGGCTCAAAAACCTACCAAAACCTATAGAAAATCAATCAATGATTTCGACTTCTTGGGCTTCTTGAAGGGCCAAGAGGGTGCCAAGACGGCTCCAGATGGGCTCTGCGCGGACCAAGACAGCCCCGAGACGGTCCAAGACGGCCCCAAAAGGGCCCAAAAAGCCCCACTGACGGCCCAAGAGGGCCCCAACAGCGCCCACAACTGCGCCTCCAGAAACCAAAATCATTGATTTCCTTTTGGTTTGGTAAGATTTTAGCGTTCTCGCCTTTGCGGCCCAGGCAGCTTCCCAACTCGCTCCTGAACAACCCAAGAAGCCCCCAAGAGGGCCCCAATACTGCCCAACAGAACCCCCGAACGGCCCAAAGAGGCCCCCAAGACGGTCCAAGAGGCCCCAATGACGGCCCAAGAGGACCCCAAGAGGGCCCCAAGGCGGCCGCGAGAGGCCCCCAAGACGGCCTCCGAGTGGGCGAAACGGCGCAAAAGCGCCCCAATACGGCCAAAGGCGCCCCCAAGAAGCCCCAAGAGGCACCCAAAAGGCCCCTAACAGGCCCCCAGGAGGCCCCAGGAAGCCTCCAAGAGGCCCCAATGACGGCCCAAGAAGACCCCAAAACGGCCACAAGGCGGCCGCGAAAGGCCCCCAAGACGGCCTCCGAAGGGGCGAAACGGCGCAAAAGCGCCCCAATGCGGCCAAAGGCGCCCCCAAGAGGCCCCAAGAGGCACCCAAAAGGCCCCCAAGGGGCCCAAAAAAAACCCGAAGAGGCCTCCAATATGTCCTCAAGAAGCCTCCCAAAGGCTCCAAAGAAGCCCCCCAAAGGCCACACAGCGACTGGAGTGTAATGTCATTTTTCCACCCTGGGCGAACTGCGGCGCAGCGCCAGCCAGGTGGAAGTTGGTCACAGCGGCGCCCATGATCAGAGCCCGCGCTGGAAAGAAATATGGGGAGGGAGTATGAAAAGGAGTGAGGGGGGAGAGGCCCCAAAAAAGCCCCCAAGAGGCCCAAGGAAGCCCCCAGGAGGCCTCCAGGAGACCCCCAAGAGGCTCCCAAGAGGCTCCGCGACGACGTGACTGTACGTGCTCCGGACGTGCACCCCGCGAAGCGAGAGGAATCCACGTCCGGAAAGGACGTGCTGAGCGGCAGCGTTTTCCGGCGAACGCCTTCATCCAGTGTATCCTGTGTATCCAATGCTTACAGAATTGTTACATACTGTATTGTTTTGCAACCCTCTACCCCCCCCCCGAGGCCACGCCACATCCACCGACCCAAAGGTGGTGAACCCCTTTTTGGGCCTCAAAACTAACAAAAACCTATGGAAAATCAATGATTTGGACTCCTTCGGCCTCTTGGGGGTCCAAGAGGGCGTGAAGACGGCTCCAGACGGCCTCATGAGGACAAGACGGCCCCAAGACGGCCCAAGATGGCCCCAACAGGGCCCAAAACGCCCCCAAGATGGCCCAATGGGGCCCCAAGAACGCCCACCAGAGGGCCTCCAGAGGCCAAACACATAAATGTCCGTACTGCTTTTGAAAGAATTTAGCGTTCTCGCCGTTGCTGGCTCCTCAGAGGCCCATGACGGCCCAAGCAGCCTCCAAAATGGCCCCAAATCATCCCAAAAAGCACCCAAGGGGTGCCCAAGACGGCCCCATAAGGCCCCAAGGCGGCCCAAAGAGGCCCCCAAGACGGTCCATGAGGCCCCCAAAACGGCCCAAGAGGACCCCAAGAGCGCCCCAAGGCGGCCGCGAGAGGCCCCCAAGAAGGCCACCGAAGGGGCCAAGCGGCGCAAACGCGCCCCAATACGGTCCAAGACGCTCCCAAGAGGCCCCAAGAGGCCCCCAAGAAGCCCCCAACAGGCCCCCAGGAGGCCCCAGGAAGCCTCCAAGAGGCCTCCAAGAACCCCCCAGGGGGCTCCCAAAAGGCCCCACAACGGCTGGACTGCGTACGATGGGCCCAAGCGGCGCCGCCCAGGCAGCCGCCAACACTGTCCCAAAAAAACCAAAGAAGCTTTTAACAGGGCCCCCAAACGGCCCAGGAGGGCCCCAAGACGGTCCAAAGAGGCCCACAAGACGGTCCAACAAGCCCCTGAGACGGCCCAAGGAGACCCCAAGAAAACCCCAAGGCGGCCGCGAAAGGCCCCCAAGACGGCCTCCGAAGGGGCGGAACGGCGCAAAAGCGCCCCAAGACGGCCCCAGACGCCCCCGAGAGGCCCCCGAGATGCCCCCAAGGGGCCCCAAAAAAAAACCCAAGAGGCCCCCCCAAGAAGCCTCTAAGAGGCCTCAAAGAAGCCCCCATAAGGCCACGCAGCGACTGAAGTGTAATGTTACATGTTTCCCCCCCTGGGCGAAATGTGGCGCGGCGCCAGCCAGGTGGAAGTTGGTCACGGCGGCGCCCATGATTAGAGCCGGCGCTGGCAGGGAAGATGGGGAGGGAGTAAGAAAAGGAGGGGGGGAGAGGCCCCAAAGAAGTCCCCAAGAGGCCCAAGGAAGCTCCAATGAGGCCTCCAGGAGGCCCCCAAGAGGCTCCCAAGAGGCCCCGCGACGACATGACTGTACGTGCTCCGGACGTGCACCCCGCGAAGCGAAAGGAATCCACGTCTGGAAGTGACGTGTTGCCGGAGGCAGGTCGCGCAGCGGAGCGGAAGCCCTAATGCAACGTTTCCTATGTATCCAATGATTGCATAATTGCTTGGTATCGCATTGCATTACATTATTATGTCTCTCCCCTAACCCCCCCGCCCCAGGCCACGCCACATCCACCGACCCAAAGATGGTGGACCCCTCCTGGGTTTCAACACCAACAAAAACCTACGGGAAACCGATGATTCGGGCCCATTGGGCATCTTGGGGGCCTACGACGACGTCAAGACGGCTCAAGATGGCCCCAAAACGGGCCAAGACAGCCCCAAGACGGCACAAGATGGCCCCAAGATGGCCCAAGAAGCCCCCAAGATGGCCCAAGAGGGCCCCAAGAACGCCCACAAGAACGCCTCCAGAGGCCAAAACTATTGATTTTCCTGAAGGTTTTGAACGAGTTTAGCGTTCTCGCCTTTTTCGGCTCTGACAAACCCATGGCGGCCCAAGCAGCCTCCAAAATGGCCCCACAAAGACTCGAGAAGCACCCAAGGGGGGCCCCAAGACGCCCTCAGAGGGCCCCGAGGCGGCCAAAAGAGGCCCCCAAGACGGTCCAAGAGGCCCCGAAGACGGCCAACGAGGACCCCAACAGAGCCCCAAGGCGGCCGCGAGGTGCCTCCAAGAGGGCCTCCGAAGGAGCCAGACGGCGTAAGAGCGCCTCACGACGGCCCAAAACGTCCCCAGGAGGCCCCAAGAGGCCCCAAAGAACGCCCAAAGAGGCCCCAAGAAGACCCCAAGAGTCTCCCAAGAGGCCCCCAAGGCTACCACGAGGCACAAGAACGACTGGACTGTACGTGCTCCGGACGTGCACCCCGCGAAGCGAAAGGAATCCACGTCCGGAGGTGACGTGCTGAGCGGCAGCGTTTTCTGTGGAGGCGATAGTGCAACGGATCCCATGTTTTCATAGATTGCATAATTGCAACATATAATATTATGTGACATTATTATGTATCCCCCCCTACCCCCCCCCCAGCGCCACGCCACATCCACCGACCCAGGCTGACGACCCCCTCCTGGGGCTCAAAAACCTACCAAAACCTTTTGGAAAATATATGATTTGGGCGTCTTGGGCCTCTTGGGGGGCCACGAGGGCGCCAAGACGGCTCAAGATGGGCCCAAGAGGACCCCAAAAACCCCAATGACGGCCCAAGAGGGCCCCAAGAGCGCCCACAACTGCGCCTCCAGATGGATTGTCCTATGATTTTGGCGATATTTCAGCGTTCTCTCCTTTGCGGCCCAAGCAGTTTCCAAAATCGCCCCAGAACAACCAAAAAAGTCTCCAAGAGGGCCTCAAGACGGCCCAAGAGGGCCCCAAGACGGCCCAAAGAGGCCCCCAAGACGGCCCAAGAGGACCCCAAGAGGGCCCCAAGGCGGCCGCGAGAGGCCCCCAAGACGGCCTCCGAAGGGGCGAAACTGCAGAAAAACGCCCAAAGACGGCCCAGGACGCCCCCAAGAGGCCCCAAGAGGCCCCCAAAAGGCTTCCAAGAAGTCTCCAAAAAGCCTCCGAAAGGCTCCATAGAAGCCCCCAAAGCCCACACAGCGACTGGAGTGTGCCATTTTTCCCCCCTGGGCGAAGTGCGGCGCAGCGCCAGCCAGGTGGAAGTTGGTCACGGCGTCGCCCATGGTTAGTGCTGGCGCTGGAAGGGGATATGGGAGGGAGTATGAAAAGGAGGGAGGGGGGAGAGGCCCCAAAGACGTCCCCAAGACGGCCCAAGACGCCCCCACGAAACTCCCGAGAACCCCCAAAACGACTTCACTGTACGTACTCCGGACGTGCACCCCGCGAAGCGAGAGGAATCTTTGATGACGAAGAGCAGGAGGAGGACACAAAGAGGAGGGGTCACCGTGACCCTCGTCCACGTGTGCCCCTCCGAGTGGCCTTCTGCCCATCCTGCCACCGTGCCTGGGCTGCTGTTCTGAGACCTCTTGAATGCCTGTTCGGGTCTACGGGGAAGCCTCAGGCAACCTCATGGAGGTAGTTCTTAGACTTCTTGGGGCGCCTTTCGGGGCCTCTTTGGGCCTCTTGAGTCTTCTTGGGGAATCCTCGGGGGCCTGCTGGCCATCTTCGGGGTCCTCCTGGGGCGGATGCTTCGAAATGTGGGTTCGAATTCCCCACCTGGGGCCTCTCTTAGAGCCCTCTTGGGCGGTACCGGGTGCCTCTTGGGCCGTCCTGGGACCCTCTCGTGCCGTCTCGGGGCCCTCTTGGGTACCTCTTGGGCCGTCTTAGGGCTGACTTGGGGGCCTCTTGGGCCGCCCTGGACGCTACGAACAAATAAAAACAGCTAGAAGTGCGAGCTTTCCTACAAGAAAGTCGGGCGTCTTGGGGCGTCTTGGGGGCATCTTGGAGGTCCTCTTGGAGTTGGGGCGTCTCGGGGGCCTCTTGGGCCATCCTGACGCCATCTGGGCCCGTCCTGGAGCCACTTGACCCGTCTGTGACCTATTGAGAACCTACCCGGAAGCTCCGGGGGGGGGGCGCGAAAACTCTGGGGAGGCCCCGGGGGGTAGGGAAGAAACACTCAATGTATTTCAGATGCCCCTGGTGGTCTTCGGCCCAGAGGCTCTCCGGGGCCGGGTTTCCGGTATATGAGAGATTTGTAATTGAGGAGGAGAGGGAGGAGGGGGGAGGAGAGGGAGAGGAGGGGAGGGGGAGACCTATTGAATGGGTTCTAGGTTCGGCCAAGCACGTGGCGTAGAGGACAGGGCCGCATCAACGAGTCGATGACCAACGCTGACACAGCTCGTCTCCAACTTAACATGAAGTCCCTTCCGCATCAGGAGATTGGGGGAGGGGGAGGGGGGAGGGAGAAAGGGGGATGAGGCAGAAGGAGAAGGGGGTAGAGAGGAGGAGCAGGAGAAGGACGGAGAGGATGAAGAGGAGGAGGTGAAGAGGGAGAGGGGGAGGAGGAGGATCAGGAGAGAGGACTGGGTCGACGACGCCGCAGGCCGGTCCCAGGCCAGGCGGCGGGGCCACCCTCCGCCACGTGCATCTCCCCCCCCCACGCAGCCTTTCCTTTAGCCCTCCTCTCGGCGACCAGCAGCAGCAGCGGCGGAGCGGCGGGCAGCGAGCAGCAGCAGGCTACACCAGGAGCGAGGCAGCAGCAACGCCAGGCGGCGACAATCCGCCGATCCGGCGTGTGAGTCTAAGAAAGCTACAACCTGAGCTTCAGCTCTGCTGGGGGGGGCCGGGGGGGCTCTGCTGGGGTAGGGGGGGAGAGGGGGGGGGTTCATGGGGTCCACCCTTTCTTTCCACCCCCCCGGGAATCCCAAACCGCGCCAAGACGGTGGAAGGTTCTTCGTTCATCGCTTTCGCTTCCGAGCAATACCAAGTCAGGCCGTGCACCTCTGGCCTGGCAGCACGCGAGTGAGCGCCTCTTGGGGCCTCTTGGCCCTTGGGGCTTCTTGGAGGCCTTTGTGGCCTCTTGGGGGCCTCTCGGGGTCCTCTTGGGGGCCTCTTGGGGACCTCTTGGGGGCCTTTGGGGGCCCCTTGGGGGCGCCTCGGGGGCATCTTGGGGGCTCTTGGGGTCATCTTGGGGTGGAGGACTAGAAGGGTCCGTTCGGGTTCACCCTCTTGAGGCCATCTTGGGGGCCTCTCGGGGTCGTCTTGGGGGGCCTCCAGGGCTATATTGGAGCCCTCTCGGACCGTCTTGGCTCCTCTTGGGGGGCCTCTTGGGCTGTCTTGGGGCGATCTTGGGGGCCTCTTGGACCGTCTTCGGCGCTTCTAAGACAGAAAAGGCGATAATGTTATAATGCTTCAAAACCTAATAACAACCTTATTATTGTACCCTCTTGGGGCCCTCTGGGGGGTCCTCTTGGGATCTCCTTGAGGCGTCTTGGAGGCCTCTTGGGCCGTCTTCAGGCCATCTTGGGCGTCCAGGAGCGCTCTTGGGCCGTTTCGGGTGCCTCCTGGACCGTCTTGGTGGCCTCCTGGGCCCCTTTTGGCCACGTCGCCGTCACCAGTCGTCGGTCGTCGGCCGTCGGCAGCCGTTCGCCGTCAGTCGGCTTCCTCGTCGTCGTCGTCGTCGTCGTCGTCGTCGTCGTCGTCGTACTCGTCGTCGTCGTCGGTTCGTCGTCATTAACTCCTTCGTCGGTCGTCGTCGTAATTACACCGCTCGTCGACCGTTGGTCGTCCATTGTCGTCGTCATCGTCCATGTTAACAACAATAGCATCAGGAGCGCCCCGGATCGGCGGCACTGGCCGGAGGCCACTACAATAGAAGAAGAACACAACAAAACGAAAGAGAAACGTGCACTGTCCGAGGCGGGCGGATTTCTTGGATCTGCGCTGGACCCCCGGTTCCGAAAATCCTGGCGCGCGGAACACATCAACGGCGGCGCCAGAAGCGCAGCAAGGGGGGCCGAGCGTGCGAGTCCCCTTGGACCTTCGGAAGTTGATGTTGATGTCTCTGTGTTTTCTTCTTGGAGACAGGATGGGGGAGGCCAGGAGCAGCAGCGAGGGGTGCTACCATTCTCGGGACCTGAGGAGCAAAAACCAGAGCGAGGGAGCGGGGAGCGGGGGAGAAAGGGAGGGAAGAGGGAATGGAGAAGGGCCAGCGGCTGAGAATGGAGGCACCAAATGGCGACGACGACGACGACGACGACGACGACGCCGACGGCGGCGGCGGCGGCGGCGGCAGCTGCGACGGCGGCGACGGCGACGGCGACGGTGACGGCGACGACGACGCCGACGGCGGCGGCGGCGGCGGCTGCGGCGGCTGCGACGGCGGCGGCGGCGACGGCGACGGCGACGGCGACAGCGACGGCGACGACGGACGACGACGGAAGACGACGGACGACGGCGGACGTCGACAGACGACGACGTACGACGACGAACGACGACGACGACGACGACGACGACTACGACGACGACGACATCGACGACGACGGCGACGACGACGACGACGATGACGACGACGACAACGATGACGACGACGACATCGTGAAGACGACGACGACGACGACGACGACGACGACCACGACGACTACGAAGACGGACCGACCGACCGACCGACGGACCGACCGACGGACGGACGGACGGGCGGACGGACGGACGGACGGACGAACGACGACGACGACGATGACGACGAGGACGAAGACGAAGACGAAGACAGACCGACGACGAATCGACGAGGACGAAGACGAGGACGAGCACGAGGACGGACAGAGACGACGACGACCGAGGTACTGTGGAGACCTCTGGAGCCAGGACTTTGTCAAGGCCTCTGGAGGCCTGGAAATAACGTAATGCGCTCAGGAATCTCGACCATCGACCATCGACTCTGGAGTCTCGGTCATCTCGCCCAGATCATTCGGTCAAAGTTCGCTCCAAGCTGGTCCTCGGGCCATCCTAGCCCCTCGTTGACGGCCCCTGAGCCCTGAATCGGGCCACTGGAAGGGGAAACCAAAGGAAAACTCTGGACTCCTGTAAACTACCCCAAACCGGGCAGCCAACCCTGGATACTCGAGCCTTGATCCCCTATGGAAGAACGCAAGCTCCAGAATGGAGGAGCAGACCCCCCAGTGGAGGCCGGATTCGGGGAGCCCCCCTCCTCTGATTCTTGTTGGACCTCGATCTGAGAAGGAACAAACTGCTCATGAGCAATGAATTGTTGCACGTGCGCGCTGATTCTTCGATCGGCGCAAGACCCCGCTGGTGCGCATCACACGCCGCCCCTCGCGCGCCCCGCGTATTAAGGAGGAGGGGTCCAGCCTAGAGGTCCGCGCAGAACTCCGAAAGTGTATGTTTATGCAGCTCCTGTTCCTCAACCAGAACACCAGCACACATAAACACACTTTTTGCGTCGGCGGCTAGGCAGAGGTGCTGCGCTGGCGATGGGGCGTCTGTGGGATGGACAAAACGCGATTTAGGCCGCAACGCGCGCGGGAGGGAGAACAGGCCCGGCGCGGGCAAGAGGGAGGGGGAGCCCGGCCCGCTCAGAGGGGGCCCGCAGCGGCGGGGGGGGCGCCGGGGGCCGGACCAGCGGCGGCGGGGCAGCACTTGGGGGTAGGAAGCAGGGGCAGCAGCTGGAAGCGAGCGCCCGGGAGGGAAAGGCAAACACATACATACACACACACACACACACACACACACACGCGCGCACTTTTAGCGTCGGCGGCTGGGCAGGGGACGTCTGCGCTGGCGGTGGGGTGCCTAAACGGGGATGCCGCTAAAGCGAGTTGTGCCACCATGCAAGAGGAGGAGGAGGAGGAGGAGGAGGAGGACGAGGAGGAGGAGGAAGAGCAACGCGCGGCCGAAACACACATACACACACCACAACAACAACAACAACAACAACAACAACAACAACAACAACAACAACAACAACAACGACGACGACGACGACGACGACGACGACGACGGCGACGACGACAACAACAACAACAGCAACAACAACCACAACCACGACGACGACGACGACGACGACGACGACGACGACGACAACGACAACAACAACAGCAACAATAATTGCAAGACTGTTCGCCATTATATGCTCGTATTTCCCAAACACTCGATACCCGCCCTCTTCGTCTTCGATCGAACCCCTTTTGGAGGGTAGACCTTTCTTCCCCGCACGCCGGGCCCCGGCAAGCGGCGGGGCGGCCGCGGACCGTCGGCCTGGCCAGCGGCAGCGCTGATCGGCGGGGCGGCCGCGGACCGTCGACCCGACCCCAAGAGGGACGGACAGGGGACCGACCACGACGACGACGACGACGACGACGACGACGTCGAAGACGACGGCGACGACGACGACGACGACGACGACGAGCGACGACGAGCGAGCGAGCGAGAGAGAACGACAGCAGGGCCACGAAGGGCACGAAGTAGGCCACGAAGGGCGACAGCGGGGACACGAAGGGAATGCGTATGGGGCCACGAAGAGCGCGAACGAGCGGGGGCCACGAAGTGCAGATAATGCGGGGCCACAGGAGGCAACTATGGGGCCACTGAGGGTAGCAACTGGGCCACGTAGGACATTGAGGGGGGCACAAATGGCGACAGCGGGGCCACGAAGGGCATGCACATGGGGCCACAACGGGCGCGACTCCTGGGTGCCTGGGTGTCGGGAGCGCGGCGCTTGGGCAAATTGCAGGACATCCCAACGCAAGGCCATTTTTCAGTAACTTGCAAGCAAGTCTCCAGCGAGAGCGCGACTCCAGAGCGCCGGGAGAGCGATTCCTAAATAAATTGTAAGGAAATCCCAAGCGAGAGCGCGACTCCTGAATAAAATGCGAGGAAGTCTCGGGCGGGAGCGGGGGTCCTGTCTAAATTGCAAGGAAATCTCAAGCGGGAGCCGTTGTTGTTGTAACCCGGGGGCCAGCGGGCCAGTTTGAGCAGGAAGACTGTCCCTGCCAAAAAACAGAGTGCGAGCGTCGACGGGCACACTTTGATTGAGAAAAACAGTATGCCCTGGTGAGGGGGGATCAACAATAATTATTCGCCAGAAATGAAAATTCAACAACAACAACAACAACAACAACAACAACAATTACTAGCACGTGGGGACACTCCGTTCTCACCAGTGCCAGGGTTTTCATAGGAGGCGGGCAATACCCCCACTTTGTGGGGGGGCCGGTTCAAGCTCTACCAAATTTCCAAACGACTCTTCGCCACCACCCACACCCAGCTTCCCGCCCTATGACGTTCGGACACTTCACTTCGTGGCATGCGGACGACCGTGGCTACTATTCAGGGCCCCGCGGCCGACGACGACGGCGTGCGCGCGCGAAGAAAAAACGAATGTGTCCCGCATGGTATTATTTGACAGGGATGATGGCCCTGGCAGGTGCGCAACCGTTGTCGCAGAAGTTCGAAAAAGTTGCTCGCAAAAGCCCGTTTGACAGAAATGTTTAAAAAGTGTTGGGTTTCCTACGAATCCGCAAGAGCGCGCGGGATGAGATTTTGACATTTTTTTTGAAAAACCATTGGTTTTTTATGTTTTTATGTTAAAATCGCTGCGAACACTAAGGTTTTGGAAGGATTTCGTCTTGCGCGCGCGAATGTCCACTTTACCTTATTTTTTGCAAGGGATTCTTGAAATTTGATTATATTAGAACAAGAAATTTCATTTTATAATGTTTTTTGCCAAGGGAAAGCGGGCGTCAACAAAACAGGATGATCATCGTTTTACCTGAGGCTTCCTCACGAAAATGATGAAAACGTGGCTGCGGCCTAGGCGCGGCGGGGGGGGCGTGCACCAGGGGGCCCAACAATAATTATTCTTTAGAATAATAATGTTCAACAACAACAACAACAACAACAACAACAACAACAACAACAACAACAATCACTTTACCCGAACGCTCAGTGTTCTCACCAGTGCCAGGGTTTTCATGCGACGCCAGCCAATACCCCCACTTTGTGGGGGGGCAGTGCAAGCTCTACCAAATATCCACACGACTCTTCGCCACCACCCACACCCAGCTTCCCGCCCTATGACGTTCGGACACTTCACTTCGTGGCCTGCGGACGACCGTGGCTACTACACTGGCGTGGAGTACACACCCACAGAAGTTGTTAAGCCTACGTTCGTACACCCACAGAAGTTGTTAAGCCTTGTTAACCCACAGAAGTTGTGAAGCCTTCCACAGAACATCTGTTGCATATGATGCATATGGTACAGCCGCAAGGGATTGTGGCCCCTGGCAGGCGCGCGAACCCCGTTGCAAGAGCGTGCGAAAGTAGCTCGCGCGAGCTCATGTAACATAAATGTTGGAAAACCATTGGTTTTTTTAGGATTCGGACAGCGCGCGCGGGTGGAAATTTTGAAAAGTCGTGCAGGTGTTTTTCGAGGACCTACGGTGCGATTCGTGTGATTTTATGATGCGCGGTGCTAAAATTCTTAAGAAGCCCAATGGTTTTTGGAGATTTCGGCGTGCGCGCGCGAAGAAAAAACGAATGTGTCCCGCATGGTATTATTTGACAGGGATGATGGCCCTGGCAGGTGCGCAACCGTTGTCGCAGAAGTTCGAAAAAGTTGCTCGCAAAAGCCCGTTTGACAGAAATGTTTAAAAAGTGTTGGGTTTCCTACGAATCCGCAAGAGCGCGCGGGATGAGATTTTGACATTTTTTTGTTGAAAAACCATTGGTTTTTTGATGTTTTTATGTTAAAATCGCTCCGAACACTAAGCTTTTGGAAGGATTTCGTCTTGCGCGCGCGAATGTCCACTTTACCTTATTTTTTGCAAGGGATTCTTGAAATTTGATTATATTAGAACAAGAAATGTCATTTTATAGTGTTTTTTGCAAGGGAAAGCGGGGGGGAACAAAACAACCGGATCTTGATCACATCGAATTACCTGAGGCTTCCTCACGAAAATGATGAAAATGTAGCTGCGGCCTAGGCGGCGCAGGGGGGCCGTGCACCAGGGGCCCCAACAATAATTATTCTTTAGAATTAATAATGTTCAACAACAACAACAACAATCATTTTAAGACTGTTCGCCTTTGTCTGCTCGAGTGTCCAATAACACGTATTTCCCATACCCTCGATACCCGCCCTCTTCGTCTTCGATCGAACCTCTTTTGGGGGGTATACTGTTCTTCCCTGCAGGCCGGGCCCCGGCAAGCGGCGGGGCGGCCGCGGACCGTCGGCCTGGCCAGCGGCAGCGCTGATCGGCGGGGCGGCCGCGGACCGTCGACCCGACCCCAAGAGGGACGGACAGGGGACCGACCACGACGACGACGACGACGATGACATCGACGACGACGACGACGACGACGACGACGACGACGACGACGACGGCGACGACGACGAGCGAAAGCGAGAGCGAGAGAGAACGACAGCAGGGCCACGAAGGGCACGAAATAGGCCACGAAGGGCGACAGCGGGGACACGAAGGGAATGCGTATGGGGCCACGGAGAGCGCGAACGAGCGGGGACCACGAAGTGCAGATAATGCGGGGCCACAGAAGGCAACGCTGGGGCCACTGAGGGTAGCAACTGGGCCACGTAGGACAGTGAGAGGGCAACAAGCGGCGACAGCGGGGCCACGAAGGGCATGCACATGGGGCCACAACGGGCGCGAACGAGCGGGGGCCACGAAGGGCATACCAAGAACGGGGCCACGGAGGGCAGCAACGGGGCCACGAAGGGCAGCGAGGGAGCAGAAGGGCGACAGCGGGGCCACGAAGGGCATGCATATGGGGCCACCACGGTCGCGAACGAGCGGGGGCCACAAAGGGCATACATATAAGGGGCCACGAAGGGCAGCGAGGGGGCCACGAAGGGCTGCAACGGGGCCACGAAGGGGAGCGAGGGGGCCACGAAGGGCTGCAACGGAGCCACGAAGGGGAGCGAGGGGGCCACGAAGGGCTGCAACGGAGCCACGAATGGCTGCAACGGGGCCACGAAACAAAGCGACAGGCCCACGAAACAAAGCGAGGACGCCACGAGGGGCTGCAAGGGGGCCACGACACAAAGCGAGGGGGCCACGGAGGGCTCCAACGGGGCCACGAAACAAAGCGAGGGGGCAACGAAGGGCTGCAACGGGGCCACGAAGGGCAGCGAGATCCCGATTTCTAGGTAATCTGTGAGGGAGTCCTAAGCGTGAGAGCGACTCCTGGGTGCCTGGGTGTCGGGAGCGCGTCGCTTGAGTAAATTGCAGGAAATTCCAACGCAAGGGCGCTATCGTCAGTAAATCGCAAGCAAGTCTCCGGCGAGAGCGCGAGTCCAGAGCGCCGGGAGAGCGATTCCTGAATAGATTGTAAGGAGGTCCCAAGCGAGAGCACGATTCCTGAAGAAAATGCGAGGAAGTCTCGGGCGGGAGCGGGGGTCCTGGCTAAATTCTGAAGAAGTCTCAAACAGGAGCCGTTGTTGTTGTAATCCAGGGGCCAGGGCCCCAATCTGAGCATCAAGACTTTCCCTGTAAAAAGACAAAAGTGCGAGCGTCGAGGGGCACATTTGATCGAGAAAAAGCAGTATGCAGCGGTGGGGGGATCAACAATAATTAGTCTTTAGAAATGAAAATTCAACAACAACAACAACAACAACAACAACAACAACAACAACAACAACAACAACAACAACAACAACATCATCATCATCATCATCATCATCATCATCATCATCATCAGCATCATCATCATCATCATCATCATCCAACAACAACAACAACAACAGCAGCAGCAGCAGCAGCAGCAACAACAACAACAACAACAGCAGCAGCAGCAGCAACAACAACAACAACAAAATGCAGCCTCCTTCTGCTCCCACTCCTCCCCCTCTCCTCCTCCTCCTCCTCCTCCTCCGCCTCCTCCTCATCATCAGCATCAGCATCAGCATCAGCATCAGCATCAGCATCAGCATCAGCATCAGCATCAGCATCAGCATCATCATCATCATCATCATCATCATCATCATCATCATCATCATCATCATCATCATCAGCATCATCATCAGCATCAGCATCAGCATCACCATCATCACCATCATCACCATCATCATCCTTCTCCTCCCTGAAGCCTCGAAGCCTCGAAGTTGCGGGCACTTGGCTCTGTGCTACACGCACCCTTCCTTCTGCCTCCTCCTCCTCCACCTCCACCACTCTAGTACGACTACTACTACTACTACTACTACTACTACTACTAATAATAATAATAATAAGAAGAAGAAGAAGAAGAAAAAGAAGAAGAATAACAAAAAAAAAAACAGGGACGTACCCAACCCTTTGGCAACAGGTGGCATTATCAACTGGCGCTTTCAAAACAGCTGAACATCCGCTGGACGTCCAAGAGGACCACGAAAGCGACGACCATTGCATTCTTGGCAATCGCCGCGCTTGAGGGTCAAGCGCGGCAATTGCCGACAAATCCCATCGGCTTCAACTTTCGGGAATCCCTGGCAAATCCCGATAGTCGGTACTCTTCGCTAGAGTGGCTGTCTTGGGCCGTCTTGCAGTCTTCGGGCCCTCTGGGAAGCCTCTTGGGCCGTCTTGGGGCAATATTGGGTGCCTCTTGAGCCGTCCTGTAGCTCCGGAAAGCCGAGAAGACGAGAAGGCCAACATCCTTCAAAAACCATCGTAAAAGTCCTGGTTTGGGCCTCTCGGGGCCATCCCATGAAGCCTGTTGGAGGACTCTTGAAAGCCTCTTGGAAGCCTCTTGGGCCGTCTGGGGCCCACCTTGAACGTCCTGGAGCGATCGTTCGGCGTCTCAGGAGCCCACGAAAGTGCCGACAGTTGCGCAGTTGGCAGCTCCCCCCGCAGGGAGCCGCGAGGTCCCGACGCGATCCGCGTGTCACCCCACTCCGCTGGGCCTCCTAGGAGCCCACGAAAGTGCCGACAATTGCGCAGTTCACAGCTC
This sequence comes from Prorocentrum cordatum, assembly GCA_963575745.1. Classification (NCBI taxonomy): domain Eukaryota; class Dinophyceae; order Prorocentrales; family Prorocentraceae; genus Prorocentrum; species Prorocentrum cordatum. The sequence continues at coordinate 226,045 of CAUYUJ010021348.1, forward strand.
CCCCCGCAGGGAGCCGCGAGGTCCCGACGCGATCCGCGTGTCACCCCACTCCGCTGGGCCTCCCAGGAGCCCACGAAAGTGCCGACAATTGCGCAGTTGGCAGCTCCCCCCGCAGGGAGCCGCGAGGTCCCGACGCGATCCGCGTGTAACCCCACTCCGCTGGGCCTCCCAGGAGCCCACGAAAGTGCCGACAATTGCGCAGTTGGCAGCTCCCCCCGCAGGGAGCCGCGAGGTCCCGACGCGATCCGCGTGTAACCCCACTCCGCTGGGCCTCCCAGGAGCCCACGAAAGTGCCGACAGTTGCGCAGTTGGCAGCTCCCCCCGCAGGGAGCCGCGAGGTCCCGACGCGATCCGCGTGTAACCCCACTCCGCTGGGCCTCCCAGGAGCCCACGAAAGTGCCGACAGTTGCGCAGTTGGCAGCTCCCCCCGCAGGGAGCCGCGAGGTCCCGACGCGATCCGCGTGTACCCCACTCCGCTGGGCCTCCCAGGAGCCCACGAAAGTGCCGACAGTTGCGCAGTTGGCAGCTCCCCCCGCAGGGAGCCGCGAGGTCCCGACGCGATCCGCGTGTAACCCCACTCCGCTGGGCCTCCCAGGAGCCCACGAAAGTGCCGACAGTTGCGCAGTTGGCAGCTCCCCCCGCAGGGAGCCGCGAGGTCTCGGCGCGATCCGCGTGTCACCCCCACTCCGCTGGGCCTCCCAGGAGCCCACGAAAGTGCCGACAGTTGCGCAGTTGGCAGCTCCCCCCGCAGGGAGCCGCGAGGTCTCGGCGCGATCCGCGTGTACCCCCCGCTCCGCTGGGCCTCCTAGGAGCCCACGAAAGTGCCGACAGTTGCGCAAGATCGCAGCTCCCCCCGCAGGGAGCCGCGAGGTCTCGGCGCGATCCGCGTGTAACCCCCACTCCGCTGGGCCTCCCAGGAGCCCACGAAAGTGCCGAAAAAAAAAACAGTTGCGCAGCCGGCAGCTCCCCCGCAGGGAGCGCGAGTCTCTGACGCGACCTGCGTGTCCCTCACTCCGCTGGGCCTCCCAGGAGCCTAAAACGACCCCTGCCGACAAACGTCAGTTTGGCAGCTCCCCCCGCAGGGATCCGCGAGAACCTTTACGGTCTGCGTTTCCCCCCACGCCGCTGGGCCTCCCATGGAGGCCCACGAAGTGCCGACAGTTGCGCAGTTGGCAGCTCCCCCCGCAGGGAGCCGCGAGGTCACGACGCGATCTGCGTGTCACCCCACTCCGCTGGGCCTCCCAGGAGCCCACGAAAGTGCCGACAGTTGCGCAGTTGGCAGCTCCCCCCGCAGGGAGCCGCGAGGTCTCGACGCGATCCGCATGTCACCCCACTCCGCTGGGCCTCTCAGGAGCCTACGAAAGTGCCGACAGTTGCGCAGGTGGCAGCTCCCCCCGCAGGGAGCCGCGAGGTCTCGACGCGATCCGCGTGTCACCCCACTCCGCTGGGCCTCCCAGGAGCCCACGAACGTGCCGACAGTTGCGCAGTTGGCAGCTCCCCCCGCAGGGAGCCGCGAGGTCTCGACGCGATCCGCGTGTCACCCCACTCCGCCGGGCCTCCCAGGAGCCCACGAAAGTGCCGACAGTTGCGCAGTTGGCAGCTCCCCCCGCAGGGAGCCGCGAGGTCCCGACGCGATCTGCGTGTCACCCCACTCCGCTGGGCCTCCCAGGAGCCCACGAAAGTGCCGACAGTTGCGCAGTTGGCAGCTCCCCCCGCAGGGAGCCGCGAGGTCTCGACGCGATCTGCGTGTCACCCCACTCCGCTGGGCCTCCCAGGAGCCCACGAAAGTGCCGACAGTTGCGCAGTTGGCAGCTCCCCCCGCAGGGAGCCGCGAGGTCCCGACGCGATCTGCGTCACCCCACTCCGCTGGGCCTCCCAGGAGCCCACGAAAGTGCCGACAGTTGCGCAGTTGGCAGCTCCCCCCGCAGGGAGCCGCGAGGTCCCGACGCGATCTGCATGTCCCCCCACCCCGCTGGGCCTCCCAGGGAGCCCACGAAAGTGCCGACAGTTGCGCAGTTGGCAGCTCCCCCTGCAGGGAGCCGCGAGGTCCCGACGCGATCTGCGTGTCTCCCCCACTCCGCTGGGCCTCCCAGGAGCCCACGAAAGTGCCGACAGTTGCGCAGTTGGCAGCTCCCCCCGCAAGGAGCCGCGAGGTCCCGACGCGATCTGCGTGTCACCCCCACTCCGCTGGGCCTCCCAGGAGCCCACGAAAGTGCCGACAGTTGCGCAGTTGGCAGGGAGCCGCGAGGTCCCGACGCGATCCGTGTGTAACCCCACTCCGCTGGGCCTCCCAGGAGCCCACGAAAAGTGCCAACAGTTGCGGCAGTTGGCAGCTCCCCCCGCAGGGAGCCGCGAGGTCCCGACGCGATCTGCGTGTACCCCAACTCCGCTGGGCCTCCCAAGAGCCCACGAAAGTGCCAACAGTTGCGCAGTTGGCAGCTCCCCGCGCAGGGAGCCGCGAGGTCCCGACGCGATCCGCGTGTACCCCCACTCCGCTGGGCCTCCCAGGAGCCCACGAAAGTGCCAACAGTTGCGCAGTTGGCAGCTCCCCCCGCAGGGAGCCGCGAGGTCCCGACGCGATCCGCGTGTACCCCCAATCCGCTGGGCCTCCCAGGAGCCCACGAAAGTGCCGACAGTTGCGCAGTTGGCAGCTCCCCCCGCAGGGAGCCGCGAGGTCCCGACGGGATCTGCGTGTCACCCCCACTCCGCCGGGCCTCCCAGGAGCCCACGAAAGTGCCGACAGTTGCGCAGTTGGCAGCTCCCCCCGCAGGGAGCCGCGAGGTCTCGACGCGATCTGCGTGTACCCCAACTCCGCTGGGTCTCCCAGGAGCCCACGAAAGTGCCGACAGTTGCGCAGTTGGCAGCTCCCCCCAAAGGGAGCCGCGAGGTCCCGACGCGATCCGCGTGTACCCCCACTCCGCTGGGCCTCCCAGGAGCCCACGAAAGTGCCGACAGTTGCGCAGTCGGCAGCTCCCCCCGCAGGGAGCCGCGAGGTCCCGACGCGATCTGCGTGTACCCCAACTCCGCTGGGCCTCCCAGGAGCCCACGAAAGTGCCGACAGTTGCGCAGTCGGCAGCTCCCCCCGCAGGGAGCCCGGTTCCCGACGCGAATCATGCTTGTACCCCAACTCACGCGGGGGCCTCCAGAGTCCACGAAAGTGCCGACAGTTGCGCAAGATCGCAGGAGGCGAGAGATGCGCATATCGCAGCCCCCCAGAGGGCGCCGCGAGGAGGAGGTAGGAGGCAGGAGGGAGGTGGGCGGGAGGACGGGGCGACCAGAGTGCTCTAGTCAAAACGAGTACCCAACCAAGGGAGGAATGGGAATAAAAATCAGCCACTGAGGCAGCTTCAGTCCCCACACAGGGCTCGCACTTTTCCAGGAAGCTTACGCCATTCCACCGATCCCTCCCCTCTTCCTCCTTCTCCTCCTCCTCCTCCTGCTCCTGCTCCTCCTTCTCCTCCTCAGGAGATGTGCGGCTGCCGAGGTCGTGTGTGTTGTCTGCTGCTTTCCGTCGTGCTGCCTGCACGTAGGTAGTTATTGCTCATTCGTCCTCCTCTTCTTCCCTGTCTGTCGCACGCACGGCTTCTTGGGGGTATCTTGGAGGCTTCTTGACAGGACTCGCGTGGAACACTTGGGAGCATGTTGGGGGTCCTGTGGGCCATGTGATCGTTTGTCTATTTATTGTTTTGCCGATCGGCGCGGGCCCTCGCACCTCCCTTCCCCCCCCTCTGTGGGGTAGATCTGGGCTGTTTTTTGGAGTCTGTTTCGAGCGGGTGGAGTCTCCCCTTGAGGGCGCACGGTTCCAAACAGCCGCATTAAGCAGAGGTCTAGAGCCAGACTCCCCCCCCCCTTCCGCCCAACGTCGAAACGCCGAATAAGAACACGCTCGCCATCTTGTGGGGGAAGGCTCCCAGGCTCCCTGCCAGTTCCCCCTGGCCGAACCGCGCTCTATTCGCAGCGCCGCCGGTGAAGGCTGGTCTGGCACTCGCGGGCGAAAGCGAACGCTTGAGGGTCGGTGGCGCTCGTGCCAAGTATTCTGAGAGCGTTTTTGACCGTCTGCAAAGGTTGATCCCCAAAAATCACATGCGCGAATCTATCCCGGGCCTCTCTCTCTGGGGCCCCTCTTGGGGCCCTCGCGAGGGCCTTCTTGGAAGTCTTGGAGGCCTCGTGGGGCCGCCTCTGGGCGCTCTTGGGCCGTCTCCGGGCCCTTTTACGGGGGCCTGTTGGGCCGCCTTGGGGCCGTCTTGAGTGATGTGGAGCACGAAACGGCGAGAACGCGAAGATCATCCAAAGACAGATGGAAATCAATTACGCTTTAGCGATCATCTTCATATTGTTTTGCCGATCGGCGCGGGCCCTCGCACCCCCCCTCTTTCCCCCCCCCCTGGAGTAGATCTGGGCTGTTTTTTGGAGTCTGTTTCGAGCTGGTGGGGCCTCCCCCACAGGACGCACTGCTGCGTGCAGTGGCACGAAGCCGAGGTCCGGAGAGCCGGCCCCCCCGTCCCCCACCCCCTTCCGCCCAATGTCGAAACGCCGAATAAGAAAACTCTCAATTTGAGGGGGAGGGGGAGGAGAAGGGAGGAGGAGGGAGGAGGAGGGAGGAGGAGGGAGGAGGAGGAGAGGAGGAGGAGAGGAGGAGGAGGGAGGAGGAGGGGGAGAGCCAGATGTCCCACACGCCTCTGCACAAGCGCTGAGCGCGACGACAGGGCCGTTTTTTGTGCTTATTCCGGCTCCGTTTCGCCGTTCTCTTGCCAGTTCCGCCACCGTTTGTTTGAAGGCTCCGTCGCCACTCTTTTTCAGGTTCCGATTCTGGTTCCAATCCTGGAGCCGTTTTGTTGTTGTTGTTTCCGATCGCGTTGTTTGTTGCCGCTTCCGTTTTCAAGAGTCGCCCACGAAGGGCCAGGCGGGTCGTGGCGGATTGCCAAGCAGTGTTTGCACGTAAGGGTTCTTGCTGGTGTTTAAGAAGTAATCGCGTGGGTCCGCGAGGCTTCCACCCGGTGCGCCGGGGCTTCGCCTGCTGCCTCACTGGTGGTCGGTCGGAGGCGCCTCGCGGGCGCCTCGTGCTGTCGCTCGGCCCACCGAGGTGTCACCCAGTGGTCGTCTGTGGGTGCCTACGCTGAGTCCGCTGCAGATGGCACCACGCAGCAGATCGGAAACTGGGGCACATGCCTATACGACCGCCCTGCGGGCGATAAGGAGGTTGGGGGGGACTGCGATCAAATGCCCACCCTGGCTGACCTCCGGCCTGTCACCGCGCCCAGGTGCCGACAAAAATGAATTGATGGAGTGGGTTGGGTGGATTGGATTGGATGGGATAAGATGGATTGGATGAGATAAGATGGGTTGGACTGGAAGAGATGGATTGGAACAGATAAGATGGATTGGCTTGGCCCGCCGCAGGCGCAGAAACAAATGAATTGATGAATTTGGTTGGATGGATTGGATTGGGTGGGATAAGATAAGATGGGACAAGATGGGTTGGAAAAGATAATATGGATTGGATTGGACAAGATGGATTGGATAAAATACTGTACGCTGTGTTGGATTAGAAAGCCCGCCGCAGGCGCCGAAAAACATGAATTATGAAATTAGCGACATGCGCTAGCGCCGGGACGCCCAGGACACCGGGGACACCGCCCGGCCCAACTGGGACACCTCCCAGCCACCGGCGGACGGGAAACGGACTTTCGCTCCTACTGACGCCCGGGACACCCGGGACACCGCCCGGCCCAACTGGGATACCTCCCGGCCGCCGGCGGACGGGAAACGGATTTTAGCTCCTACTTCGGCCTAGCTACAGGAGGATCACGCGCAGCTTCGCCTCGCCCGCACGCGCGACACGAACACGAAACCAAAACCGATTTCTCGGTGGGGGGTCTCCGTTTCACTGCGATCTCACCCCCCAACCTCCGACATTACCAGTGGCGGGCTGTTTTTCAATCTCGGGATTTTTGTAGGGTCGGGGACGACATCGGGGTGGTGTGGTGTATACTTTTTCCCCGCCTTCCCGGGGAAACAACGAAAAATGTATACACCAGGATCCCGTATACACCAGGATCCGCTTTCCTGTGCGAGTTTCAGTGCGGGGCTGGAAAAAGCGTCGGTGTATAGAGTTCGGCTCCTTAGCATAGGTTGCGCCGCATCGATTGCACCACATACCACGCAGCGCGCGCCAGGTAGACTAGCCACAGGTTGCACCACATAGATGGCACAAGCAGCTCGCACCACGCAGATGGCACCGCACATCTCGCAACTCCCCTCCCCTGCCAGGACTTCGCGCACCCCTCCCCTGCCAGGACTTAGCGCACCCCTTGTGGGACATTGCAAATGAAATAGAACTCTGCCTCGTCATCCATCTTCCGTTTGAATTCATACCATCACACCCAGATGGGCATCGGCCCTTCTCACCCATGTCAAATGATACTATGCGCGTGCATCCGCTTATCTCAAAAGATA
>CAUYUJ010021348.1:237500-378856 GCA_963575745.1 Prorocentrum cordatum
ACTCTGGGCTCAGACATGCCGCGCCTGAGGTCGTTTGGCCAATTTCGCTTGATGCGTCCCCGCAACTCCGGGCTCAGAGATGATGCGCTCGAGGTTCTCGGGCCAGATTCGCCTGATCCATCCTCGGAACTCTGGGGTCGGGCCAATTTCGCTTCAGACCTCCTCGCAAGTCTGGACTCGCTCCGAGATTCAGCGCGCGAGGTAGTCCGGTCAGTTTGCCTGGGACATCCTCACAACTGGGCTCCCAGGGGTCGGGGGGAGGAGTCAGACGGGGCCAGGCACAAGCTACCTGTCACAGCACCCTGCTGATGCCGAACTGTGCCCCAGGAGGGGCCCAGGCGCCCCTGCCCCGAGGGAACAGTTAGCCGGCGCCGAGGCGAGAGCATGATTTCTGAGTCATGTGGAAGGAAGTCTCAGGCGGGGGGGCGCCATGCCTTAGTTAGTACATGTTGACATCTCCAGCGAGAGGAGAACTTGGAGGGTGAAGAGGAGAACCAGGAGTACGAGGGGCGAGAAGAACCAGGGGAAGAGCAGCAGGAGCACGATAACGAGAATGAGGAGAAGAAGAGAAGGGGGAATAATAACGACGAGGATAATGAGGAATGGAATGAGTCGGGGGAGGAGAAGGAGTGGGAGGAGAAAGAGCAGGAGGGATGCGCGGGAGGGGGAGAGGGCAAGAAGTATGGCAATGAGGACGATGTCAGCAATGACGACGACAGTGATGGCGACAAGGGCGCAGGCAAATCAGCAATATGTGGGGCCATCCTGCCTCAAAATCGTTGTTGGGGATGCTGGACTGAGGCTATAATTCGGTCTGTTGGTGCTGCTTCTCCGCCTCGTCTTCCTCCTTGTCCTGGTCCTCCTGCTGCTGCCTCCTCCATATCCCCCCCAACCCCTCTCGCTCCTCCTTGCAGGCTCTCCTCCTCGTCCTCATGTTCCCTCCCCGCTCCCCCCTTTTCCTCCATATTCCCGCAAGGATTGTGTTGATGTTGGTGTTAAGAAAGGCGCTGCGCCTGACGGTGCCGGTATCGATATCGATGCCGGTGCCGGTACCGATGCCGGCATCGGTACCGGCACCGGGCCATGATCGGCATCGGTATCTCAGCAGAAGATACAGCCAACACCAAAAGCGTTTCGCTTCCGATCGCGCTTCCTGCCCCTTGGGTCTTAGGCGTTCGCCACGTCCTACGCGTTCTCAGCAGACGTGGTGCGGCGAACGCCTAAGATCTACAAGGCGGCCTGTGCTGAGATGAGGCCTGCGCTGCAGGGGTCTTCTCAGCAGGGGCACCCGGGTGCCCCTGCTGAGAGGAAGTGGGTCTGACCCTGGGATCGTCGTCTGGATCTGATGAGACAAGCTCCATTTGGGGGGCGTCGTCTCAGCAAGCCCAGCCGACGATCCCGGAGGCAGACCCGCGCCCTCTCTGCAGAGGCACCCGGGCGCCCCTGCTGAGAAGAGCTCTGCAGCGCAGGCCTTCTTTCAGCAGAGGCCACAGTGTGGATCTTGGGCGTTTGCCGCGGCCTCGGCCGGCCGTTCGCTTCTGCCGCGGCGGGCGGCCGCCCGTTCATCCGATTCGTCATCGTCGCAGTCGTCGCCGTCGTCGTCATCATCAGGACCCTCGTCATCATCATCGACGACAGCATCATCATCGGCAACACCACCATGAGAATCATCATCATCATCACCATCATCATCATCATCATCATCATCGTCGACATATTCGTCATCATTGTCGTCGTCATCGTCATCATCACCGTCGCCATCGTGCCCACCGTCGCAGTCACCCTCGCAATCGACATCATGAGCCGTCGTTCCAATCGTTGTCGTCGTCACCGTGAGCGCCGATGCCGCTGGCATATATTGCAGTCGCCATGATCGGTGGGTCGTCGCCATCAGTGAGATCCACATGATGACGACTACCATCATATTTATCATATCCATCCTCCTGTTTATCTTCCTCTGCCTTCTGATGCACAGTGCTTTTTATGCCCCCTGATCCTCTGCACTTCTTCCTTGGACAATCGTAGAAAGTGAGGAACGATAAGTGAGGAGAAGGACGGGGAGTGAGACGTGAGAAAAGAGCAGGAGTTGGAGGAGCAGCGGGGGGAGGATTGGGGATGGAAGAGGGGCAGTAGCAGAAGGAGGACCAGGACAAGGAGGAGGAGGGCGCGGAGCAGCAACACATGATGAATAAGTGATAGCCAGGGGCCAGCATCCCCAGCAGAAATGTTAAATCCAACGTTGATTCAAAGCTTGTTCGCGAGTCCTCCGAATCATCGTCATCCTGTTCCTGATTGGCATGCGCCCGTCTCGTGATCACTGTCGTCGTCGTTGTTGTCGCCGTCCTCATCATCATGTTTCTTGCCGCCTACCCGCCCACGCAACCTCATCGTCCTCACTTTCCTCCGCCTCCTCATGCCGTTCCTCTCTCTTCTCGCCGTTTTGTTCCTCCTTCTCCTTTTTATCATCATTCTCGTCGTCGTGCCCCTGATGCTCTTCCTCATCATGTCTCTCCTCGCCCCTCATCGTACTCTGGGTTCTCCTCCTTGCCTTCATATTTATCCTCTCGTTGGAGATTTCTTCAACATTTTTTCCGGCCTAGCGCTCCCGCCTGAGACGCCCTTCCAAATGACACAGAAGTCCTGCTCTCGCCTCGGCGCCAGCTAACTGCCCACTCGGGCCAGGGGCGCTTGAATCCCCTCCTGGAGGACGATGCGATAACAGCAGTGTAATCAAACTGGTTGTTTGGTCCTGGCCCCGTCTGGGAACCCAGTTGCGAGAATGTCTCAGGCGAGCAGGCTGGGTCACCTAGCGGGCCACATCTCAGAGCCCAAAGTAGCGAGGATGTCTCAGGAGAAACAGGCCAGGCTACCTAAAGTCAGGCCATCTCTGAGCCTGGAAATGCAATGATGCCACAAGAGAATCTGGCCAGACCACCTCGCGAGCAGCATCTGAGCCTGGTGTTGCGAGGAAGTCTCTGGCGAAGCGCGTCAGCCAACCTCGCGCGCGGCACGTCTGAGCCCGGAGTTGCGAAAATGTCTCGGGCGGAACGGGCCATACCACCTCAGGTCAGAGCATATATCAGCCCAGAGTTGCGAGGATGTCTCAGGCAAAGTTGGCCAGACCACATCGCGCGCGGCATGGTGGAGCCCAGAGTTGCGATGATCTCGCAGGCGAAAATGGCAAAACCACCGCGCCCGCGACACTTGGGAGCCAAGAGTTGCGAGGATACCTCAGGCGAAACTGGCTGGACCACCTCGCCCCTGGCATCTCGAAGACCAGAGTTGCGAGAATGTCCTTGGCGAGCTGGGCCGGACCACCTCAGGTCAGGGCATATCTGAGATTGGAGTTGCGAGGATGTTTCAAGCGAATCGGGCCGGACCAATTCATGTCAGAGCATCTCCAATCCCAGAGCCGCGACGATGTCTCGGGCGAGAATGGCCGGTCCGCTTTGTGCGCGGCGTGTCTGAGTCTGAGCCCAGAATTGCAAGGGTGTCTCAGGCGAAATGGGCCAGACCACCTCGCGCGCGGCATATCTGAGCCCAGAGTTGCGAGGACATCTCAGGCGAAATGGGCCATACCACATCAAGCCAGGGCGTACCTGAGCCCAGTGTTGCGAGGATGCTCAGGCGAGCCCGGCCGCACCATCTCGGGCGGAGTTGGCAAGACTACCTGGCGCATAGCATATCGGAGCTCAGAGTTGGAAGATGTCTCAGGCGAAACGGGCCAGGCCACCTCAGGTTCAGGCATCTCTGAGGCCAGAGTGGCGAGAATGTGTGAGGCAAAATTGGCTGGATCACGTCGCGCGCGGCATGTCTGAGCCCAGAGTTGCGAGGATGTCTCAGGCGATTTGGGCTGGACCTGCTCAGGTCACGGCATCTCTGAGCCCAGAGTTGCGAGGATGCCTCTGGCTTCCACTGTAGGGGCCAGCGGGCCTCGCAAGGTCAGCGACCTCGGTGATCGGTGACCTGCCAGAGCCTCCAAGAGGCCTCGTGAGGTCACCGACGTCGGGGACCTGCCGCGGCCATCAACGGGCCTCGCGAGGTCACCGACCTCGGTGACCTGCTGGGGCCTCCAGCGGGCCATGCAAGGTCACCGGCCTGTGTTCGATATACGGTGGCCTGCCAGGGGGTCCAAAGAACCTCGCAAGGTCTCGGTGACATGCGGGGCCTTCAAAGGGCCCCTTTAGGTCACCCACCTCGGTGACCTTCCCGGGCTTCCAGCGGGCTTCGCAAGGTCACCAGCCTGGGTTTAAGACTCGGTGATCTGCCGGAAGCTCCAAAGAGCCTCGCAAAGTCACCGACCTCGGTACCCTGCCAGGGCCTTCAACGGGCCTCGCGAGGTCACCGACCTCGGTGACCTGCCAGGGCCTCCAGCGGACCTCGCAGGGTCACCGGCTTGTGTTCGATATGCGGTGGCCTGCCGGGGTCCAACGAGCCTCGCAAGGTCACCGACCTCGGTGACCTGCCAGGGCCTTCAACGGGCCTCGCAAGGCCACCGACCTCGGTGACTTGCTGGGGCCATCAACGGGCCTCGCGAGGTCACCGACCTCGGTGACCTGCCTGGGCCTCCAACGGGCCTCGCAAGGTCACCGTCCTGTGTTCGACATTCGGTGACCTGCCCAGGCCTCCAGAGGGCCTCGCGAGGTCAACAACGGCTGCCGGGGCCTCAAACGGGCATCGTCGTCATCGTCGTCATGGCCGTCGTCGTCGTCATGGCCGTCGTCGTCGTCGTCGTCGTCGTCGCCGTCGCCGCCGCCGCCGCCGTCGTCGTCGTCGTCGTCGCACTATAGAACGGTTCTCGCGCGCTGGACACCGGACACCGAACACTGGACACCGGACACCGGGCACTGGACACCAAGCAGCGGGCACCGGACACCGGACACCGGACATTGATGGTGATGTTTATGTTGGCGTCGATGACGACTACGGTGATGATTGCGATGTTGATAGTGACGTTGGTCGTGACGATGCAGACGGCGACGGTGATATGATTATGATGGTGACGAAGTTGACAATGAAGTTGACCATGATGGTGATGGTAATGACGATGATGACGATGACGATGTTGATTGTTACGATGATTGTGATGTCACTGCTGATGATCATAGCGAATATTATGCTTTTGCTGACTGATAAAGTGGAGAAGGAGGAGGAAGAAGAGGGAGGAGGAGGACGGGTCGTCGTCGCGGTCTTCGTCGTCGTCGTCGCCTTCATCGTCGTCGTCGTCGCCTTCATCGTCGTCGTCGTCGTCGCCTTCATCGTCGTCGTCGTCGTCGCCGACGCCTTCGTCGTTTTCGTCTCCCTCGTCGCTCTCGCGGAGGTCCAGCAAGACATATTGAACACTATTTTAATGTCTCGCCCCGACCGACCCGCCCCGCCCGCCCGTTAGGGTCCGCCCGCCGGACCCGACCCGCCCGTTAGGGCACGCGCGTGCCAACTCGATGATGCTTCCTACTTTAATGTCCCGCCCGCCCGACCCGACCCGCCCGTTAGGGTCCGCCCGCCCGACCCGACGCGCCCGTTGGGGCCCGCTCCTGCTGCTCCTCATCCTCCTGATCATCCCCCCACTCCTCCTCCTCCTCCCCCTCCTCCTCCTTCTCCCCATCCACCTCCTCCTCCTCCTCTTCCCCCTCCTCATCCTCTTCATTCCTCCTCATCCTCATCATCATAATCCTCATTATGCTGCTGTTCTTCCTCCTCCCCATCCTCATCATCCTCCACATCCTCTACCTCCCCCTTCTCTTCATCATCGCCATCATTATCATCCTCCTGCTGCTCCTTCCCCTCCTCATCCTGATCCCCCTCCTCATACTCCTTATGCTGCCATCCTGCTGCTGCAGCATCCTCGTCCTGCTGCTTGTCCTCCTCCTGCTCATCATCGTCATTATAATAATATAGCTCCCACTCATCATCCTTATCATCCTCCTCAACATCCTCATCCTTCTCCGTCTTCTCATCCTCCTCATTATCTTCATCTTCATTCTCCTGATTCCCCTCCTTATCCACCCCTTCCACATCCTCCCCCCGTCCTCCTCATCCTCCTCAACCCCCTCCTCCACCTCAGCCTCCTCCTCCCCTCATCCTCCTGCTGCTTATCCTCATCCTCATTCTGATTACTGTTATCCGTTATCCTCCTCCTCCTCCTCCTCCTCATCACCATCATCATCCTCATCCTTCTGCTGCTGCTGCTCCTCCTCCCCGACCTCATGCTCTGCAACTGAAGCCAGACACTGGACACCGGACACGGGACCGGACTCCGGACTCGGGACACCGGACTCCGGACAACGGACACCAGCAGACACCAGACACCGGACGCCAAATGCCAGACTCCAGACTCCGGACGCCGGACGCCAGACACCGGACACCAGACACCGGACACCGGAAACCGGACACCGGACGCCGGATGTTGGACGCCAGACGCCGGACACCGGACACAGGGCACTGGACACGTGTCACCGGGCACCGCAAGAATCGTCCATACTTTCGTCGTCGCAGTCGTCGTCTCCATCGTCGTCTTCGTCGTCGTCGTCGTCAGCGTCGTCGCCTCGTCGCGTCGTCGTTGTCGTCTTTGTCGTCGTCGTCGTCTTTGTCGTCCTCGTCGCCCTCGCCGTCGTCGTCGTCTTCGTCGTCATCGTCGTCGTCGTCGAGTCGTCGCCGTCGCTTTCGTCGTCGTCGTCGTCGCCCTCGTCGTCGTCGTCATCGTCGTCTTTCTCGCCCTCGTCGTCAGCGTAGTCATCGTAGACGTCGTCGTCTTCGTCGACGTAGTAGTAGTCGTCTTCGTCGTCGTCGGCGTCGTCTTCGTCGACGTCGTTGTCGTCGACTTCGTCGTCTTCGTCGTCGTCGCTTTCGAAGCCGTCGTCGTCGTCGCCCTCGTCGCCCTCGTCGTCGTTGTCGCCATGGTCGTCGTCGTCGGCGGCGTCGTCGTCGTCGTAGTCGTCATCGTCGCCCTCAGCGTTGCCGTCGTCGTCGGCGTCGTCGTCGTAGTCGTAGTCGTCGTCGTCGCCGCCGCCGCTGCCGTCGTCGTCGTCGTCGTCGTCGTCGTCGTCGTCGTCATCGTCGTCGTCGTCGTCGTCGTTCTCGTCGCCTTCGTCGTCGTCGTCGTCGTTGTAGTCTTCGTCGTCCTTGTCGTCGTCGTCGTCCTCGTCATCGTCGTCGCTTTCAAAGCCGTCGTCGTCGTCGTCGTCCTCGTCGTCGCCGTCTTCGTCGTCGTCGTCGTCGGCGACGTTGTCGTCGCTGCTGTTGTTGTCGTCGTCGCCGCTGTCATCATCGTCGTCGTCGTCGTCGTCGCCGCCATCGTCCTCGACGTCGTCGTCGTCGTCGCCTTCTCTCTCCGGCGACCCCCACCCATAGGAGAAGTCCAGCTGGACTTGTCTTTTGGGTGGTGTGCTTGGCTCTCCAGCGACCCCCACCCATAGGAGAAGTCCAGCTGGACTTGCCCTATTGGCTCTCCGGCGACCCCCACCCATAGGAGAAGTCCAGCTGGACTTGTCGTATGGGTGGGGTGCTCGGCTCTCCAGGGACCCCCACCCATAGGAGAAGTCAGCTGGACTTGTCCTATGGGTGGTTTGCTTGGCTCTCCGGCGACCCCCACCCATAGGAGAAGTCCACCTGGACTTGTCCTATGGGTGGGGTGCTTGGCTCTCCGGCGACCCCCACCCATAGGAGAAGTCCAGCTGGACTTCTCCTATGGGGGGGGGCGGTCTGGGGACCCCCCTCCCCCATAGGAGAAATTTCGCTTGCTTTTAGCGCTGAGCGAAAAGCACCCCACCCATAGGACAAGTCCAGCTGGACTTCTCCTATGGGTGGGGGTGGGGGTCGCCGGAGAGCCAAGCACCCCACCCATAGGACAAGTCCAGCTGGACTTCTCCTATGGGTGGGGGTCGCCGGAGAGCCAAGCAACCACACATAGGACAAGTCCAGCTGGACTTCTCCTATGGGCGGGGGTCGCCGGAGAGCCAAGCAAACCACCCATAGGACAAGTCCAGCTGGACTTCTCCTATGGGTGGGGGTCGCTGGAGAGCCAAGCACCCCACCCATAGGACAAGTCCAGCTGGACTTCTCCTATGGGTGGGGGTCGCCGGAGAGCCAAGCACCCCACCCATAGGACAAGTCCAGCTGGACTTCTCCTATGGGTGGGGGTCGCCGGAGAGCCAAGCACTCCACCCATAGGACAAGTCCAGCTTGACTTCTCCTATGGGTGGGGGTCCCCGGAGAGCCAAACACCCCACCCACAGGACAAGTCCAGCTGGACTTCTCCTATGGGTGGGGGTCCCCGGAGAGCGAAGGCGACGACAACGATGACGATGTCGAGGTCGATGGCGGCGACGAGGACGACGACGACGACGACAGCCGCGACGACGACGAAGACGATGACGACGACGATAAAGACGACGACGGCGACGACGACGACGACGAGGGCGACGACGACGACGACGACGGCAGCGACGACGACTACGATTACGACGACGAGGGCGACGACGACGACGACGATAAATACGACGACGACGACGACGACGACGACGACGACGACGACGACGACGGCGACGACGACGACTGCTTCGATGGAGAAGACGACGAAGACGACGACGACGAAGGCGACAACAACGACGACGATGACGAAGACGACGGCGACGACGACGAAGACGACTACTACTGCGTCGACGAAGACGACAACGACGACGACGACGGCGACGAGGGCGACGACGGCGACGAGGGCGACGACGACGACGAGGGCGACGACGACGACAAAGACGATAAAGACGACGATGAAGACGACGACGACGACGAGGGCGACGACGCCGACGACGACGACGACGCCGAGGGCGACGACGACTGAGACGACGAAGGCATGCACGATCCTTGCGGTGTCCGGCGTCCAGCGTCCGGCGTCCGGCGTCTGGCGTCCGGCGTCCGGTGTCCGGTGTCCTGTTTCCAATGTCCGGCGACCGGCGTCCAGCGTCCGGCGTCTGGCATCTGGCGTCCGGTGTCCGGTGTCTGGTGTGTGGTGTCCGTTGTCCTGTGTCCGGAGTCTGGTGTTCGGTGCCCCTGTCCGGGCGCCTGGTGTCCGGTGTCCGGTGTCTGGCGTCAGTTGCAGAGCATGAGGCGGGGGAGGAGCAGCCGCAGCAGGAGGATGAGGATGATGATGGTGATGAGGAGGAGGAGGGTACGAAAAATCATAATGAGGATGAGGATAAGCAGCAGGAGGACGAGGAGGAGGATGTTGAGGTGGAGGAGGGGGTTGAGGAGGATGAGGAGGATGGGGAGGAGGATAAGGAAGGGGTGGATAAGGAAGGGAATCAAGAGAATGAGGCTGAAGATGATGAGGAGGATGAGGAGACGGAGAAGGAGGAGGATATTGAGGAGGATGATGAGGATGATGAGGAAGAACTATATGATTACAATGACGATGATGAGCAGGAGGACAAGCAGCAGGACAAGGATGCAGCAGCAGCAGGATGAGGAGAATGAGGATGAGGAGGAGAAGTAAGGAGCAGCAGGAGGATGATGATGATGATGGCGATGATGAAAAAGAGGGGGAGGTAGAGAAAGAGGAGGAATATGGGGAGGAGGAACAGCAGCAGAATGAGGATTATGATGATGATGATGATGATGATGATGATGATGATGATGATGATGATGATGATGATGATGATGATGAATGGAGAGGATGAGGAGGAGGGGAAGGAGGATGAGGAGGAGGTGGACGGGGAGAAGGAGGAGGAGGAGGAGGAAGAGTGGAAGATGATCAGGAGGATGAGGAGCAAGAGGAGCGGGCCCCAACGGGCGTGCCGGACCGGCGGGTGGACCGTAACGGGCGGGTCGGGTCGGGCGGGCGGGACATTAAAGTAGGAAACATCATCGAGTTGGCACGCGCGTGTCCTAACGGGCGGATCGGGTCCGGCGGGCGGACCCTAACGGGCGGGCGGGTCGGTCTGGGCGGGACATTTAAATAGTGTTCAATCTGTCTTGCTGGACCTCTGCGAGGGCGACGAGGGAGACGAAAACGACGAGGGCGAGGACGACGACGACGACGACGACGATGAAGGCGACGACGACGACGACGACGACGATGAAGGCGACGACGACGACGAAGACCGCGACGACGACCCGTCCTCCTCCTCCTCCGCCTCCTTCTCCTCGTCTCCTCCTCCTCCCTCTTCCTCCTCCTCCTCCCCCACCTTCACAGTCATCAGAGCGTAATACTCGCTATGATCGTCAGCAGCGGCATCAACATCATCATAATCATCACCAGCATCGTCATCGTCATTATCATCACCATCATCACCATCACCATCATCACCATCATCACCATCATCATCATCATCATCATCATAACCATCATCACTACCATCACCATCATCACTACTACCACCACCACCATCATCATCACCATCATCACCATCATCACCACCGCATCCTTATCGTCATCATCATCATCGTCGTCATCATCATCGTCATCATCATCATGGCATGGTCAACTTCATTGACAACTTCGTCATCACCGTAATCATCATCACCGTCGTCGTCGTCGTCTGCATCCATCGCACTCATTACCGTAGTCGCCATCAACACCAACATAAACATCATCATCAACGTCCGGGGCTGGTGTCCAGAGTCCGGTGTCCGGTGTCCGGTGTCCAATGTCATGTGTCCGGTGTCTGGTGTCCAGTGTCCGGTGTCCGTTGTCCAGTGTCCGGTGCCCGATGCCCGGTGCCCGGTGTCCAGTGCCCGGTGTCGGGTGTCAAGTGTCCGGTGTCTGGTATCCGGTGTCCAGTGTCCAGCGCGCGAGAATGGTTCTATAGTACGACGACGACGACGGCGGCGGCGACGGCGGCGACGACGAAGACGACGGGGGCGACGACGACGACGACGGCGACGACGACGATGACGACGATGCCGAGGCCCCGGCAGGTCACCGAGGTTAACCTCGGTGACCTGCCGGGGCCTCGCGAGGTCACCAATTGGTGACCTCGCGAGGCCCTTTGGAGGCCTGGGCGGGCCACCGAATGCCGAATACAGGACGGTAACCTTGCGAGGCCCGTTGGAGGCCCGAGGCCCGTTGAAGGCCACGGAAGGTCACCGAGGTCCGTGACCCTGCGAGGCTCGTTGGAACTCCTGGCAGGCCACCGCATGTCAAACACGGGCCGGTGACCTTGCGTGGCCCGCTGGAGGCCCGGGCAGGTCACCGAGGTCGGTGACCTCGCGAGGCCCGTTGAGGGCCCCGGGAGGTCACCGAGGTCGGTGATTTTGCGAGGCTCTTTGGAGCCCCTGGCAGGTCACTTAGTCTCAAACCCAGGCCGGTGGCCTTGCGAAGCCCGCTGAAAGCCCGAAGGTCTCCGAGGTGGGTGTCCTCATGGGGCCCGTTGAAGGCCCCGGCATGTCACTGAGACCTTGCAAGGCTCTTTGGACCCCCCGGCATGTGACCGTATATCGAACACAGGCCAGTGACCTTGCGTGGCTCGCTGGAGGCGCCAGCAAGTCACCGAGGTCGGTGACCTCGCGAGGCCCGTTGAGGGCCCCGGGAGGTCGCCGACGTCGGTGACCTCGCGAGGCTTTTTGGAGGCCCTGGCAGGTCACCGATCACCGAGGTCGGTGACTTTGCGAGGCTCGCTGGCCCCTACAGTGGAAGCCATAGGCATCCTTGCAACTCTGGGCTAAGAGATGTCGTGACCTGAGCAGGTCCAGTCCAAATCGCCTCAGACATCCTCGCAAGTCTGGGCTCAGACATGCCGCGCGCGAGGTGAACCAGACAATTTTGCCTCAGACATTCTCGCGACTCTGGCCACAGAGATGCCTGAACCTGAGGTGACCTGGTCAGTTTCGCCTGAGACATCTCCGCCGCAAATTTGAGCTCCCAGATGCCATGCGCCAGGTGGTCTGGCCAGTTCCGCCTGAGATATCTTCGCAACTCTGGGCTTAGATGCCGTGCGCGAGATGGTGCGGCCGGGCTCGCGTGAGCATCCTCGCAACACTGGGCTCAGATACGCACTGACTTGATGTGGTACAGCCCGTTTCGACTGAGATATCCTCGCAACTCTGGGCTCAGAGATGCCTTTCGCGAGGTGGTCTGGCCCATTTTGCCTGAGACACCCTTGCAGTTCTGGGCTAAGACTCAGACATGCCGCGCACGAAACGGTCCGGACATTCTCGCCCGAGACATCATCGCAGCTCTGGGATTGGAGATGCTCTGACCTGATTTGGTCCGGCCCGATTCGCTTGAAACATTTCCGCAACTCCAAACTCAGATATGCCCTGACTTGAGGTGGTCCGGCCCAGTTCGCTTGGGACATTCTCGCAACTCTGGTCTCCGAGATGCCAGGCGCGAGGTGGTCCAGCCAGTTTCGCCTGAGGTATCCTCGCAACTCTGGGCTCCTAGATGTCGCGCGCAGGGTGGTTTAACCATTTTCGCCTCCGACATCCTCGGAATTCTGGGTTCCTCCATGCCGCGCGCGAAAGTCTGGCCAACTTTCCCCGAGACATCCTCGCAATTCTGGGCTCAGAGATGCTCTGACCTGAGGTGGTCTGGCCCTTTCCGCCCGAGACATCTTCGCAACTATGGGCTCAGGCATGCCGCGCGCGAGGTTGGCCG
Organism: Prorocentrum cordatum; assembly: GCA_963575745.1. NCBI lineage: Eukaryota > Dinophyceae > Prorocentrales > Prorocentraceae > Prorocentrum > Prorocentrum cordatum. The sequence continues at coordinate 250,090 of CAUYUJ010021348.1, forward strand.
GCGCGCTTCGCCTGAGGCATCCTCGCAACTCCAGCCTCAGAGACGCTGCGCGCGAGGTGGTCTGGCCAGGTTCAAGGATGCCCTGAATTGAGGTAGCCCGGCCAGTTTCGCCTGAGACCTTTTCGCAACGCTGGGCTCCGAGATGTGGCGCGCTAGGTGGCCCAACCCGTTCGCCTGAGACATCCTCGCAAAAGGGCTCCCAGACGTGCCAGGACCACACGACTAGTTATCGAGTCGTCCTCCAGGAGGGGTTCAACCGCCCTTGGCCCGAGGGGGCAGTTAACCGGTGCCGAGGCGAGAGCCGGATTTCTGATTCATGTGGAAGGACGTCTCAGGCGGGAGCGCCAGGCCAGAATAGATATGTTGAGGAAATCTCCGGCGAAAGGAGAAATATGAAGGCAAGAAGGATAACTTTGAGTACGAGGAGGGGCGAGGAGAACCCGGATGAGGAAGAGCATCATGAGCACGATGATGAGAAGGATGATAAAGAGGAGGAGGAGGAGGAGGAGGAGGAGGAGGAGGAGGAGGAGGAAAGTAACGGCGAGAAGTAGGAGGAACGGCATGAGGATGCGGAGGAGAAGGGAGGACGATGAGGTTGTGTAGGAGGGTGGACGGCGAGAAACACGATGAGGACGGCGACATAAACAACGACGACGACATTGATAACGACAAGGGCGCACGCAAATCAGGAACAGGAGGACGGTGATTCGGAGGACGAGAACAAGTTTTGAAACCACATTAAATCTAGAGTCGCTGATGGGGATGCTGGACCCTGGCCTTAATATATTCCTCCTTCGTCGCTGCTCCGCGTCATCCTTCTGCTGCTGCTGCCCCTCACATTCCCCTCCGCTGCTCCTCCACGTCCTGCTCTTTTCTCACGTCTCGCCCGCCGTCCCCCCCCACACACACTTCTCGCTCCTCACTTTCCACGCTTGTCCAAGGATGAGTTAAAGAGGATCAGATGGGCCGCAGACGCGCAGAGTATCAGAAGGCAGAGGAATATACAGCGGAGGATGAAGATGAATAATATGATTGCCGTGACGAGGTGGATCGCAACGATGGCGGCGACCCGCCGACCATGACGACTGCAATATATCACAACGGTATCGGCGCTCAAGGTGACGACAACAACGGTTGCAATGATTCGTCATGAAGTTGATTGCGAGTGAATTTGATGATGAGCACGGTGGTGATGACGATGACCACGATGATGATAAGGACGATGACGACGATGACGATGATGGTGATGATAATGATGATAGCGTCGACGACAACGATGAGGGTCCTAATGACGACGACGGCGACGACCACGACGAAGACGAATCGGATGAACGGGCGGCCGCCCGCCGCGGCAGAAGCGGACGGCCGGCCGAGGCCGCGGCGAACGCCCAAGAGATCTACGCGGCGGCCTCTGCTGAGAGAAAGTCTGCGCTGCAAGGTTCTTCTCAGCAGGGGCACCCGGGTGCCTCTGCTGAGAAGGCGCGGGCCTGATCCCGGGATCGCCCGCTGGGCGCGATGAGACGACGCCCTCCAAGTAGAGCTTGTTTCATCAGGGCCAGACGACGATCCCAGGGTCAGACCCACGTCCTCTCTGCAGAGGCACCCGCGTGCCTCGGTGGGAAGACCCCTACAGCGCAAACCTCATCTCAGCAGAAGCCGCCGTGTAGATCCTAGACGTTCGCCGCGCCACGTGCTCTCAGCAGGGCCGCTGGGTTGGCCTTGCCGAGAACGCGTAGAATGCGGCAAACGCCTAAGACCCCAGGGGCAGGGGGCTCGATCGGAAGCGAAAAGCTGTTGGTGTTGGCTGTATCTTCTGTTGAAATACCGATGCCGATCATGGCTTGGTACCGGTACCTGTACCGGCATCGGTACTGGTATTGATAGCGATACTGGCACCGACAGGCGCAGAACCGTTCTTAGCATCAACATTCGCACAGTCCAAGAGGGCCCTGCTGGAGTCTGGAGGAGACAGGGGGCTGCAAGGAGGAGCAGGAGGAGTATGGGGGGAGATGGAGGAGGCAGCAGCAGAAAAAGGACCAGGACAAGGATGGTGACGAGGCGGAGAAGCATCACCAACATACCGATTTATAGGCTCAGTCCAGCATCCCCGACAGCGATTTTGAGCAGCCAGGGTGGCTCCAAACATTGTTTGCGCGTCCACCGAATCATCGTCCTCCCGCCCCTGATTTGCCTGCGCCCTTGTCATCATCACAGTCGTCGTCATTGCTGGTATCGTCCTCTTTGCCATGCTTCTTGCCCTTTCCCCCTTCCCAAACCTCCTTCTCCTCCCCCTCCTTCTCCTCCCCCCGTCATCCCGTTCCTCTTTCTCCTCGTCTTTCTTCTTCCTCGTCCTCTTATTTTCCTCGTTATCACCATCGCGTTCCTGATGTTATTCCTCCTGGTTCTTCTCGCCCCACCTCGTTCTCCTGGTTCTCCTCCTCGCCCTCGAAGTTCCCCTCTCGCTGGAGATTTCAACGTGTACCAGGGCGTGTCCGAAATTCATGTTCTCGCCTCGGCGCCGGCTAACTGCCCCCTCGGGGCAGGGGCGCCTGGACCCCTCCTGGGGCGCAACTCGATATTAGCAGTGTAGTGTAACAGGAAGCTTGGGCCTGGCCCCATCGGAGCCCAGTTGTGAGGATGTCTCAGGCAAAACTGACTGGACTACCTCGTGCGCGGCATCTCGGAGCCCTGAGTTGCGAGGAGGTCTCAGGCGAAATTGGCCCGACCATCTCTGGCGCGGCATTTTGGAGCCCAGAGTTGCGAGGATGGATCAGGCAAATCTGGCCGGAGTACCTCGAGCGCATCATCTCTGTGCCCGGAGTTGCGGGGATGCATCAGGCCATATTGGCCAAGCGACCTCGGGCGCAGCATGTCTGAGCCCAGAGTTGCGAAGATGTCTCAGGCGAAAATGGGCCAGATCACCTCAAGTCAGGAGCATCTCTGAGCCCAGAATTGCGAGGATGTCTCAGGCGAACTGGACTGGACAACCTCACGCGTCGCAATTTCGAGCCCAGAGTTGCGAGGATGTCTCTGGCGACATGGGCCAGATCACTTCAGGCCACAACAGTTCAGAGACCAAAGTTGCGAGGATGTCTCAGGCGAAACGGGTCCGACCACCTCGCACGCGGCATCTCTGAGCCTGGAGTTGCGAGGATGTCCCAGGCGAAACAGGCTGGACCACCTTGTGTCAGAGTATCCCTGAGCCCACGCGCGACATCTTGGAGCCCAGAGTTGCGAAGATGTCGCAGGCAAAATTAGCCGGACCGCTTCGCACGCGGCATCTCGGAACCCAGAGTTGCGAGGAGGTCTGAGGCGAGTTTGACTGGGCCACCTCGCGCCTGGCATCTCGGATCTCAGAGTTGCGTGAATGCCCCGGGCGAATGGGGCCAGACCGCCTCAGGTCAGGGCATATCTGAGCCCAGAGTTGCGAGGATGTCACAGGCGAATCGTGTCGGACCAACTCAGTCAGAGCATTTCCGATCCCAGAGTTTCGATGATGCCTCTGGCCAAACGGGCCCGACCACCTCGCACGCGGCATTTCTGAGCCTGGAGTTGCGAGGATGTCCCAGGCGAAACAGGCTGGACCACCTTGTGTCAGAGTATCCCTGAGCCCACGCGCGACATCTTGGAGCCCAGAGTTGCGAAGATGTCGCAGGCAAAATTAGCCGGACCGCTTCGCACGCGGCATCTCGGAGCCCAGAGTTGCGAGGAGGTTTGGGGCGAGTTTGACTGGGCCACCTCGCGCCTGGCATCTCGGATCTCGGAGGTGCTTGAATGCCCCGGGCGAATGGGGCCAGACCACCTCAGGTCAGGGCATATCTGAGCCCAGAGTTGCGAGGATGTCACAGGCGAATCGTGCTGGACCAACTCAGTCAGAGCATTTCCGATCCCAGAGTTTCGATGATGCCTCTGGCGAAAATGGGCCAGACCACCTCGCGAGAGGTATCTCGGAACCCAGAGCTGCGAGGAGGTCTAAGGCGAAGTGGGCCCGAACCACATTAATCCAGGACATATATGAGCCCGGATTTGCAAGGATCCTCAGGCGAGCCGGGCCGCACCTCTTCGCGCGCGGCATCTGGGAGCCCAGAGTTGCGAAGATGTCTCAGGCGAAATTGGCCAGACCACCTCGCGCGCGGCATCTCGCAGAGTTGAGGAGAATGTCTCAGGCGAGAATGTCTGAAATAAGCTTTTCCAGATCACCTCGCGCTCGGCATGTCTGAGCCAAGAGTTGCGAGTATGTCTAAGGCGAAACGGGCTGGACATCCTCAGGTTAGGGGCATATCTGAGCCCAGAGTTGCGAGGACCTTTCAGGCGAAATGGACTGGACCACTTCGCGCGTGGCATCTTGGATCCCAGAGTTGCGAGGATGAGTCAGGCGAAATGGGCCAGGCCACATTGCCCCTGGCAGCTCGGAGCCCAGAGTTGCGAGGAACTCTCAACGCAACGCAACGCAGCGCAATGGGAAGTGACGCAACAGAAATGCAATCCCATGCGTTGTCATGCAATGCCATGCAATGCCATGCAATGCAACGCAATGGCATTCCATGCAAGTGCAATGCAGCATATGCAAAATGCAAGTGCAGATGGGCATGAGACAGAGGCTTCCACTGTGGGGGATGCGGGATAAAACGAGAGAGAGAGAGAAAGAGAGAGAGAGAGAAAGAGAGAGAGCGAGGGAGAGAAGGAGCGCGATGAGGAGGATGTGGAGTTGTTTTCCAGGTCTCTCTTTGCAACTTGGCATGAACCACAGTGCAACACCAGTAGCAGGAGGCGGGGCTGGCAACAGGATCAAGCACATCGGAAGCGAACTTAGCAGGAACACGACGAGGGCCACCGAAAGCCGCCGAGGGCCGCCGAAGGCCGCCAGGGGCTGCCGAAAGCCACCGACGGCCGCTGAAGGCCGCCGAAGGGCGACGAGGCAGAGGAGGGGGAGGAGGAGGAGGAGGAGGAGGAGGAGGAGGAGGAGGAGGAGGAGGAGGAGGAGGAGGAGGAGGCAAGGAGGAGGAGGAGGATGAGGAGGAGGAGGAGGAGGAGGGGGAGGAGGCGGAGGAGGAGGAGGAGGAGGAGGAGGAGGAGGGGGAGGGGGAGGAGGCAAGGAGGAGGAGGAGGGAGAGGACGAGGTGCTAGTAGGACGTGAAAAGAGGAAGGAAGGGGAGGAGGACAGGAGGAGGAAGTGGAGGAGGAGGAGGAGGAGGAGGACGACGAGGAGGAAAAACAATACCAGCAGCAGGAGGCGGAGCTGACAACTGGATCAAGCACATCTGGAGCCCACTTAGCAGAACAGAAGCCCACTTAGCAGGAACACGACTTATTGTTTTTTGACAGGGATGGTGGGGGGGGGGCCGCATCGTGTGGGCTGCGCATGTTCCGAATTTGGAGGCAGAGTGTGTTGTGTATTGTTTTCTACAAGGGATGGTGGGGGGGTGTTGTCATGGACCTGGGTAGGCCCTCAGTCGCCTGGGGGAGGGGGTGTTCATTAATAGGGAACAGTGATAAACCCCTCAACGGGAAAAGGGGATTGTGGAAGAGGAAAGAACGTCATCGTAAGACCACCTGTCGCCCAAAGGCCTGGTGGGATTCAGGTCCCACCCCTCCGAAGCTCACAAAGGGCGTGGTGGGGCCGTTTTGGGCCAACATCTTGCAGCTTGTCTGTCAGCGCGCACTTGTCCAGAAGGAAAAGCATCTGAATTCTTGACGCTTCGCGAACCCCAGCCAGGAATTCCACCTTGACCGACGGTTCTTTGGCTGCGGCCACCCTGGTGCCCACGCAGTTGTCTGGGGTTCGGGCTCATGCATTAATTATACAGCTTCCTCCCCTGGTCGTCGTTCATCCCGACTTTCTGGTGCTTCCGACGCCCTGCATATTTGCACGCTGGCAGTTCGACTCAGTCTCAGTCACCCCTGCCACCCGCCCGCCGCTGGGCCGCCGCGTGAGGCCTCGGCTAGCTGCGTTAGTCGTGGCTCGCCCCCGCTGCCTTCGCTTAATTCGTCGCTGCGTTGCCCGCTTTGACCTGACTCGCCGCCGGCGCGCTCGCCCGCGGCTGCTGACTAAAAAAGTATCCCCACCAGTTCTTTTAGGCTCGCGCGTAGCCCGCCCGACCTCTGACGCTGCTGTCGCGCTCGCCTGCGGCCGCGACAAAAAGCATCCCCACCAGCCCACCCAGGCACGACCGGAGGCTTTCTTGAGGCCGCTTGGGGTCGATCCTGAGGCATGTTGAGCTATCCTGAGCCATGCGTGGTTATCTTGGACCGCCTCGTGGCTGCCTTGAGGCCTCTTCGAGGCGTGTCGGAGGTTATCTGAGCCATGCTCGACCGCCTGAGACCATGTTGGGGGTAAGAGGAGGAGGAGGAGGAGGAGGAGGAGGAGGAGGAGGAGGAGGAGGAGGAGGAGGCAACAGAAAGCAGGAGGAGGAGGGGGACGAGAAGGAGGAGGAGGAGGACAAGGGATGCGCAACGAGGAAGAGGAGGAAGAGGAGGAGGAGGAGGAGGCGGAGGAGGAGGAGGAAGAGGAGGAGGGAGGAGGCAGGAACGGAGGAGGGAAGGAACGAACGATGACAAGGAGGATGAGAAGTCGGGCGTTGGAGGTATGCTTATGTGAGAGGCTCTTCAAGGACGACGAAGGCCAGCTGAGGGGCTCTCTTAGGGCCCCCTCGGGGCCTCTCGGGGCCCTCTTGGGGCTCTCGTGGTGGGTGTCTGGGGCTCTCGTGAGGATCCTTGGAAGGGGGTTTGGGAGGCCTCTTGGGGCAATCGTGGCCGCCATGAGTCAAACGAGGGGGAGTTGGAAATTCAGGTCTCCCCTTTTCCTCCTCCTCTTCCTCCTCCGTCTCCTCCTCTTCCTCCTCCTCCTCCTGCTCCTCCTCCTCCTCATCTCTCCTCCTCCTCCTCCTCCTCTCTGCTCCTCTTCCTCCTCCTCCTCCTCCTCGTGCTCCTCCTCCTCCTCCTCCTCCTCCTCCTTCCTCCTCCTCCACCTCCTCCTCCTCCTCCTCCTCCTCCTCCTCTTCCTCGTGTTCCTCCTCCTCCTCGTGCTCCTCCTCCTTCTCCTCCTCTTCCTCCTCCTCCTCATCCTCCTCCTCCTCCTCCTCATCCTCCTCCGAGGCTCAAGAAGGGCGTGCTGGGGCCCTCTTGGACCAAAGTGTTTCCAGTTTGTCTGCCTGCGCGCACTTGCTAAACTCATAGGGGCCATGTGGCTTTAGCCATCGCGTCCACAAGCCGCATGATCATCTCACCACGCGGTTCACCCGCGTTGCTCAAGCATGCGCCCAGTGACGATCAACAGCTATTGTACGGGCCACGTGCGACCACCGCCACGCGCGCGTTTTGGAATCCGTCCAAAACCGTTAGTGTTCGAAGCATGCCACGATTTGAGCATTACACCATCATGCGAAACACCTAATGTGTGGCAACCGAATATTGCGCCTGGTGTCTTGCATGTCTGCCTGCGCCGCCGCATCACCCTTTATCGTATTCGCCAATCGCCGCCATTGCCGCCATCAAAGCCAATCAGCCCTGTTCATCACCGACACAGGGGCATGATCATCGTCATCGTCGTCACACAGGTGGCGCCGTCATTGGCCTTGCCGTCGTCATCGTCACCATCGCCACCACCATCGTTAATAGCATCATCATTGCCGCTGTTGCCGACGTCATCATGATACCGCGTCCGCGCGCCAGCGCGGGATGTGAGACGCGCCGGAAATTCCCATCGGTGAGCGCCACCGCGGTTGCGGCGGCTGTGCCAAACCAGTTGGTCGTTCTGCCCACGAGTTCACGCGCGGTAGCGCAGCCGCAGAGATCCGTCAGCAAGTGCCAAGGAGTCGCCGCATTCGCGACCGCATGGGCTGTGCAAAACAAGTTGCGGACGGGAGGGCGGGATGGATCCGCAAGCAGAGGAGTTGGCGATTTCAAGTTCTGCCAGGTGGGCTGCACCACCTAGATTGAACCGTTGAGATTGCACAATAATTATGGCGCATCCAGGGTGCACTAAGGCACGGTGTTGGGTTCAAGTTGGCAAACATGACATCCAATTTGAGTTATAAGGGAAGATATCCTTGGGGACCGCAGTCGACGTTCCCCGGTCGGTGCCCCATTGTGTGTGCCCTCTGTGTTTTTGATTGTGGTTCCCCGTGGGTCGTAGTCGGCATCTCCCGCTCAGTTCCGACGTCGACGATGCATCGCCGGTGCATCACCGATGCATCGCCGATGCATCGCCGATGTATCGGCGATGCGGCGCGATCCTCCAACCCCATCTTCTCCGACCCCATCTAGGAGGCCTCTAGTAACACATCCTGCACGACGACCACTACCACAGCCACTGCTGCGACCGTGGTGCTACAAGCATCAATGCCAGTGTCACCCCTAGTGCGCACGTCGGGCTTGCATGAGTTTTCCGTTTGAAGTCTTCGCGTTGGCAATATCATTACCAACGTAGGCATTCTGAACCGTACGCGTCGACGGTGTTTAGAGAGCACGTAAGTAAGAGCAGTTTACTCGTCTGGAAAATCTGGAGGAACATCCGCCGACGACGACGAGCAGGAAGAGAAGACGTGTGATTTTCAGACGAGGGTAACATCGCGCTTGTGAGACCTTCTATGTGGTACCCTATTATGTGGGACCCCGTCGTCTAGGACATACCCTGCTATCGTGTGGGACCCTCTCGCATAAGATCCCAGATTGTGAGACTTTTACCGTGTGGGGATCTTTAGCATGTGAAAGCACTTTGCTTTGGTGGGGCCCTATCGGATGGGACACTCGTGTGGGAGTCTCTATCGTGTGTGACCCTATCGCGTGGAGCTCTCCCGTGTAACGTGATGCCCCGCCAGGAAGCCCGTTGACTAAGGACAGCGCCGGGAAAATTAAAGAATTGTAACGCCGCGCGCCCCCCGTCACCGAATGTCAATGTTGGAGAAAATCGGAGCTGACGGAACGCTGCGCACCGGCAGAAATCCGGACAATCGAGGTCAGATCGTTAGGGTAGATGCTATAAACCTTGAGCGCAAACACTTCTACGGGAAGCTCGTGCTCGAACACACCTTGACTTTGAACTTTGTGTTGCCTCCTGGGACTGGGGCTTCCGTGTATCCATCTTGGGGTAGTCTTGGAGAATTCCGGGTCATGTTGGAGGGCATGTTCGATTTGTTTTTTTCTGAAAAACGCATTGGGCGTTTTGTTCTACCGTTTTGCACATCGGGCTTTCGACAAGCTAAAAACGCTAAACACAGATTCGACGGTTGTTCAGCGTTTTCAGCTCAGTTTTTGTTAAGCGTTTCTAGGCCCGTCGTTGTGGACCAGCATGTTTCAACGTCGCTTGCTTTCTGGTCGAAGGTAGTTCTTTGTCTTGCCGTCTTCACTCCCCTTTTTTGTTTTGTTTCTGCCGCCGTTCTCCCTCGCAGAACTAAAAAACGCTCTGACACCGAACTAACATTATGTCGGGCGTGTCCCCCTCCAGGGGGACTTTCGACGTCAAAATGAAAAGTACTCCAAAAATACCCCAACATGGTCAAAAGATACTAAAAAATTTGACCCTAGACCATTTTGGAATTATTTGGGATTATCTTTGCGTATGTTTCATTTTTCGTCGAAAATCCCCGTGTAGGGGGGACAGGCCCGACTTCACTCTGACACCGAACTGACACCGGCCCGAAACAGGCCCGGAGGCCCGCTGGCCCCGAGAGGGGCAGCTGGCCAGCGGGCCCGGAGGCCCGACGCCCCAGGAGGGGCCCCGAGGACGGCGAGCAGTCGGATTTCGGGGGCGGAAAAGTCAGAGCCCCCGAATCATCAGGGGTAACTCGGGTCAGGGATAACTCGGGTTCCTTTTTCGGGAATCCGAACCCGAGTTACCCCGGACCCGAGTTACCCCGGATAACTCGGGCGTCCAGAGCCCCAGAATCATCGGGGGTAACTCGGGTCAGGGATACCTCGGGTTCCTTTTTCGGGAATCCAAGCCCGAGTTACCCCGGACCCGAGTTACCCCGGATAACTCGGGCGCCCAAAAAAGAGGGGGGTGATGACTAGGGGGGGGTGGATATCATGGCGTGGGCCATGATATTTCCCCAGATTTCATGGCGCCTCCTCTTATTTCATTACGTTCCTGGCCCCCCCGCTGGGCCGCGCACATGCCGCCGGTCATGATTTGCACCCCCCCCCCCTCTTGGACACCCCCCTCTTGGCCGCTCCCGAGGACTGAGAGAGCCGGAGGGCTGAGGACTGCACGCGAGGAGAAGGGACTGAGGACGTCACAGACGGCAACGCTGAACAATGCAGCCAACTGCTCTGCAAACGCTAAACAAAAAACGCAGCCCAAAACTGACCAGTTGTTGTGCGTTTCTGGTTTTCCTGTTGGGGCCTAACAACGCTAAACAATGATTTCCAACATGCCGATTTAAACTGGTATGAGAAAAAAATGCCTTGGGCATTTTTTGAAGAACCCAGACGTTGGATCAAGTCGGGCCACAGTCGGCGGTCTGGCAGCCTATCTTGGGATATATCAGTTGAGATGTAGAGCTTATCGGACAAGAGTGAGAGCCTGCATATTCGATCTTGGCTTGGGGGTTCGGGAACCTCTCGCGCAGCGTATGTCGATGCCCCAGAGGCGCCCTCAGAGGTCCCAGTCCGCGGCCAGATCAGAATCCTCAAAATCAGTGTCACGTGTCGTGCAAGGGCCAACTTCGACTTCAGAGCCGTTGCAGGGTACACGCTGTGCCTCTGGTATGGTGGCGGACAAACTTACCTCCTCGCGATGTCCATCCTGAAGGCTTCACACAGTTCCCATCAGGTCTAGCTGCTGTGGGACCTGTCGTGGGATCCCCCCTCGAACCCCACCCAGCTGCGCCTCAACCCCAAGACTGGTCACTGCTGCCCGCGACGCGCAGTGCTGGCTGGCTGGCGGCAGAGCGCCCCCCTCTTGGTCTCCCCGAGGGGCCAGCTGCCAACTTAGCGCACAGCCCTGCTGTGCCGCACGACTGCGTGGCCAGCGGAAGCCCCGCCCCCAGTCGCGGCAGTGCTGCCAGCAGCCATCAGGCCGAGCCGCCCCATCCGCAGGCGGAGCAGCCCCATCCGCAGCCGGATCCGGGCCGCAGCTGCAGCTCCGCCGGCAGCCAGGGGCGGGAGGGCGCGGCAGCCTCGGACCCTCGCAGCGAGCTGAGCCCTCCCCCCCGGGCTCAGACCTCTGCGAGGACGCCAGCCGACGGCACTCCGTGCTCGGTGAGCCGAGGAGGCAGTGCAGGACGCCGGCTCCCCGCGGCCACAGACGCCGAGGCCGACCACGTGGCGACTCGCGAGGCAGGCGCCGTGCAGCTGGCCGCCCAGACGCCTCGCAGTGCTCGCAGCGCTGGTGCTCGCAGCGCTGGTGTTCGTAAGCAGGTCGCCTCCCTCCTTCATCCCTCCTCCTCGCCATCCCCATCGCACTCCTCCTCGTCCTCCTCCCTCCTCCTCCTCCTCCTCCTCCTCCTCCTCCTCGTCCTCCTCCTCCCTCCTCCTCCTCCTCCTCCTCCTCCTCGTCCTCGTCCTCCTCCTCCTCCCCTCCTCCTCCTCCTCCCCTCCTCCTCTCCTCCTCCCTCGCCCTCCTCCTCCATCGCCCTCCTCCTCCGCCTCCTCCTCTCCTCCCTCCTCCTCCTCCTCCTCCTCCTCCTCCTCCGTAGCCATTTTTGGCTCAAGGCTCTTTTTGAACCCAATCCGGCTCTGAAGGGTTTAATTAAGAGCCCCGCAGCTTAGCCTCAAAGCCCCCGTGCTTTCGGCAGTTCTGTGTGCTCTTGTCGGAGCACATCCACGTTCGGCTTCACCGCGCAGTGAGGCTGCCACATGCCCGGCAATGATGGCAAGCAGTCGAAGCTGCGGGAGCGGTCGGCTTCTCCTTCGTCTGGGGACGATCGTTCGGACTCTCGGACTCCGCCGCGTGCACCAGCCCTCCGCCGAGGCCGCGATCGTCGAGAATGGATACCGTGGTGAGCCCGCCGCCAGACAGGTCGACGCTGCCGAGGCCGTCCGCGCCTCGGATGCCGAAAACAGCATGGAGGACGTCGAGGCTGGCGAGCGGGCCGCTGCCACCGACGCCACTGTCGCTGTCATGGACTGCCACGACACCCTCAACCCCGAGGAGCGTCGTCCACCCGGTGCTGACCCTGCTGCGTCTGGCGTTCCTCCTCCAGCTTGCGTTCATCCTGTGCCTCGAGCTGGCCAAAATGGTGCACCCCGTGACCTTTGGCAAGCGCCAGCTTCCGCCGCTGGCCTCGAGTGTACCTGCGAGGAGGCTCGCGCCCCCATGGTGGCAGAACTGGCACGGGCCACCAAGACGGACCTTGTCAACCACACGTCGGAGCGGCTGCCTGTTACGGTCACCTCGGCCGTCCAACCCCTCCCCACCAAGCTCGAGCAGTCCATTAAGCGGCGCCTCGCCGAGCAGGACCTGAGGATCTGCGAGAGCGGCGATGAGATACAGCCCACCCGCGTACTAAGGATGGGCAGCCTTCCCAAGGGCACCCTTGCATCCTTGCCGTCTCGGTCCACCCTTTGCCACTTTCGTTGGCCGCACCCCGCTCGCAAAGCTTCGAGATGGGCGTCTAAGGCCCTTGCATCCTCAGCGCGCATCCTTATCATACGGGCTGACTGTAGACTCCGTGCGGAAGCGAGGAGAAGCCATAGAGCTGCGCTTGCAGGCTGGGGAGCGGGCGCTCCACCCTGCCCCGGCGCGAGTGGGCTCGCAAGACCGGCGTTCATCATTCTCAGCAGGGAGGACATCGCCAAGGACCTGGTGCAGCAAGCTCTTGCTCCATGGCTCAAGGCTGCCAACTGCAAGATCGGCGAGGAGTGCCGCCTGGAGGGTGAGGCGTTGGGCACTCTGCGCTTTTGGGGGCACGATGCTGTGGCCCAAAATCGCGTCACACAAGCTCACTCCCAGCAACGACTTGGAGATGGCCAGTGGCGTTCGCTCCAGGTCCAGATGCCCGGCGAACGAGCAGGATATCAGCAGGGCGATCGCCGTCAAGAAGTGCAGGACCGCTCTCGCGCCTTCTTCCAGAAGCCCGTGTACGCGGACCGGGAAAAGTGGGTTCTGTCCATCCAGTCGGAGAACGTGTCGAGGTGCATTCCTCCGACCCCCGAAACTATGGAACCTCGACTGCCTCGCGTCCCTCGGCACGACGTGGGGTGCTGTTGATGCTGTCGTGGAGTGCGCTCTTGGGGCTCGGGAGATCAGGTGGAGTGGGTAGCGCGCTATTTTGCCTGCGACGGGCGTTTCGCCCTAGCGTCGTGGAATACTCGGGCACTCACACATGTCAAATCCACGGTCATGAAGAAGAAGGTCGCCATGCTGGAGCAGCTGCTCCGCCCTGCGTATATCGTGGCGCTCCAGGAGGTTCATGCCGACTGGGATGCTCGTGACTCGCTTTTGCGTCGATCCCGACACTCGCACCAGATATCTTCGGCCCTTCCTGAGCGCGATAGGCAGGGCGGCGTGGCCACGATCGTGCCGACGGGCCCGACCTCACCATCACCCCCGAGATCACGGTTCCTGGCCGTATCCTGCTCACGGGGATCGTCCGCATCCCTTCGAACTTCGTACTCTACCAATGGAACGTCCACAACCACGACATTTCCAATGACGACTTCGGGCCGTTCGCCCGAAGATTCTGGGCGCAGGTGCAAGCTTCGCGATTCCATACGTCCAACTCGATGGTTTCCCTTGTTAGGGGGACTTCCAACATCGTCGACTCGACCGGCGAGCGGGTTCCAAGAGGCGCTCTTGACGGCTCTGGGCCTGATGCGGCTCCTCGGCAGGATCGTGCGGGCGACCGACGATGTAGACAATTTTGGAAGGAGTTGGTCGAGTTCGACGCCGAACATCGACGCACTGGCACCAGCCTACGCAGCGAACCACTTAGATCGACAGGGCGTTTACTTCGGCGCCGGCATGGTTTGTCATGAGGTTCTGGCAGTCCATGACCGTCGCGGACGAGCCGCAGGCATTGCACCGAGACTTGATCAGCGACCACGCGCCGATCATCTCACAGTGGGCTCCGAGGCCGCCTGGCGACCAAGATCGTGCCAGGCCGCTTCCCAGGCACATCGCGCAGGACCCAATGTTCTCGCAGCTGGTCGTGTAGTAGGAGCAGCTCGCTGGCATCGACCGCTCGTGGTTATCCGCTCCGTTCAGGCTGCGGTTGGCGGTCAAACGTTGCCGCCGTGGCGCTGCACGTGCCTCTCGCGATGTGCAGTTTCGAGCACGGCGGTTGGGTGCCCCACAAGTCGCCACGGTCTTCCGCACCGTCGCACGGGCGATCATGAGGCAGGATGCCGGTGCGGCTCGCGCCGTGCGGGCCTGGCACGAAAGGGCCCTGGAGTGCGTCGCCGTGGACGTCGGCGACCTCGGCGGCGCCCTCGCGGTCCGCAGCGCGAGCCCCGTCCGCTTCCAAGCGGCCTTCCGCGACGCCCAGGCCGCGGCGCTCCTTGAGGAGGAGACTCGCGCGCGCAGGTTGCGAGACTCCCAGTTTTCTGGCAGGCCCCTGGCGGCCCTCCTCAGGGGCCGACACAGCCCCCACCCTGACGCGTCGATTAGTGAATCGGCCGCTTGCGGTTCTCGAGAGGGCGCCACGGTCGTCATTTTCCAGGTTTGCGCCCGCGAGGTTTGGGCCCGAGGTCGCTTTCACTACAGTCGGGGCCCAAAAGAAGGAACCCTTTTTGTTGGGGAGGGGCTCCGCGTTCCTTAAGTGTTTCGCAGCTTGCCTCAGATTTTCCTTATGTTTTCGATCGGAAATCGAAGTTTAACTTATGGGAAAAAAGGGGCCTCGTTCCTTATTTAGGGTTCCTTAGGTCAACGCCCCGACGGTAAGCCACGTGTTACTCAGAGGGGGCTCTGCCCATCCCCGAGCCTCACTCCAGGAACCTCGGGGCCTCGCAGCGTCGCGCCCGCCTGCGGGACCCCGGCGGCCCCGGGCGATCTTTCGGCGGGCTGCAGTGCGGGGGCGAGGTTCTCTCGGCTCCAAGTTTGAGTCGGGCCTGTCCCTCTACAGGGGGGATATTCAAAACTAGTAATAAAACTCTGGGGACTATTTGTTGAGCATTTTTGTTGGCAATTTGGGAGTATGTTTTGCGTACCTCTTATTTCTTGTCGAAAATCCCCCCGTAGGGGGACACGCCCGACTTTACTCCAAGTTCAAAAAGCTCGCGGCCCGGCAAGCCATCGGGCGCCGATCTTCCAGGGCGCCTCGGTGCGCCCCCGCCGGCGGCGACCGGCACATGGAGTGCGTCGCTCGCCCAGATGACTCTGCGGACCTCCCTCCCCCCTCCCGGACCTCACACTAGTGTGAGGTCGGGCCTGTCCCCCTACAGGCGGACGTTGCTCGAACAAAAAGAAATACCCCAAAATGCCCCCCAACAATGTTCAAAAATGGTCGCAAAAGCGTCCCACGGCTATGTTCTGACTATTTTTGAACTTTCCCCCTGCAGGGGGGCAGGCCCGACCTAAAACAGGTGGCACGCGTGCCCCGGCTCCTCGCACCAGGGAGCTTGCGAGGGACGGGCGGCTCTCGCCTCCTCCCTCCTCCAGGAGCCTCCCTCCGTGACCCGGGGAGGGAGGACGAAGGACGAACGAGAGAGCGACGACGACGAGCGAAAATGAAGAGGTCCGAGCTTTAAGTCGGGCGTGTCCCCCTACAGGGTGCATATGCAAAAATAGATAAAACATAGTCAGGGGACGATGTTCTGACCATTTGTGAATCTTTTTGGGGCATGTGGGGAGTATGTTTTATTTTTCGTCCAAAATCTGCATTCAGGGGGACATGCCCGACCAACTCCGAGCTCCAGAACACCGCTGCGCAGGAGAATCGAGCAGACGTCGGGGTGCGCCCTGGACCCCGCGCCTGGCCCTAAGACGGCTTGCCGTGCACGCGTGCTGGAGCATCGGTGCAGGCCCCTCCTCCGAGCTGGCGGCACGTCGTGGTGGATTCCTCGCGGAGCCCCCGTGGATCCAAGTTTTGGTTCCTCCTTTGTCGGCGTTCCCCCCCGAAGGCTGCACTCCAGCCGATCTGGGGCACGTTGTGGTGGAGTCCTCGCGGAGCCCCCGTGGATCCAAGTTTTGGCTCCTCCTTTGTCGACGTTCCCCCCCGAAGGTTGCACTCCAGCCGATCTTGGGGCCTCGGCCCTCGTGCGAGCTGCTCGGGACGCTCGTCCGCTCGGCGTGGAGACCACCTCTAAGCAGGGCAGTCGCATCGGCGATCCACCGATGCAAAACAGAGTTGTGCGCGGGCGGTCCTTCATTGACAACATCGTCGCGTTAGACTCGCTCGTTCGGATCGGCAGCGTTCAAAAGGGCTCCCCGCCGGAGGCCCTCTCGAGAGATCGGCTCCCGCTGCTGCTGTCTTCTCTTATCCCTCCCCGCGTTCGACAGGACCACGGCCCCTCCGCGCGGCTCGGGCAGTTCGCCTGCCCGTGGGGATGCCAGGCAGCAGTCGCAGAGCTCGACGTCCTCAACGCGCGCTGCTTCTGCGACGGCGGCGCCGCGCTGCGTCCGCCCCCCCTGCACGGCGGCAGGGGTGCCAGAGGGCCGCCCCCCGAGTAGCTAGCTCGTTCTTCCTGGTCGTGCCGAGCCCCTGCTCCTGGGGCGTGGAGCGGAGGGTCGCGCGCCGGCACCCGGGGCTCCCCGAGGGCGCTCGTCGACGAGGTCGGGGCCGTGGGGTTCCGCGTGGCTGGGTGTCGGGCAGCTGGCGCGCGGATGTCGGCTCGCGAGCGTCTGCGCCCGCCTGGCTCCGACCTCTGGCAGCTGCCAGGTCGCTCCTCTGAGGAGAGAAGCTCTCTGCGACCCTCTGGCCCTGGCCTCTCGGGAGCTCCTTGCCCGGGTCGATTCGGGCCATGGGCGAAGTTCGGGGCCCGGGGGAGGCTCACCTGTCTCGGAGTGGAGCTCGGCCCGTCTGCGTCGGTCGAGCTCCAATGGGGTGCCCTCTCTTGCAAGCTACACGCACGCGTCCTCTCCGCCAGCCGCTGCACCGCCGATGGCGCCAGGAGCCTCTTCTGCTACCACACGAGGTGCCTCCCGGTGCTGTCGTGCAAGGCCCAGCTATTCCCGAGAGACAGAAGCATGGCCATCCAAGAGCGCCACATGTTCGCCTCCCTCTGGAGGCCCCCGATCTCGAATCTGCTTGAGGAGGGGTGGTTTGGACTTCGAGAAGTCGGAGGCCCAGCGTTCCGATCGATGTGGGCACACGGCGCCGCATCCAGGACGCGCGCCGCCTTTGTGGCGCTCCAGCCGAGGCCCGTGGAGTTCCGCCGACTGCGCCGCGTCGTCTGGCAGTTCGGAGCCCCCGCATAGCTTGCCGTTTCCTCCCTCGCTCCTCCTCTCTGGTCCTCGCCCTCTATCGCCTTCCTCCTCGAGTCTGCCGCCCATGGTTCTCCGTCGTCAGCCAACTTGTCAGAACCAGGCCATGAGTGCTTTTCTCTGCTCCGAGCGGGCTCGACCAACGGCGGCCCCGGAAGCTGTGCTGCAGGTAGATCCCGGTGGCAACCACAGTTTCAGGCGCGATGTTCCAGCAGGCTCTCCTCCGACGCGTGATCGGGGCCACGCTGGACCGCAGGATCACCGAATGGTTTCCCCCGAGGGGCGGAGGGGGGCTGGTGGACCGGGGTGAGGTGAGAACGGCCGTGCGGCGGCTTCCGTTCGCGTGGCGGTCCGCCACTTGTAAAGTTTGGCTCGGCGCGTGGACCATGTCCCATCGAATGAGGCGGGCACGCTCGGGCTGGATTTTCGGCTGCGATTCGACCTGCGATGCAATGCCGCACTATGTCACGGAGTCCCCGAAGCTTTCGACCCTTGTCTCGCTTGTTCTCTCTCGCGAGGTTCCCGGGATCCCAGGGTCAAGCTTGGTCTCTTTCGTGATATTGACCAGGATGGGTTCGATATTGTTGTCACCGTATGTTTTTTCAATGCATTTCGGCTATGTTCCGCCCGTCGCCGCAGCGAGATGGCTGCGCAGGACGTGCCACGGCTCGGTGAAGCTGTGAGGGTTGCGATTCGCCTTCCGCTGCTGGGGCCCCATGTGCGATTTTGGGCTCAGCGGGAAGCTCTGAGGCGCACCGGCGGAGAATTTGTTGCGCTTCCAGGCCACGCGCCACCTTCTCCTCCCCCCCCCTCCTCCTCCTCCGTCTCCTCCTCCGTCTCCTCCTCCGTCTCCTCCTCCTCCTCCTCCGTCTCCTCCTCCTCCTCCTCCTCCTCCTCCTCCTCCTCAGAGGACGGCAAGATTGGCTCGTCTCTGCGGGCGGCTGGGCAGGCCAGCGGGGCGACCTCCTCAGCCACAGCCCCTCAGCGCAGGCTTGCCGGGTCACGCTCGGAGCCGCCGGATCCCTCGGAGCCGCTGTCAGAGGCCAGCGGTGGCGCTTCACCGGTGGATATCCCAGAGACTTCCGCCGTTCTGCCCACCGACCGCCTGAAGAGAGGGGGTAATTGACGATGCTGTGGCTTGCTTGGGCGCCCTTGGGAGGGCAAGGGGGAGGTCGAGGGAGGAGGGGTCATCCTGCGTCCAGGACCGCGCCCAAACCTCTGGGATCCCCCATGGCCCCTCAGTCAGGGAGGAGGCGCATTGCGAGAGTACCGAGGTGCCGCGCACACCCAGCGCCCTTCCAAATATTGCGAGAGTTTTTGGGTACCGTGCACTTCCGGGCGATAGGTACCAGCTTCTTTGATCCCTGGTTCCCTTTCCAAAACACTCTTTCCGACCCCTGTGTTGTTGTTGTTGTTGTTGTTGTTGTTGTTGTTGTTGTTGTTGTTGTTGTTGTTGTTGTTGTTGTTGTTGTTGTTGTTGTTGTTGCTAACACCTGGCCGCTGGCCGTCGCATGTGTCAAGTTGGTGTTGTTGCCCTCCGTCGCCGTGCTGCTTTACAGTCTTCCAGGTCCACACATGCGAGTGCGATCCCACGCGCCAGTGCACAGCTACACAAGGAGGGGAGGGGAGGAAAGGTTCCGGATAGCGAGCTGTCGGGAGGTGAGGAAACGGGGGCGAGGTCCTTCGTGGGAGCACCAGTGCAGCTGAAAGGAGGCAATCCTGCTGCCTCGCAGCCCGTCTGTCTGAGCCGTGCCAGAGCAGGCCATGCAGATGTGCTGCCAATAACGCACACTGTTTCGAATTATCTTGCTGAGGCCGCGCTACTCGGAGGCTGTCTCTAGAACCGATGCCAGTGAGAGCCTCGTTCGGATTGCAGTATGAGGTGCTTCTGCGAGTGCAGATCCCTCTATGCGGAGGGCGGAAGCAAGCTTGACAAAACGAGGGATGACCGACCACTAGACATTGGGTAAGCTCGACAGTGATCGCCACAAATTTGGGCGTGTCAGTCCACACAATTCTCAACTTCCGTTGTTATCTTGCGAAGGGCATGCGAATCTGTCCGGCAGGGGGTGAGGAGAGTGAGCAGGGTGGGCAAAGCTATATACATAGACATCTATTCGCAGATCTTCATCAATATATATATATATATATATATATATATATCTAATCTTATCTATATATATATATATGTACACACTCATATTGTGTACCCCCCCCTAGGGCTCCGACCCGCACCTCGATGACATCTCGGGACAATCCCGGTACCGCCCTCCGGGGTCTCCCAAGCGGCCCCATGAGAGCCTTGGGACGCCCTCCCGGGTCTCCGGGGCCGCCCCAGGAAGCTCCGGCACGGCCCTGGAGCGCCTCCGAGACAGCCCAAAAGGTTTTGAGACCGCCTACGACAGGGACCGCACGGCTGAAGAGGCTCCCACGACGAGCACCCAAGAGAACGCCAAGAAGCCCCCAACAGCCCAAAAAGAGCTCCGAGGTAGCCCGAGTGAGGTCAAAATATTTAAATCAAAAAACGGGCGGACAAAATATGTGTCTGGAGTTCTTTCATTTTCGCCTCCGATACGGTTCCGAGGCTTGCGCGCGACCCCCAAGGGCGCCCCAAGATGCTCCCAAGAGGCGCTAGCGCACCCGAGGGGCCTCAAGAGGCCACAAGAGACTACCATGACGCCCGAAGAAGCACCAACGAAACTCCAAAGACGCTACCAAGAGGCTCCGAAGAGCCTTCAGGAGGCGCCCAAGAGGCCCCCAAGAGGCTCATAAGAGGCTCACAGAGGCGCGAGAGGCCCCCAAGTGGCCACCAAGAGGCCCTCAAGAACCCCCAAGAGGTCCACAGGAGGCCCCCAAGAAGCTCCAAGAGGCCCCAGGAGGAGCCCCAAGAAGCCCCAAGAAGGTCTTCAACACGCCTCACAGAGCCCCAGGGAGATGCCCACGAGCCATCCAAGATCATCCCAGCTGGCGCCGAGCTCGGAGGAGGCGGCTCCTCTGTCCCCCTCCGTCCCCCAGCGGTTCTCCAGCCTCGGGGGTGCTTTCCAGCAGCTGCGCCTCGCCGAGGGCATTCCAGGCTTACGTCGGGCGTGTCCCCCTACCGGGGGATCTTCGACGAAAAATGAAATAAACACCCCCCAAATACACCAAAAAGGTCAAACACATCAGCAAAAAATGGTCACCCGATTTGTTTTGTTTTTATCATTTTTGGTGTATCTTCTATGTTTCGTCGAAAATCCCCCTTTAGTGGGACAGGCCCGACTTCAGTCCGGGGTGTCTGGATCGTTCCGATCGGCCGCTGGACATCCGAGCTGTGACGCGAAAACCAGAGGGCAACGTCGGCAGGGGGGATAGGCAAGGCTCAGGAGAGGAAGCGTCGATACTCAATCGAGACAAATCGTCGACGCGTCGCCGCTACATCGGGCCCGATCGCACACACCCCGAGCACCGTGCGGATTCGCTATCGGAGGCCTGTCGCAGATGAGGAGGGAGGGACGAATGTTCAGGCCTCCCAAGAGGGGTCCGAGCACGCAGGTGGGCTCACGCAACGCCGACTCGTCGACGATGCATCGGCGACGTCGGGATGATGCTTAGATGATCGTGCTCCGGCTCCGACTCCATCTGCTCGGACCCTTTTTGGGGGGGGGCCTGGGACCGAGGGGGGCAAAAAAGACGAGGAAGGGACGAGGGCTCCATGCCTGCGCCCCTTGATCCCTACCGCTGACCCTCACCATGCCCAGTCCCTCTTGCAGGGGCCCCTCTCGGCGACTGCAGTGGGCGCGGTTGCGCCAGGCTGTGGCTCGCGATCGGCCCCGTTGGGGCTTGGGGCGTCCCCGCGTGGCGCCGAAGGTTTGGTGAGCCCTCGTCGGGGCGCGGCAGAGATCTCTGTCGAGGTCCTCGCCCGCACCCACCCCCGGCGCATCCCAAAGCGGCCTGGATGGAGGAGGAGGAGGAGGAGGAGGAGGAGGAGGAGGGGGAGGAGGAGGAGAAGGAGCAGGAGGAGGAGGAGGAGGGCGGGAGGAGGAGTAGGATGAGGAGAGGAGGAGGAGAGGAGGAGGAGGAGGAGAGAGAGGGAGGAGGAGGAGGAGGAGGAGGCGAGGAGAAGGAGGAGGAGGAGGAGGAGGTGGAGCAGGAGAAGGAACAGGAGGAGGAGGAGGAGGAGGAGGAGGAGGGGAGGAGGAGGAAGGAGGAGGAGGAGGAGGAGGGCGGGGAGGAGGAGGAGGAGGAAAAGGAGGAGGAGGAGGAGGAGGAGGAAGAGGAGGAGGAGGAGGAGGAAGAGGAGGAGGGGAGGCCAAAAACATGCTTGTCAGCAGGTTGCTGCAGTACCTGTTGTGCTCTCGTTCTTCCTGGCTCTCGAACGCCCAAGGCCGCCCACGAGGTCTCCCAGAGGGCCCCCCCAAGAGAGCGCCAACAAAATGGCCCCAGAGGGCCGCAAGATTGCCCAAGAAGGCTCTAAGACGGCCCAAGAGTTAAGTCGGGCCTGTCCCTCTACAGGAGGAATATTCAAAAATAGTCTCACACACAAAATATGGGGACGCTTTCCTGAGTACGGTGTACCTTTAAAAAAACTTGTGTTGACCATTTTGTATCGTTCGTCCACAGTCCGCCTGTAGGGGGACATGCCCGACCTAACCCAAGAGGGCGTCGGGGCCGTGCGACGGCCGAAGAAGTCTCCCAGACAGCCCAAGAGGGCGTCGGGGAGGGCTTCAAGGGCGCGATAGGTTTCAAGACGGCGGAGTCAGGTTTCAGATGATTTCGAGCATGTCTGTAAATGTGTCAGACATTCGCTGCTGTGTTCATAAACCCCGCGAATCCAAGGATTCCAAGCCCTTTCAACGCATGCGAATGCATGCCAACGCACGCAGAGGAACGTCAACGAATGCCAATGCATACCACGGAGTACCAACCCACGCAAACGCATGCCATCGCATGCCACCGCATGCGAACGCACGCAGCCGCATGCAAACGCATACCACCGCATTCCCACGCCAACGTATGCCAACGTGCGGCACAGCACGCCGCCGCATGCCAAGGCATACCACCGCATGCCGACGCATGCCAATGTATGCCAACGCAGGCCACCGCAGGTCTACGCATGCCACCATATGCCAAAGCGTGCGAACGCATGCCAGCGCATGCCAACGCATGCCAACGCATGCCAACGCATGCCAACGCGCGCTACCGCATGCCACCGCATGCCACCGCATGCTACTGCATGCTACTGCATGCCAACGCGTGCTACCGCATGCTACTGCATGCCAACCGCGTGCCAAGGCGCGCCGCCGCATGCCACCGCATGCCAACGCATGCCGAGGCATGCCACCGCATGTCAACGCGTACGAACGCATGCCACCGCATGCCAACGCATGCCAACGCACGCGAACTGATACCTACACATGCCACCATATGCCAAAGCGTGCGAACGCATGCCACCGCAGGCCTAAGCATGCCATCGCATGCCGGTGCATGCCAACTTATGCCGCCGCATGCCACCGCGTGCCAACGCATGCCAACGCATCCCAAGGCGCGCCGCCGCATGCCACCGCATGCCAAGGCATGCCAACGCATGCGAACGCGTGCTACCGCATGCCACCGCGTGCGAAACGCATGCCGCTGCTTGCCAAAAGCATGCCACTGCATTGCAACGCATGCCAACGCATGCCACCGCGAGCCAACGCATGCCTCCGCGTGCCAACGCGCGCCGCCGCACGCCACCGCGCGCCAACGCATGATACCGCATGGCAACGCGTACGAACGCATGCCACCGCATGCAAACACATGCATACGCATGCCAACGCACGCCAACGCATGCGAGCTGATAGCTCTGCATGCCACCGCATGCCAAAGCGTGCGAACACATGCCAACGCATGCCAACGCATGCCTACGCATGCCAACGTATGCCAATGCATGCGAACTGGCATCTACGCATGCCAGCGCATGCCACCGCATGCCAACGCGTGCGCACGCATGCCGCCGCATGCCAACGCATGAATTCGCATGCCAGCGCATGCCAACGCATGCCAACACATGCCACCGCATGCAAACGAATGCGAGCGCACCCCATCACGTCTCAGCGCCTGCGAACGCATGCCATCCCATGTCACCACGTGTCAACCTATGCTCATATGTCCCAACGCATGTCAACGGATGCCGACGTGTGCTCATGCGTTCCAACGGCTGCTTACGCTTGCGACAGAATGCCAGTGCCGAGGGCACGTTGCACCATGCCGCCACGCTTCAGCGCATGCGAACGCGTGCCTCCATATGCGGAAAAAAACAAGGATCATGGAGATGATGGGCAAGCCTGCCACCAAGAAGCGCAGCTCCATGGCGCGCAGCAGCTTCATGACGCGCGTCCTCTCAGCGGCGCGCCCGGACGCGATCGACCCCGATGATGCATTCACCGCGGATCAGCTTCGGGCATTCTGGTCCGCGTGGGACAAGCGCATCCAGCTGCAGGGCCGGCGCGCTCCGACCAAACAGGACATCAGGAGGCTCCCGTGCACCGTTGGACGCACGCCAGATAACGCTGCGATGTCCGGTCTAGTACTCGAGATCACGGAGGAAGATGCCAGCAACTACGCCGACATCGACGGCCACTGCGCCCCCCATTGGATGGCGACGGCGGAGTGTCTCCTGATCCTGCAACACCTCGGCGTCGAGGGGCTCTTTCCCATTGCCCACCCTTCGTCGTTCACCGACTCGGGCCCAGGAACATGCCTGGACTCTTGGACCGCTGGCGCCATCCACGGAGTGCTCCACTGCTCCGGGTGACACTGCGTCGTCGCCTTCGACAGCGCCGCCCCCGAGATCTACCAGATCCTGCAATACCTTGGCGTCTCTGACGACAACGATTGCGCAGAGGCCAGGTTCCTACGCAACCATTGGGGAGGGCTGCCGTCGTCCCCTTCAACGCCGACGAGGGTGACTGCGTGCCCGACGCGGTCCGTCTGATCGCGTCCTTCGTCCGCGCCCGCGCCGACGCCAACCCCTCCACGCCGATCAGAAAGCCGCCCGCCAAGGAGCGCACACTCCCGTGCGTCAGCGCCGACTACATCAACGACGCCGGCGGCTTCGACACCAGCACCGACTCTATCAACGACTCCACGCACGGCCCCATCAACGACTCCATCGACGAGGTGGGCATTGCCAACTCGTGGGCCTTCATTGGCTGCGCGAGGGCGACTGCACGTTGTCGGCGTGTGCCCAGGGAACTCACTTCCTGTGGTTGCGCCAGAGATGGCGAAATCGCATTGCACCGAAATCGCATCGCATTCCAATCACATTGTATTGGAATCGCATTGCATTGCAATCGGAGCCCCAGTGGGCCTGGACCAAGCTGGAGCGCCCGCCAGGCCTCCCTGGCAGCCAGGGCCTGGTTCGCCCTTCCTGGCCCCCTCCCCGGAGAGGAAACAATGCTTCGAGGGGCCCTGCCCCACGCGCCCCCCCCTCCCCGGGGGGGGAAACAAAAAGCCGCCCCCCCCCCCCTGGGGGGAAAGAAAAACAAAAGAAACAAAACACCAGGGGGGAAAAAACAAAACCGCCGGGGCGCCCCCCCGGGGGGGGAAAGAGAGAGAGAGAGATAGAGACACACACACACACGCACACATATATATATTATATATATATATATATTCTACATATATATAATATAAAAAAGCGCCGCCGGGGGGAAACAACAAAAAGCCCCCCCCCTGGGGGGGGGGGGGAACCGCCGGGTGTGGGGGGGGAAGGCCGCGCCCCGCCTGGGGGAAAACCAAAACAAACAAAAAACCTCGGGGAGGGGAGGGGAACGCTTCCCGAGGCGTCGGCCCAAAGTTCCCCGAGGCCTCTCTCGGAAGATTTGGTCGACGACGACGACGACAATGTGGATGCTCATGTTGGTGATGCTGACGCTGATGATGGGTAGGACGATGACGGTAACGACGCGCAAGATTAGCATGAGGGTATTCACGGTGAGGAGAACAAGGGCAATGACGATGATTTTGACTATGACGACAACGACGACGTCGACGATGACGATGACGATGGTGATAAAGATGATGATGACGATGATGATGATGATGACGATGATGATGATGGTGATGATGATGATTATGTTGATGATGGTGATGATGATGATCGTGCTGCTGCTGATGATGATGCTGATGCTGACGATTTTGCTGATGATTAGGGTGGTGATGGTGGTGGTGGTCGTGGTGATAATGATGTTGATGATGATGACTATGATGATGCTGCTGATGATGATGATGGCATGGTGATGCTGGTGACGGTGATGGTGAGGGTGATAATGGTGATGATGAGGATGATGCTGAGGATTAGGAGCGACTATGGTGATGGCAACGTGGGCGATGGCGATGAGAATGGCAATGACGAAGATGATGGCGACGGTGATGATGATGGTGATGGTGACTGCGATGGTGATGATGAGAACGACGATGAGGGTGAGAATGAGAATGAGGATGATGATGTTAGCGACGATGACGACAATGATGAGGAGGTTGACGACGACGGTGATGACGTCAACGATTAGCGTGACGGTGGTGATGGTGATTGTGATGTTGATGATGATGGCGATTGTGATATGTTTGATGATGGTGATGATGAGGATGAAAATGGTGATGACGATGTTGATGATGATCGAAGTCTGCACGATGATGACCACGATGAGGCGCGAGGTCGTCGGAGTCTCTTCTCTGTGGATGGCAGTCGCCCAGATGCTCACGATGGCCTCACTGGGATCATCTTGGCGACGGTGGAGGCGACGGTGACGATGACGACCATATCATGATGATGGTCATGTCCATGTTCATGATGATGTTGATGCTGATGGTGACGACGATGCTGAAGAGTAATACGATGAAGGTGATGATGATATTGGCGACGCTGACCATGAGGCTGGTCACGACGATGATGATCATTACGATTTCTCCCGCCCGCTATCCGACGGCCGCGCTAGAACTCGAGCGCGCGCGAAGCGCGCGGGATGGGTCTAGTATATGTGTATAATATACACACAATATATATATATGTGTGTATGTATGTATGTATGTATATACATACATGTTAGATGTATGAACACATATACGCATACGTGTACATAAGTGTATGTACCTATGGGTACCAGAGGCTACTTGATGGATCTAACGAGGCGGGGGCACCCTTGTCTGTCCTCCAACCGAGCGTTACCACATTGTGGGCCACGTTGCGCAGGGCGGATATGCTGCCACACCAACCGCGGGCAATGTATTGTATGAGATGGGTTGGCAAAGCCATTGAGTGTGAATTCGACAGGTCTTGTCTTGTCACCTTCCCTCCATCAGCAGACGGGGGCTAGCGGATTATGAATGCACGAACTTCAAGCCAATGCATCAGTACAGTGCAAGGCGTGTTTTCGGCGAACGACGCGGAGACACGGCCAGTCTCTTCCCGCTCCTCATCCGATTCAGCCAGAGCCCTGCGGCAGAGCGTCCTGCAGGTGGGGCGTCACCCCTCTCCCTCGCATCTCGTCATACTGTCTTCTCTCACCTCCCCTGGTCATCCTCATACATACCTCCTCCCTCCCTCCTCACCCCTCCCTTCCTCCCCACTCCTCCTCAGGTGGCCCTCGCGGCCTCCCTCCCTCCCTGCCTCCCTCCTCCCTCCCTCCCTCCCTTCTCGCCCCTCCCTTCCTCCCCCACCCCTCCTTCCTCCTCACCCCTCCCTCCCTCCCCCGCTTCTCCTCAGGTGGCCCTCCTCGCGGCCTCCCAGACCGCTGCTGCGCCCGCGGCGCATCCGCAGCTGGCCGCCGGCAGCGCCGCGGAGCCGGCGGCGCGTCATGCTCCTGCTCCTGCTCCTGCTCCTCCTCCTCCTCCTCCTCCGCCTCCTCCTCCGCTCTCTCCTCCTCCTCCTCCTCCTCCTCCCCCCTCCCCCTCCTCCTTTCCTCCACAATTATTCAATATGAATACAACTCTCCCTCTTCCCCCGATGGCGGCCTGAAAGTATTAGACCCCCCCCGCGTATTGTTTTTTCACAGGATTCCCGGGAGTTGGGTTTTCGCTTGCGTTTTTTTCAAAATGCTGCTCTCGCTGAGGCGCCGGCCTCATTTCTGCTCCCGAATCGTTCCGAATCGTGCTCCCGCTGCAGCGTGGGCCTCATTTTCGGATCGGTGTTTGGCCTCCGTCGTTCAGGATGGCGTTCTCGCCCCAGCGCGGGCCTCTTTCTCGCGCGCCCATCCGCCCGCCACCACCGCGCCGCACCGCCACCACCACCACCACCACCACCACCACCACCACCACCACCACCACCACCACCACCACCACCACCACCACCACCACCACCACCACCACCACCCACCACAACCACGCACACACGCACGCACGCACGCACGCACCACCACCCACTACGCACGCGCGCGCGGAGCCACAGGTCCGCTACGACACGCGTCCGCGGATAGAGAAAATCAGCGCCATGGTAAGGGATGGGATCGACGGGTAGGACGTCAGATATGACGCGAGCGCACCTAGCTTGCCATCCTCCCCCTCCCCCTCCTCCCCCTCCCCCTCCTCCCCCTCCTCCTGGAGGCGTTCGGGGCCCCCTCTCGCGGGTTGTTTTGTGGGTTGTCTCGTGAGTTGTTCCGTGGGTTGTGCCACGGCTTGTTTGTCCCGTGGCAATATTCCAGGTTGCCTTGGTGATTTGTACTTTGAGTTATCCCGCGGGTTGTCTCGTGCGTGGTCTTGTGGTTACCATGTGGGTTGTCCCATGTGTTGTTCTGTGGGTTGTCCCATGGGTTGTTCGTGGGTTTTCTCGTGGACTGTCTGGTGGGTGGTCAGGTGGAATGCGCAGTGGATTGTTTCTCAGATTGACCCGTGGATTGTCCTGTGGGTTGTCCCGCGGGATGTCCTGGTGTTGCCCCATGGGTTGAGTTTTGGGTTACATTGTGGATTGTCTCGTGTTGCCGTGTGGGCTATCCACATGCAAATACTGAGATCATCGTTTTGGCAGATGGGCCGTCACATTGTCATTTAGCTACCAATTGCGCGCGAATGTCCGGGACACGTACATGTTTCGATAGACGGGTACGTTGATTATTGCCAACCCGACGCGAAGCCAAGCGCAACTTGAGAGCTGTACCCATCCCTCCCCGCCCCCGTAACAACAAAAATGCTATATCACCCGAAGGTCGGTCTATGAGGTGGAGGCGGCGTACCAGGAGGGGACTTTGGATGGGAGGGTGTAGAGCAGCATGTGATGCACGTTGAGTCGATTTTCAGCATCACCATCATAATATTTTAGTTCCCCCTTCTCCTCAGCCTCTCCAGTCTCTTCCTCATCATCACCGCCCCCCCCTCATCTCACCATCGACTTCTCCTTCATCATCGACCCCCCCTTCATCTCACCATCGACTTCCCCGTCCTTGTCTCATCCTCCCCTCCGCCTCTTCCTCCTCCTCCTCCTCGCCTTTTCTCCTCCCTCTCGTTCTCCTCCTCCCCGCTCCTGCGGAGGCTTCGGCGCCCCTGCTGCCCACGGCAAGCTGGCCTCCATATCGGGCTGAGCACGAGCTCTTCCTGGGGCCGTGAGATTGGAAAGCGATATGGGGGAGGAGGAGAAGGAGGAGCAGGAACAGGAGGGGGATGGAGAGAGAAAGGAGGGTGGAGGAGGAGCGAGGAGGGAAGGGCGGTGGAGCTGAACTAGAAGGCACGTGGGGTTCTAGGAGGTGTCCCGGTGCTCGAAAGTTCCTAGGGGGCCCAAGAAGGAAGAGGAGGGGAGGAGGAGGGAGAAGGGAAGAGGAGGAGATGCATGAGGATGCGAAGAGAGAGAGGGAATCAGGACCAGTGGCTAGAGCAAAGACAGGAGAACGAAGAGCAGGACAGGGGATGGCTGGCCTAGAATTCGGCGTTGGAGATCCATACGCCCATGTGCGTCGCTGCTAGCTTTTCTGATCAAGGTTCATGTGCGATTGCTCTCGCCACACCTCGTACCCCTGCTCCTTCACTGCCACCGTTTGCATTGTATCTCCAGACACTGCTTGCACTTAGGGGCTCTTACTTGTGTTCTAAGGAATTGGCCCTGAAGGTCGGTCTGGCCGCCATGTAGTCGGCGTCGCCGCCCCGTCGCCGCCTCGTCGCCGCTCGCCGTCCGGGCCTGAAGGTCGGTCTGGCGGCTCTGTAGTCGCCGTCGCCGCCCCGTCGCCGCCCGTCGTCTGGGCCTATCTGTCGGTCTGGCGGCTCTGTAGTCGCCGTCGCCGCCCCGTCGCCATATCGTCGCCGGCCGTCGTCTGGGCCTGTCTCTCGGTCTGGTGGCTCCGTGGCCGCCGTCGCCGCCCCGTCGCCACCGAGATTCCTTGTTAGGAAAAGAGCGAGGATCTACCACCACCCCGAGGCCGGAATTATCAGCACGCCCTGGGGATGCGCAATTTAGATACGATTTTGCCCCATCGTCCATTCGAAATATGCAGCCCGACCACCCTAACAAAACCCTTCACACCATCCTTTGCAAGAAGCTCCATGCGGCAAGACGCGATTATCACAACTCCTCACTTTACCACAATACCTTGCAAAAGACGGATGATGCGCACACGCGCGCGTCGTCGCGCGCATGCCGAATTCCCTCAATAACGGTAGGTTCTGCAAGGGGTTCAAGATCGAGTGTCCCGGAACTTTCTTCACTAATTAAAGCATCGTTTTGCATCATGCGTTTTCAGCGCAAAGTCTGCCCGCGCTCTTGCGAATTCTTCAGACACCCGTGGTTTTCCAATATTTGCATTACATGCGACCCAACGGGCCCCTCGCGCGCGCATGCCGGAATCATTCGCACGCCCAAAAGCGCGTGCTGGGGGGGGCGCGATCATTGAAACATTATACCATGTGGGCCAGTCGCGCCCGTCGTCCGCGCGCGCATGTCGATATCCTTCCCAAAACCTTCACCGACGCGTGGACACCATCATCGTCATCGGCATGATCAGCATCGGCACCGTCATTGGCTTCGCCGTCGTCATCTTCGTCGTCGTCACAAGCACCATTACCATCATCATCGTGCCTGCCGTTGTCGACGTCGCCATGATACCGCGCACGCCCGACCCACCGACTCGCACTGAGGTGCCCGCGCGTCAGCGCGGCTTGCGAGACGCGTTGGGAAGTCTCCAACGGTCAGCGCCACCGCGGCCACGTCGGTCGCGCCAGTCTAGCTGGCCGCTCTGCGCGCGAGCCTGCGTTTGCTAGCGCGGCATGCAGCGACACGCCACCCAGCGCCAAGGAGTCATCGCAATCGCCGCCGCATGCGTTTTGCAAACCAAAAGTTCGGGAGGGTGGGTGGGATGAGTGCTCGAGCAGCGGAGCTGACAATATTAAGCTCGGCAGGGCAAGTTTCACAACGTAGATTGCACCACGCAGGGTCTCTTGATTCCCCCTGGGATGTGCACCTTGCAGATGACCTTGGCCCTGCTTTCATTATATATATGAATTCGTCGCATCCCAGCCAATCGGGGCCCCCCCCCTCAACTTCGCCAGATCAGATTCTGCGCGCGCATTTTTTTTACCACACGGATTTGCAAACGCGTACACGACAACAGCGCGCGTCGCCACGCGCGCATTCCGATATCGGCACAGCAATACGCACGTTTCGTGAGCATCCCGACATCGAGTACCCCGAAAACCCGTAATAAAGCACACGGTTTTGCAACATGGCCTTCGCAAAGAAAAAGTAAAACACATGCGCGCTTGCGAATTCTGAAGACAGCCGTTGGTCCTTCAACATGTTCACAAGATTCTACCAAACGGGCCCCCCGCGCGCGCATGCCGAAATCATTCGAACGCCTTTGCGCGCGTGTTGGGGGGGCACGATCCTTATCAAATAGTACCATGTTGGCCGTTCGCGCCCGTCGGCAGCGCGCGCATGTCGAAATCCTTCCGAAACATTCATCACCGACGCGTGGACACCATCATCGTCACCGGCGTAATCAGCATCGGCGCCGTCATTGGCTTCGCCGTCGACATCGACGTCGTCGTCACCAGCATCGCAACACTCATCATCGTGTTTGCAGCAGTCGACGTCGCCATGATACCGCGCCCGCCCGACCCACCGACTCGCATTGAAGTGCCCGCGCGTCAGCGCGGCCTGCGAGACGCAATGGGGAGTCCACCGCGGTCAGCGCCACCGCGGCCGCGTCGGTCGCGCCATAAGACGTGGTTGTTCTGCGCGAGCCTGCGCGCATTAGCGCGGCATGCAGCGACGCGCCACCCAGCGCCAAGCAATCATCATAATTGCCGCCGCATAGGTTGCACCGAAAAAAGGATGCTCCACATAGGTTGTACCGCATGAACTGTACCGCAAACGTTGTACCATATAGATTGCACAACATATATTACAGCGCACAGATTGCACCGCGCCGGTCGCACTTCAACGATTCCGTATCACATGCATTGCACCACAAATATTGTTCCGCATACACTGCGCCACATGTATTGCGCAACATAGGTTGCACCACACTGAATACACCACATAGGTCCCACCGCGAATATTGCGCACCACCTATTGAGCACACCTTGTATTGCACAGCATGATTTGCACAACCGAGACCGCACCATATGTATCGAGCATAATTTGCGCCACATATATTGCACGACGCAGACAGATTGCACTACGTAGGTTGCACCACTTGTACTGGTCCACGTAGATGCACCCGACAGCTATTGCTAGAACCACACGCACTGTTTGGGGCCCACGCTGGCTAAACGAATTGTTAGAGTAATCCGAGTTGTCTTCCTCATCCGAGCCGCCCATACTCCCCAGTTTGTTTCTCCATCGGCCCTTCTCCCGCTTCCACGTTTCCCCGCTCATCTGCATTCGCCTGCTGTCCGATTCGGCACAACGCAAAAGGTTGAAATCGATCGTCGTCTGCGAAGTTTACACGCAATCTCGGCGTATCATCGCCCTTGCCATGAGCCGCCGCCACCGCCTCCTCTCTTTCCAGCCACAGTCCAAGGAGCCACCCTAAGCAAGCAGTTTGTTATGTTGCATGTTGTTTACTTTCAAGATAGGTGGCTTCCGTCACATTATGTCCTAATGGTAGGTTGCATTGGTAGGACAGCGGCATCATGATTCGCCCCCTGAATCTGGCTTACCTGGGGGCCGATGCGTCTCGAGGGCGGTCCTGGGCCCTCCCCGAAAGGCCCGTCCCTGTACAAATCAGTGGTGCCCCCCGCGAAGCCACTGGAAGGCGTCCATAATGCGCAGCACTGGGCCACTTGATCAATAGTAGACTCCAGGCCTCTCGGGAGACGAAGTGCCCCCCAGGGCCCGGACGCTGAACTACTCCGTGCAAGTGTTATTGTCTTGTTTCTTCCTCCTCCTCCTCCTCCTCATCCTCCTCCTCCCTCCTCCCTCCTCCTCCTCCTCCTCCTCCTCCCTCCTCCTCCTCCTCCTCCTCCTCCTCCTCCTCCTCCTTCTCTCGGTGGCGGCAAACAGGGGGGGAGGCTCCTTCCCCTCCTTCACTCCCTCCCTGTCATGCTACTTGTCACTGCCCTGTTCACCCTATTCGTCCCCTTCCCTTCATCCCCCCCCCTCTCCCCTACCCACTTCTCCTTGGCAGAGGCGTTCCTCCTCCGTCACCCCTTCTTCCCCCTCCACTTCTGCGCCCGCCCCCCCAGACTCTGGCTCCAGGGCTCTCACGGAGACACCATTGCCAAAGAGAGAAAGGAGGGGAGGAGGAGAAGGCAGATATCAGCTTCGTCCGCCTATTCCTCCTCCTCCTCCTCCTCCTCCTCCTCCTCCTCCTCCTCTCCTCCTCCTCCTCCTCCCCTCCTCCTCCTCCTCTCCTCCCTCCCCCTCCCTCCCTCCCTCCCTCCCTCCCTCCCTCCCTCCCTCCCTCCCTCCCTCCCTCCGCCCCGAGGGGGCCCCTCCCGTAGGGGACGGGTCGGGACCCTAGGGTCCTCCTGGCGCAGGCGGGGAGCGCCGGGCCCGAGGGGCGAAAAGCCCCCGCTCCCCGGGGGACGCCGCCAAAGTGCGGTTTCCTTCCCCCGGGGGGGTCGCCAGGTCCCGTGGCCTCCCGTGCTGTTTCCCCCCAGCGTTCGCCGCCCTGGGGCGGGACCTGTGGCTCATCTCTGTCGTGTCGTTCGTCCGTGTCTTGTCTTCGTGTCGTGTCGTTCGTTTCGTCCCCCTGTCGTGTCGCGTCGTGTCGTGTCGTGGCGGGCCGGGCCCCTGGGGTGGGTGGCGTGGGTTTGGCTTGGACTGGCCCCCCCCCGTTCTGTCGGCTGCCGGGTGTCTCCGGCGTGGCCGTTTCCGGCCGACAGAACGAGGGGGTGGGAGCTGTCCAGCTATTCCCATGCTGCCCGCTTGCGGGGGGCCCGCTGGCGCCGTGCGCCACCCGCCGCCGTGAGCGCCCCGCGGCCGGCCGCGCGCCCGCTGCGCGCCCGCGCGCGGGCGCCCGCCGGCCGCGGTGTCTCGCGGCTTTGGTGCTGTGCACTCCCCCTTTCGAGGGCATTCCAATCCAATCCCTCCCTCCCTCCCTCCCTCCCTCCTCCTCCACCACCCTCCTCGTCCTCCTCCTCCGCCTCCTCCTCCGACTCCCACTCCTACTCCTACCCCTATCCTTATTCCTTATTAGAATATACTCCCACTCCCCCCTCAGGCCGGCCATTAGGGGCCGCATCCGGGGGGTCCCATCCTAACCTGTAAAAAAACAATACTAAATCAACATGTTTCTTATTTTTTCCTCTCGACATGGACGTCCTGTCGCCCGCGGCGATAATCCATTGCAAAAAATACCACAAAGAGCACACGCGCGCGTTCATGTCAGAATCCTACCGAACACCGTGTGTTTGCAAGCATTTCAACATAAAAACATCAAAAACCCAATGCTTTTTCACAAAAATTGTACAAATTTCCCGCCCGGGCTCTCTTGCTGAAATCATAGGAAAACCATAGGGATCTTAAGAATTCGGTCGAATCCAGCGATTTCACGTCATCGCGCGGTGCACTCGCGATGCTCTGTCATGCACCCAGGCCGCGAATCCTGTGCAAAAAATATTACAAAGAGCACACTCGCGCGTTCATGTCAGAATCCTACCGAACACCGTGTGTTTGCAAGCATTTCAACATAAAAACATCAAAAACCCAATGTTTTTTTCACAAAAATGTTTGGGGTGTCCTGTCAGACCGTCGGGCTTCCTCCGGCCACCTCTGGTTTCCTGCGGTGTACCGGGCCATTCTCGACTCGTCTGGCAATGCGTGCGCGGCATTCAACACGCGCTCGCCAGTTCCCGTCGGCAACCGCCATCGCGGCCGCATCAGCTGTACCAAACCGGCTGGCCGGTGTGACTTCGGCCCCCAGTTGTGCCAGCTTTGCTTCTTATGTTGTGGGAGGGCGGGTGGGACTGGGCATGCCATGCTTGACTCGCTCGAGCTGGCTAGCTTGACTCCTACTCCTACTCCTACTCCTACTCCTATCCTTATTCCTTATTAGAATGTACTTCTACTCCCCCCTCAGGCCGGCAGATAGCGGGCGCATCCGGGGGGTCCCATCCTAACCTGTAAAAAACAATACAAAATCAACATTTTTCTTATTTTTTCCTCTCGACATGGACGTCCTCTGAGTGCCTCAATAGTTCTGGGGTGCGCAATAGTCCGGGGGCGGCCCCTGTAGTCCGGGGGTTGGGCCCCTGTAGTCCGGGGTGGGTTTTTTGGGGGCCCTTGTAGTCCGGGGGGGGGCCCTTGAAGTCCGGGGGGGGGTCCCTGTAGCCCGGGGGGGGGGGGGGGGGGGGGGGGGTGGTGTGATCTTCGCGGGGCGACGTCCCGCTCGACGACCGCGGAGATGCGCGCCTGGCAATGCAGAGGGCCCTTGTTTCCTGTCCCTTGTCAAGTTTTTGTTCCTTACTTCCGGGTCATTGTAGTCCGGGGGTGGGTTCCTGTAGTCCGGGGGGGGGGGCCCTTGTAGTCCGGGGGAGGCCGGGGGGGGGTCCTGGTAGTCCGGGGGGGGGTCCCTGTAGTCCGGGGGGGGGGCCCTTGTAGTCCGGGGGAGGGGCCCTGGAAAGTCGGGGGGCCCCTGTAGTCCGGGGGACCAGAACTATTGAGGTACTCAGAGTCCTGTCGTCCACGGCGATAATCCATTGCAAAAAATACCACAAAGAGCACACGCGCGCGTTCATGTCAGAATCCTACCGAACACCGTGTGTTTGCAAGCATTTCAACATAAAAACATCAAAAACCCAATGTTTTTTCACAAAAAAATGTACAAATTTCCCGCCCGGGCTCTCTTGCTGAAATCATAGGAAAACCATAGGAATCTTAAGAATTCGGTCAAATCCAGCGATTTCACGTCATCGCGCGGTGCACTCGCGATGCTCTGTCATGCACCCAGGCCGCGAATCCTGCGCAAAAAATATTACAAAGAGCACACTCGCGCGTTCATGTCAGAATCCTACCGAACACCGTGTTTTGCAAGCATTTCAACATAAAAACATCAAAAACCCAATGCTTTTTCACAAAAATGCTTTGGGGTGTCCTGTCAGACCGTCGGGCTTCCTCCGGCCACCTCTGGCTTCCTGCGGTGTACCGGGCCATTCTCGACTCGTCTGGCAATGCGTGCGCGGCATTCAACACGCGCTCGCCAGTTCCCGTCGGCAACCGCCATCGCGGCCGCATCAGCTGTACCAAACCGGCTGGCCGGTGTGACTTCGGCCCCCAGTTGTGCCAGCTTTGCTTCTTATGTTGTGGGAGGGCGGGTGGGACTGGGCATGCCATGCTTGACTCGCTCGAGCTGGCTAGCTTGACTCCTACTCCTACTCCTACTCCTACTCCTCCCTTCCACTCCTCAGCCTCCTCCTCCTCCACTTCCTCCTCCTCCTCCTCCTTCTCCTCTTCCTCCTCATCCTCCTCTTTTTGTTTTCCTGTTCCTCCTCCTCCGCCTCCTCTTCCTCCTCCTCCTTCTCCTCCTCCGCCTCCTCCCACAGGGGCGCAGAACCAAACCGAGGAGGAGTTGGAGGATCGGGCAGAGGAGGCGGATGGAGGACGGAGGCGCCGCCGCACGAGCGGGCTTCCGCCGCCGAGAAGTAGGAGGATGAGGAGGAGGAGGAGGAGGAGGAGGAGGAGAGAGAGGAGGAGAGGGGAGGAGGGGGAGGAGGAGGAGGAGGGGGAGGGGGAGGGGGAGGGGGAGGAGGAGGAGGAGGAGGAGCAGGAGGAGGAGGAGGAGGAGGAGGAGGAGGAAGACCCGTGGAAAGCCAAGAATCACGCAACGATGTTGGAATTAACCCTCCCTCCATGCTCTCTCTCTTCATAGACGGTTCACTATCATTGAGGGAACTGCCTCGTTGGAAGTCAATAGGTTGAAGATCCTGAAACGTGCCAAACATTTCTTCGGGATTTCAATGCCACGTATCAACCTGACTGCTGCGTCTTGACGATCCAGAATCGTGACAGAACGCAGTGTTTTGGATTTCAACGCACGATCAACATAACTGTTGCGCCCGCGTAATCCTGAATCCTTCAAAACGCCATTTCTGGTACGTTAATCATGGGAACCCGTGAAGCTCTTGCAATTGTTTAAAGCGAATGTGCGTGGCCTAAGGCGAGAGCCACATTTTGAAAAGGAACCGCCCACAAGCCGTGAAACCCTTGCAAAGCTTTAAAACAAATGTGCGCGGCGCCAAGGCGAGAGCCACATTTTGAAAACGGCCCGCCCTCAACCCGTGAAACGCTTGCAAATGTTTCAAACGAACGTGCGCGGCGCTAAGGCGAGAGCCACATTTTAAAAACCACCGACCTTCAATCCGTTAAACGCTTGCAAATGTTTAAAACGAATGTGCGCGGTGCAACGTCGAGAGCCAGATTTTGAAAACTAGCCGCCCTCAAACCGTGAAACTCTTGCAAATGTTTAAAACAAATGTGCGTGGCGCCAAGGCCAGAGCCACATTTTGAAAACAACCCGCCCTCAACCCGTGAAACGCTTGCAAACGTTTAAAACGAATGTGCGCGGCGCTACGTCGAGAGCCACATGTTGAAAGCGACCCGCCCGCAATCCGTGAAACCCTTGCAACTGTTGAAAACGAATGTGCGCGGCGCTAATGCGAGAGTCACATTTTGGAAACGGCCCGCCTTCAACCCGTGAAACTCTTGCAAATGTTTAAAACGAATGTGCGCGGCGCGAAGGCGAGAGCCACATTTTGAAAGCGATCCGCCCTCCATCTGTGAAGCTGTTGAGTCATAATTGGTGAGGCAGTCTCAGGCGAAACGCCTGGCCCGCCCTAAAAATTGGCTTCGGGGTGCGACAGGGAGGATTTATCTATAAGGAGAAGGAATGGAGGAGGAGGAGGAGGAAAAGAAGGGGAAGGGGGAGGTGGAGGACGAGGAGGAGGAGGAGGAGGAGGAGGGGGAGGAGGAGTAGGAGGAGGAGAAGTAGGAGGCGGCGGCGGCGGCGGCGGCGGCTGATCTTCTGGCGGAGCGCGTCGTTCCCTCTGTGCGCGTCCCGTGGCGGCGCGGCGAAGCAGACATGAGCCTGATGCGCCGGGCATGTGCGAGGAGGAGAGAGGAGGCTCAAGCAGTGGCGAAGCGTCCCAGCTCGCCTATAGATAGGCCCACCAAAGAATATTATGATAACCTTTTGTGGTTTGCACGAAAGTGTTCTTAGAACCTGTCTGGCTGAATTTGTTTGTTTTTGCACATCGGGTTTCTGCTCTCAAAACATTGTGACTGTTCGTCTCACATGTTTGGGTTCTATGAACATTTCGTGGTAGGTCTATAGGAATGCCGGGACGGCTGGTCCCTGCTCAAGAGGCTGATGTTATGATGTTCCAACCTACGTTAGCCTTGGACACCAGGAAGAATTTCGATCACCAAGGAAGTACCGAAACTGGGAGGTGTTCACACGCCGGGCCCTGGGAGGCGATGCTCGTTCGACACTGTTCCGATACTCTTCGGGGTGCTCGAAATTCTGTTGTGGGATCCGCATGCACGGTGGGAGCAGCAGACGGCTGAGGACGAGGAGGAGACAGGGGAAGGACAGACGCGACGGGAGCAGGGCAGTGCACGACGCGCGGGCTCCCCCCGCAGTTCCGACGCCCTCGCTCCTCGGTTTGCCCCTCACCCAGGGCGTCGCTGCGGCCAGGCGCGGCCCGAACCACTCTGCCGGCAGAGCGCCCAGGAGCCCCGAGGAGGCGCCTCCCCGATCTGGCCCGGAGCCCCCTGGGTCACCAGGTCGGGAGGAGGGGGGTCCTGGCGGGGGTGGGGGCCGGGCCGTGCTGGGCTCACACCCGCCGCGCTGCCTCCGTGCCCGAGGAGCCCGGGCGCCTCGTGCTCGGCAGCCCTCCCGGGCGCGGCTCGAAGACTCTGCCGGGGTGGCGCCCGCAGGGGGCCAAGTGACCGACCTGGGCTGGGGAGGGCAGGAGGACGAGGATTAGGGCTGCGGCTCGCCTCCGAAGAGGCAGGTCCAAGAAAAGAGAGGCGGCAAGAAGAAGAGCGGCCATGATTCGCGCGAGCTGCTCTCCCCAGGCCCCAAAGCATGGGAGATGCATGAGCCGCAAAAGGGCCAAGCAAGCAACGCAAGACCGTGGAAGGACGCCTGGCCGTTTCGTAGTGAAATGAAGTGTCGGTCTCGGTGGTGGCAGCTTCATGTTCTACCAGAACGCGGCGCGCAGGAGCCGAGCATCAGGGGGCGAGATGGGGCCATGCAAAGCCATGAGTAGGAGAGACCCCCGCTGGGTACCCACAATCACCATACAGCCACGCCATCGCAGACAGCACAGGTCCAGTATATTCATCTGAAGGTCCAGTCCCTGCCTGCATGAACCCACCAAACCAGTGTTTCGCAGTGGTGGGTCTGGGGCGCGTGCAGCAAATATTGTAGACTGTTATGGACGAGTACGAGCCACACAGCTTGCAAAGCACAAACCTACGAGTTTGTACAACAGCATGCCCAAGCCCGTGAGGGGCTGGGCACGAACCTTCGTATGGTTCTAGCTCGCATTGGCTGGAAGCCCAGCACGCAATGCGTTCGAACCGTTGCACGGAGTGATCCCATGCCACCTCATGCGGAAATCCCGTGGGCGGCATCACCACAGCGCGGGGGGCGCCACGAGTGAGGGGGAGCAAGGACGATCTGGCCACCTCGTGAGATCTCGGCAGGGTGCGCCAGGACACGGGGCATTAACACACAATGTTCGCCGATGTGTTTTACACAGTGGGAAGTGCAAAAGGCGAGAACGCCCAAAGCTTAAGCACATACATGCTTTCACACACGCACACACACAATCAAATAAACAAACGAACAAACAAACAAACGAACAAACAAACAACAACAACAACGGATGATCAATGAACTTGGCCCCGTCGGGCCCTTTCGGGAGTGCTCATGGGGTGCCCTGGAGGCCCCTTAGGCAATCTGGAGGGCGCGAACACGTTGCAAAAGATCGTTTTGCGATTGGGGACGCTTTTGGACCGTCTCGGGGGCCTGTTGGGACGCTCTTGGCCTGTCTTGGCACTTGTCAGGCCCCAGGATCCCCAGGGAGGCTGACTCCCCCCCCCCCCCTTTGACCCTCCCTGGAACCCCCCCGGGGACCTCCCCCCCTTACCTCCCCCCCGACGGGGGAGGGATCAAAAGGACGACATTGCTATATCTTTCTTTCGCTGGCAAGTTTGAGGGGGTGGCCGCAAGGAGAGGGGACGACGGAGACGACGATAGACGGAGACGACGACTCGAACAGACAAGCCCCCCACACACACACACACACACACACACACACACACACACACACACACACACACACACACACACACACACGCACGCACACACGCACGCACGCACACACGCACGCACGCACGCAAACACCCACACACACACAAACACACACACACACACACACACGCACGCACACACACACACACACACACACACACACACACACGCAGACGGGGTCGGCGGATTTTTGCGTGTTCCCTCCTGGCGAAAAGGAGACGCCGGCTGCAGCCCAGCTGCCGACGACTTGGGTAAAACACACTGCGCCTCACCTGAACGACAGAGGAAACTCGCAGGAGTATCTGGGCTCTGAGGCGGAAGTAGTGTTCCATTCGCTTGCGCGCGGCCCCGCTTCAGACCACTTACAGGGGGAAGTCGTCCGCCGCGAATGTGGGCTCCGAGGGAGACAGGTTGCCCGTGGCCCCGCTGCTTTCCACGACCTGGCACTGGGCAACTCTTGCGGGAGCCCTGCGCGCCGCGGCCGCCCCGAACGAGTGGGAGCACAGAGCCTCGTGAGCCCCGTCGAGGCGAGAGCGACGCGGTGCTCGCTCGCGCACGACGTGGGCCACGGCCTGCTCGCGGCACGCAGTTTTGCAGCGCCGGCGCCAGAGCGCAAGAGCCTCGAGCACAGCCCGTCGACCCCGTATTGCCCTGGACCAGAAAGACGGAGCCGGCCGCTTCGGGGGGGGATGAGGAGGTGGGGGGGGAGGAGGAGGAGGATCAGCAGGAGGAGGCCCCCCCCCGCTGGTGGGGGGGGGCGGGCCAGGATCTGCCAGCTTGGTGGTCCTCCGGTTGCCCCTGGCTTTTCCCTCCACTCGGTGGGCCCTGCCGTCCGACCTCCCCCATCTCCTTACGGCGGCGAGCGTCGGGCCGGGGGGGGGAAGTGAGAAGGGGCGGGCCTTCGCATGAGGCTCCGAAGTCCCCCAGCCTTCTGAGACGCTTTCTAAGCCTTCCCCAACATAGAAAATTGTTCAGAAGGCCAGAGCGCTTCTGAGAAGCCCCGCCGCCTTCTGAGAAGGCCGTACCCTTCTCACTTCCCCCCTTCGCATGCCGCCGATCCTTCCCCTCCCCCTGCCCCCTTCCATGCCTGCTCTTCCTCCTCATCATCAGCATCATTCCCCCCCTTCGTCAGGCACATGAGTGCAAGGCCGCCTTCGAGCAGGCCCAGGTCGGACGGGAGGGGGCCACGGAGTGACTGACGGGAGGAGGGGGAGGACGACGAGAGAAGGACGAGGATGATGAGCAAGCGGACAAGACGGGGCTGGAGGTTGAGGAGGAGCAGGGAGGGAGAGTGGGTAAGAGAGACGCGCAGACTCAGCAGAGCCACTGCTCTTCCGCCAGGCCGAGCCACCACCACAAGAGCCCCAAAAAGCCGGCGGGAAAGGAGAGAGGGAGGAGATCCAAGACCCCATGCTCCCATGCTGATGGGGGTGCAGTTGGCCCCAGCTCGCGTCGCGCTCTCATGGGCCGGACGGTCCCTCAACGGAGATCCACTTCGAAGACCGATGATATGCCAAAGTGTGCGCTTCGAGGCGCCGCTCCTCCTCCCCCTGCTCCTCCTCCTCCTTCTCCTCCTACTCATCCTCCTCCTTGTCCTTCTCCTCCTCGTCCTCCTCCTCCACACGGAGTGGCGCCTCCTTCTCCTCCTGCCTAGAGATGAGAGGGGGCCTGGTACCTGTTCTCATGGTGTCAGTGCCACACGTGCTCTGGGACACACTAGCAGGTACCAAGAACGGTGATGCGGGAACGGGAAGGCGGTCGTCTATTTTAGGATAGGGATGAGTTGGCCTCCCCTGCATCCTGCTCAGATATTGGCCCACTGCCTTGGCGTCAGCTGCAGCACGAAACAGGCATTTCTGGGAGGAGTGGTGCCGTGTGGCACGTGAAACACATGGGTTTCGCGCCCACTCCTGGGCGGGGATCTTCGGGTTCGAGGTCAGTGATCTCACCTTGTGCCAGCGCGCACCCCGTATGCGCGTGCCCGTTGGCTGGTACCCCAAGCTGGCCTTGCTGCTCCGTGATCATACGGTAAGACCTTAAGTATGTGAACTATGCCAGCGCAGCCTCCACAGCGTCGGGTGAACCATGGCTGCAGGGAAACGTCGGCGGGGCAGCGAGTGAC
The DNA here is from genome assembly GCA_963575745.1 of Prorocentrum cordatum. Classification (NCBI taxonomy): domain Eukaryota; class Dinophyceae; order Prorocentrales; family Prorocentraceae; genus Prorocentrum; species Prorocentrum cordatum. Next base: position 292,214 of record CAUYUJ010021348.1, read on the forward strand.
TTGGCGACTCACCCCCTTGTATGCCCGGTGCCACCTTCTCGTCTTGGCGGCACGACGCGTGGCCGCATGAGACGTACACGGTGGTCCTCCTCCGCCGCCTCCTCTTCCTCCACCGCTTCGCGGCGCCGCCACGCGACCGCCCCGCGCGGGCTTCAGATCCCGCGAAGCTCGGCGACCGTCCCTGGGGCCAGGGGCCGCCGTTCCGAGCCGCACCCCTGCGGCTTCCACATGCACCCGCAGGGGCTACCACCGCGCGCCAGGCCCGCGCTGCTCGGCTCGGGTCCCGAGGCGCGCCCATTTTCACCAAGGGCGCGAAGTTATTCCCGCTTCGCGGTTCGGCTCCGATTCCTCCTCATCCTCCTTTTCTCCCCTGGGGAGGCGGCGCGAGAGCACGAAGCTATTCGCGCTTCGCGCGGCGTGGAGCGCGACGCGCAAAGTTAGGCGGTCTTGCTTCACTTGATTCTGGCCTGGGTGCGGGCGGAACCCTTATTTTAGTCGGCGCTGGGCCTCCGCAGGGCCAGTTTCTTCTGGACGCAAACAAGTTTCCAGGAGTTTACCCCGGCAGCCGGCAGTGCCTCCGATGCTGCCCAGGGGCGCTGCAGCTCGTGCAGAAGACCGCGTCAGTTTGTCCAGGGCACCCAGGCCGTCACGATGTCGTTGGCCTTGGAGCCGCCAGAAATGATCCTCAGTTTCCGCGCGCTCGCAGCATCGGGAGCGGAAAAGAGGAGGGTGATGACTAGGGGGGGGTGGATTTCATGGCGCGGGCCATGATTTTTCCTCAGATTTCATGGCGCCTCTTCTACTTTTATTACGTCCCAGGCCCCCCCGCTGGGCCGCGCACATGCCGCCGGTCATGATTTGCACCCCCCCCTCTTGGACACCCCCCTCTTGGCCGCTCCCGACAGCAGCCTCTGCTGGCACTTCAACTTTTACCTAGTTCTCTTCCTGTCCAGGATGCCGAGGGGTTCTTCTCGAGGCCCAGGGCTTGAAAAACCATCGTGCACTCAAAGATTGCACTGGGGTCGGGGGTCAAAACGGAAACACCATGCCAAGAGATTTGAAACAGCATTCGCCATAGTGAGGCGTTATATTGTGCCAGACAATCCGCGGACATCCAAATCATTCGTTGCATCAGTGGGTACGCCACAGCTTTCACTACACGTTGCCCACAGGCAACCAAAGTGTCCGTTGCATCAGCGACTGTGGTTTAGGTTGCGCCGGACAACCCGCGGGCTACCACATGGTCTGTTAATCTAGCGGGAGTGCCATAGTTTCGCCGGGCTCCCCGCAGGCAACCAAACCGCCTGTTGTCTCAGCGGTTGTGCCATAGGTTGAAGGTTTCGCCATAGTTGTCGCCAGACACCTACCCCTAGGCCCTAGGGCATCGCAAATATTCTTTGCCTCAGTCTGTGTGCCATAGATTCTGCCAACGATCGCGGCATCTGTTGCGCTCAACATCCCAGGGGAAGTCAAAACGTCAGTTGCTTCAGTGGTTCGCCATACTTTGCTCGACCAACCAAATCGCCCGTTGCCTCAATGGGCGTGCCATAGTTTATGCTATGAGTTGCGCCAGAAGCCCAGCGACCAAACATCGTCCGGTACTTCAACTGGCGTGCCATACGTTGTGCCATAGGGTGAGCCAGATAGCCACCAAATCGTCCGCGGCCCCAGCGGATGTGCCATAGGTTGGGCCATACGCCCGGCGGGCCACCAAATCCGCCGGTTTCCCCATTCGGTTCACCTTCTAGTGTTGTACAGATTGATTACAGCATTCGCAATTTAGGGAACCACGTATTGTGCCATACGTTACGCTAAACACCCCGCGACGGACTGAATGTTCCATTTGCGCCATATTATGTTATATCTCACGCCATGAGTTGCGCCTGACTCCCCGTGATCCACCAATCCATCGGTTGCATTACCTGGTGTATTCCACTCTGTCTACTACGTATTGCACCATAAGTTGTGCCGCAGGTCCCGCCAGACACACCGAGATCCGCCAAGTCGTCCGTTTCCTCATTGGGTGTGCCCGACTCTGCCGACTATGTCTTGTGCGATAGGTCTTGCTGTAGGTTCGGCCAGACATCCCGTGAGTTTGAAAATGGTGCGCTGCCTCAGCGGATGCGCCATAGAGTGCGCCAGGCACTGGGCACCCCCGCGATCCATCAATTGTCCGTTGCCTAATTCGGCATCCGTCTTTGAAGACCTTCAAGTAGAAATTTGATTCAGTACGTCGTTTAGGGAGTCTGGCTTCAGGCACGACCAGAAAACTGGCGACTCAGCCATGCTCAGTGGGAGGCCCTCTTCTGACGACTGGGCAAATCCGGTCAGATTTCAATTCAGGTGCGCGACGTGTTGCTTTACTGGTGCTCTCGAGGTTGGTCCCTGGTGGGTCTCAAAGCGATGTTGTGCTTCCTCATCGGCCTCTTCGTCATTGTCCTCTTCCCCCTGTTGCTATGTTCTCTGAGGTCCTCCACTCATCGTTTTGGCACAAGGGCTGGCGACTGCGTTCTCGCAGAGAAGGTCCCCACCATGGTCTTTGCATGTCGTTCTGAATTGTCATGCCGACCTCGTCCTCCCGTTTCGTCCCGCTGCCGAGTCGCTGTTGTTTCGCCGCCACTTCCTTCCCGCAGCCCCGCTGAAATCATACGGGATTGCTCACGCAAATCCTCAGAGTCGAGCTGTTGCGAAGATAGCAGAGCTTCACGTTCGCCAAAGTTTTTCGCGGGCTGCTTGGTGACTGTCGCGCTGCGCTGCGGGCGTCGTTGGCCCGCATGTCAGAAATCCCGACGAAGATCCGACAGCAGTCATGTAATCCGTTGCTCCTCGAGGTATGAGCGCGCATCGGCTGTCTCAGCGGCAAGTTGTTCCGCCGAAGACTTCGACAATTTCAGTAAGGTTCCTTCTTGGTGCCGTGGTACTACGAACCCGTACTTACAGGGACTTTGGGCACCTGTTGAGGGGGAAGTGGTGGTATCTGGTCTTCAAGTGCGAGGCCAGCTTCCCGCATATCTTCGCGGCATGTATGTGAGGAATGGGCCTAATCCTGCAGTCGCTCCCGTGTCATTCGATCTGTACCATTTGTTTGATGGCCACGGCATGCTACATTACATTCGGTTTTGCGAAGGTGGGTCTGCAGAATATGGGCGAGTGTATGTGCGCACGCAGGCATTGCAGGAGGAGACTGCTGCAGGTGAGTCGAAGTATTGTGGCCTGCGAGATTTGTTGCCGAAGCCATGGGCATTCGATTTATTGAGGCTGAAGTTGACCGCAGGGCCCGACACCCCTTGGTATTCCTTGATGCTCAGAAATGCAGCCAACACGTCTGTGATTGAACATGCTGGGAAACTTCTTGCTACATTTGAAGGTGGGAGCGCATACGAGTTGGAGCAGGGTTCTCTAAGAACTGTTGGTCTCTGCGAGTTCAACGGCTCGTTGTCTCCGGATGATACGTGGAGAGGCAATTTCTCTGCGCATGCCAAGGTGGATGTGGACACTGGCGAGCTAGTTAGCATTGGTTACAACCAGGTCGAACAATGGGTTCGTATTATCGATGTCGATCCTCATGGCAGTATTGTCCATCGCAGGACATTTCCTTTATCGCGGCCTTCAGTTCTCCACGATTTCGCGATGACGCAATCCAGGGTCATTGTTATGGACGGTCCTCTTGTGTTTAGCTTGTTTGGATTGCTGACTGGGGCTAAGTGTTTCGAGTTTGATTTTGGACAACCTGGGCGATTTGGCATCGTTTCTCGTAAAGATACGACTGAAGACATCACATGGATCGAGACAGAGCCTTGCATGAACTTCCACGTTCTGAATGCATTCGATGACCCATCTGATCCTGACAGGGTGGTTGTTTACACATTCCGACAGGACGCATCAACAGGAGTTGGTATGGGGAGTCTGGCAGGCGTGGAACCAACATCCTCACCATACGGTCGCCGGCTGCAGCCAGACACGGCACTCTTACACCGTTGGGTGATAGATTGTAAGGCCGCATGCGTTGTAGAGAGCCAGCGTATAGAACATGAGGTGCTTTCGGAGAACCCTTGCCTCAATCCGAACTTCGCTGGGCGCCGCAATCGCTTTTGTTACTCGACCGCCTACGAGGAGCGCGTGCAGCAGGGCCATGCCCTAGGTGACCTCGAGCTGCCCAACTTCACCGCCGTGCTGAAGCACGACCTGCACGAAGCCGCACTGGTGGCCAAGCATGAGCTGGAGGACGGATGGGTCTGCGGCGACATTCGAAGAAGAAAAAACGCCATGAACAGAACCTTTTGGCGCTCCGCGCGGGTTCCTCGGATCCGCGCTGGGCACCCCCCCGGCGGCGCCTCCCGCGCCCCCCTTGGCGCGCTCCCTGGCGCCAGGGAGGGGGGGGGAGCCGGCACAGATCCAAGAAGCCCGCGCGGAGCGCCAAACGCTTCTCCCTCTTGGCGTTGTCTCTCCTTCCAGACGTCGCCTTCGCGCCCTCCACGGCGGGGCCCGACGGCCCGGAGGACGAGGGCTCCGTGCTGCTCCTGGCCCTGGCGCCCCCCTCGGAGGCGCCCGGCGGCCGTGCTGCTGCGGCCGAGCTCCGGGTGCTGGACGCCCGGACGCTCCGCGTGCAGGCCGTCGTGGAGGTCCCCGTCCGGGTGCCGGCAGGCTTCCACTGCACGTACTGCCCGTAGCCAGGGGAGGAAAAGGTGCCCAGCTCCTCCTCCTCCGCCTCCTCCTCCTCCCCCTCCTCCTCCGCCTCCTCCTCCTCCTCCTCCGCCTCCTCCTCCTCCTCCTCCTCCTCCTCCGCCTCCTCCTCCTCCGCCTCCTCCTCCCTTCCCTCCTCACTCGTACCTCTGCCCTTCCTTGGTTTTCCGCTTTTTGGGCCTCCAGGGCGCCTCTGCTGGGTTCGCCTCGAAATCCTAGGCAGAACGCACCCCGGGAGAGGTCACAGGGAGGAGCGGCACCGGTACCATCCGATGTCCCCACATGGTGTCCCGAGGTTCGTGGGTTGCGTTGGTCATCGGAAGGATGGGCCTCCCCGGGAGACGAAAATCGGCCTGACGGGTGTTCGGTGCCTCCTCGAGCTGAAGGTGCGAGGTCTCTCAAGCAAGACACCAAGACACAGTGACAGCATAGCACCACGAAGGCATTCCCTCCTCTTGGACCGGACCCCGTTGGTGTCGGTGCTGTTTTCCCTTGCTCTGACCTCATCTTCTTTCTTCCATTCCTCCTCCTCTTCCTGTCTCCCAGACCCGTACTGAGGCGATAGCGGTTTTCCCGGAAGCGAGGCCAACAAAAGTTGGATCGACGCATAGTGAGTGCACACAAAGTCCCCGATATCCCTGAGGTGGGACCAGTTCGTAGAGTTATTCGGCCAATCGAGGGGGAGGGTGGGGGGGCGACTCCGAGGGCCTCCGACGGGCCCCTTCGCCTACCCCCCCCTGCCCCCTCGCGGGTCGCTGCGGGGAGCTGTCCAGCGGCCTGTCGTTGGCAGGCATAGCTGCCAGTGGGCTGTCAGTGGACCGTCGAGCTGTCAGTGAGCTGCCAGCGGGCTGTCAGTGGCGTGCCAGTGGTCTGCCAGTTGTCCGTCTGTTGTATGTCAGTAGTCTGACAGTGGTCTGCCTGTGGCAGATCACTGGCAGAGCACCGACCGCTCTGCCCGACGTCGAGGGTTGGCATCGCGCTCGACGGCGTGGCCCGATGCATGCCTCAACCGTCTTCCTTCGCCTTCTCCTCCCCCCCTCCTCGTCCCCCTCCTCCTTCTCCTCCTCTTCCTCCTCCGATCATCATCATCATCATCATCATCATCATCATCATCATCATCATCATCATCATCATCATCATCATCATCATCATCATCATCATCATCATAATCATAATCATCATCAGCATCAGCATCAGCATCAGCATCAGCATCATCATTATCATCAGCATCATCAGCATCATCATCATCAGCATCATCAGCAGCAGCATCAGCATCATCAGCAGCATCTGCATATGTGTCTGCATCTGCATCATCATCAATAATCATAATGATAATCATCATCATCATCATCATCATCATCATCATCATCGACATCGACATCGACATCGACATCATCATCATCATCATCATCATCATCAGCAGCAGCATCAACATCATCATCATAATCATCATCATCATCAGCATCAGCATTAGAATCGTCATCATCATCAGCTTCATCAGCATCGTTATCGTCATCATCATCCGCCCTTGCTCCTCCTCCTCATCATCCTCCTCATCATCATCCTCATTGTCATCATAATCATCGTCATCGTCATCATAATCATCATCATCTTCATCATCATCATCATCAGCATCATCATCAGCAGCATCATCATCAACATCATCATCAGCATCATCATCATTATCATCATCAGCATCATCATCCCTTCCTCCTCCTCCTCCTCCTCCTCCTCCTCCTCCTCCTCCTCCTCCTCCTCCCCTATGTGCGGGTAGTGTGCAATGGTGTGACGGTTGATGTGCAGGTATGGGGCATTTGATATGGCCGTCGGCGTTCTTGGGGCGAGGGTGGAGGGCTGGTGAGGACTCGGGATGCCCTGGCCCTGGGAATGGGGCCCTGAGGGGCGCCTTGGAGGGTTCCGTGGGGGGGGGGGGGGGGGGGGCATGGGGGGGGGGGCATACCCAGACATCGGGCGTTTCAAAAAGCATCGAGACGGACGCTGTTTGTTTCGTGTTCGGCCTCCTGGGGCCCTCGCCGGGCCTCGGGACCGTCCGAAAGCGACTCGGGGTGAAAAACCGGCCCCAGGGAAGTGGTCGGGGGGTCGGGGGCCCGTGTCCCGAACAGATCGGGACGTCGGATGCTTGGGTGGGTGGGCCCCGCTCCCACCTGGAGGGGTTGGTCTTCAGCGCGTGGCGGTCCCTCCCTGGCCAAGGCCGGTGTCGTCGTCCGGCGTGCCTTCGTGGGAGCGGTGGGTTACGAGAGAGGCCAGCGACCAGAGGGGGGAGGAGGGAGCGGACAACCGACGAGAGGGACGAACGGCAGAGGAAGCAACCCACACCTTTCACTCGGCAGTGCGCGGCGTCTCGGCGGAGAGTCCTGGACGTGCGGGTGCGCGCGCAGAGCCCAGAGAATAGAGAAGAGACGGCCAAACGGAAGGGGCAGCCGCAGCGGCGCGCAGCCATCCACTGCGACCTGGCAGCGGGCAGCCGGCTGGGCCTCTGCAGTGGAAGGAACATCCATTGATTTGTCTTAGGAGTTTTGAGGCGTTGCGGGTGCGAACACAGTTGAGCCGAATACCCAGGTGCACAGGGAAAAAGCGCGATCTCGTAAGCTGGTCTGCGTTTCCACAAAAGTGCACCGAACCAAAAGAATTGTTTTTCTTATTACGGCGATGTGAAGCACGATTGCGTCGAATGTTGCGGGAGACGTTGCATGAATTGCACCCGCTCATATGGTGGACGTGCTCGAGCCCGGTTGTGTGGCCCCGGTTGAGGGCAAGAAGAACCAACATAACACGCATCAGCATTTGCGTTGGCCCCGGCAAGATTGGGCCGATCGCGGGGGGAGATCCCCCCGCAGCCCCTCGGCGCAGGAGGAGAAACGATGGAGGAGGGATGGGACAGAGAATGGGGGACGAAGGTGAAACGGGGGGGAAAGGGCGCAGGAGGTGGTGGAGGAGGAGGAGGAGGAGCAGGAGGAGAAGGAGGATGAGGAGGAGGAGGAGGAGGAGGAGAAAGAGGAGGTCGACGACGACGACGACGACGACGACGACGACGACGACGACAGGGACGACGACGACGACAACGATGACAGCGACGACGACGGCGACGACGACGACGAGCACGGGTCGCCAGGCGGAGGAGCAGGCTGGCGAAGAGGCTGTCGCGGCCGCGGCGCGGGCGTTGCAGGGCTTCCTGTGTGAGTTCGGGGCGGCCTCGGAGGCTCCGCCGCGCGGCGGGCGGAGTCGAGGCGACGTGGCCAGTGCTGGGTGGGCGAGGGGGAGGAGGAAGATGGTGGAGAAATGTTGTTGTTTCTGCCCCTCTTCCTCCCTCTCCCCCCCTTCTTCCTCATGCTCCCGGCCCCCTCCTGCATCCTCTCTGCAACCCTCCTCAAGGAATCCCTTCCCGCTTCCCCGCTGCTCCTGGGCCCATACATGCAGTGAGCAGGGAGGCGGCACCCTCCGGGCCGGTGAACGAGGAAGGTCAGGGGGTTCGAGTTTTTTCGGGGAGGAGGAGGAGGAGGAGCAGGAGGAGGAGGAGGAGGGGGATGATGAGGAGGAGGAGGAGGAGGAGGAGGAGGGGGAGGAGGAGGAGGAGGAGGAGTAGGAGTAGGAGTCAAGCTAGCCAGCTCGAGCGAGTCAAGTATGGCATGCCCAGTCCCACCCGCCCTCCCACAACATAAGAAGCAAAGCTGGCACAACTGGGGGCCGAAGTCACACCGGCCAGCCGGTTTGGTACAGCTGATGCGGCCGCGATGGCGGTTGCCGACGGGAACTGGCGAGCGCGTGTTGAATGCCGCGCACGCATTGCCAGACGAGTCGAGAATGGCCCGGTACACCGCAGGAAGCCAGAGGTGGCCGGAGGAAGCCCGACGGTCTGACAGGACACCCCAAAGCATTTTTGTGAAAAAGCATTGGGTTTTTGATGTTTTTATGTTGAAATGCTTGCAAACACACGGTGTTCGGTAGGATTCTGACATGAACGCGCGAGTGTGCTCTTTGTGGTATTTTTTGCACAGGATTCGCGGCCTGGGTGCATGACAGAGCATCGCGAGTGCACCGCGCGATGACGTGAAATCGCTGGATTTGACCGAATTCTTAAGATTCCTATGGTTTTCCTATGATTTCAGCAAGAGAGCCCGGGCGGGAAATTTGTATAATTTTTGTGAAAAACCATTGGGTTTTTGATGTTTTTATGTTGAAATGCTTGCAAACACACGGTGTTCGGTAGGATTATGACATGAACGCGCGCGTGTGCTCTTTGGTATTTTTTGCAATGGATTATCGCCGTGGACGACAGGACGTCCATGTCGAGAGGAAAAAATAAGAAAAATTGTTGATTTTATATTGTTTTTTACAGGTTAGGATGGGACCACCCGGATGCGGCCCCTAATGGCCGGCCTGTGGGGGGAGTAGGAGTATATTCTAATAAGGAATAAGGATAGGAGGAGGAGGAGGAGGAGGAGGAGGAGGAGGAGGAGGCTGGTGAACGAGGAAAGTAAGGGGTTCCGAGTGTGTTCTGGGGAGGAACGAGTGGCGGACTGGAGAGCAGGCAGAGAGCGGTCGATCGTGCGGCACAGGCGAGGAGGAGGCGGCGGAGGAGGAAGAGGAGGAGGCGGAGGCGGAGGAGGAGGCGGAGGAGGAGGAGGAGAAAGAGGAGAAGGGGGAGGAGGAGGAAGAGGAGGAGGAGGAAAAGGAGGAGGAGGAGGAGGAGAGGGGAAAGGAGGGGGAGGAGGAGGGGAGGGGAAGGGGAGGAGGAGGAGGAGGAGGAGGAGGAGGCGGAAAAGGAGGACGAGCAGGAGGAGGAGGTCACTGTAGAGCAAGCAGAGCGGTCGATCGAACTGCACAGGTATTACCAAGTCTCTTTCGGCCTCGGCTCCGAGACTTACCTTGCTGCCCCGCATCTGCCTGCCGCCGAGAGGCTGCGCGGGGGCGCTGCGCTGCGGATGCCGTCCTCAAATCAGGAGGGAACAAAAACACACAGACACAATTGATCGTCGATTCCCCGGAAAATATGAAACTATGGGAAGTGGGGGGAAGACGAACCCCCAAAAGATATGAAAAAATATGGGGAATATGTTTATGTGAATGTATGTATTTGTGTGTCAGGGGGCCCGTTTATCAAAAGGCCTCGACCGAGACTTGCGTTAAGGCGGGCATGTCCTTTTACACTAGAAATATGCAAAAACAGTCAAAAAGTAGTCTGGGGCCGATTTGTCTTATTGCTTGTTGACTATGGTTGAGTATTTTGTTGACTATGCTTCATTTTTCCTTCACACTCCGCCCGTAGGAGGGCACGCCCGACCTAAGACTTGCGCCAACTGCCACGGCGCACCGCAGCCGTGCTGCCCGCCACTGACTTGCCCGCAGCTGGCGTGCCACAGTCCCACGGTCCGCTATCGCGTTGCAATTGGTTGACCGTCGTTTGGCATGAGGTCTACGCCGGGCACCCCTCTCACAAGCAGGCTCTTTTGGGTTGTTTTGTGTCTGTCCCGATGGATTGTCCCGTGGGTGTCCAGCGCGTGTCCCGTCGTTGTCCAGTGAGTTGTCAAGTGGGTTGTCTCGTGGTTGTCCCGTGGTTCATTGCGTAGTTGGCCCATGGTTTTTTCCGTGGTCGTCCCGTGGCTCGGCCCGTGGATTGTCCCGTTGAACCGTTGCTTAAGTTGTGAGTTGTTCCGCGGGTTGTTTGTGGTTGTCGCGTGCGTTGTGTCGTGGGTTATTCCGCGGGCTGTCAGGTGGTTGCACCTTGGGTATTCAAGTGGGGCTGTCATGTAGCCGTCCCATGGATGACTCGTGGCTGTCCCGTGGTTATGTTGTCGTTGTCCTGAGGGTGTTGTCCTGTAGTTGCCCCGTGGTGCCCTGTGGTTCTCCCGTGGGCCAACCCGTGGTTGTCCTTCTTGTTTGTTCCGTGGGTTGTCTTGTGGTGGCTCCTTCGGTTGTCTTGTTGGTTGCCCCGTGGGTGATCCCGTGGTTGTCCCCCGGCTCGGCCCGTGGATTTTCCCGTGGGTGAGTGGGAGTTATTGCGCGGGTTGCTTGTGGTTGTCGCGTGCGTTGTGACGTTTGGTCTTCCGCGGGTTGTCAGGTGGTTGCCCCATGGGTATTCCCGTCGGGTTGTCATGTAGTTGTCCCATGTGTGTTTCGTGGTTGTCCCGTGGTTATCCTGTCGCTGTCTCGACGGATTTTGTGCCGTGGTTGCATCGTGCGTTGTCTTGTGGGTTGCGTTCGCCCCGTGGGTTTACCCGTGGTTGTCCTTTGGTCTGTTCCGTTGGGTGTTTTGTGGGTATCTCTTCGGTTTTTTCTTGGGTTGCTCCGTGGGTTCTTCCCCAATAGACTAGGGGTTTTTACCTAGCCATGAGAATTCGTTGTCGAAGCTCTCTGCCGGCCTCGCCCTTAACATGGCGTTGTTGTTGACGTTGCTGTTGTTGATGTTGTTGATGTTGTCGTTGTTGATGCTGAGTTTGATGTTGTTGTCGTCGTCATTGTTGCTGATGTCGTTGTTGCTGTTATTGTTGCTGGTGTTGATGATGCTGCTGGTGTTGCTGGTGCTGTGGTTGATGTTGTCGTCGGCGTCGTCGCTGTTGCTGTTGCTGTTGAGGATGGTGTGGTTGTTGTTGATGTTGGTGTTGTAAATGCGGTTGTTCGTAAGATCTGATTTCGCATAGGGGTTCTTACCTAGCCATGAGAATTCGTGGTTGAAGCTCTCTGCCGGCCTCGCCTTTCACATGGCGTTGTTGGTGTTGATGTTGATGATGATGATGATGATGATGTTGTAGTTGAGGTGGTTATTGTCGATGTTATTGTCGTCGTCGCTGCTGCTGCTGTCTTTGCTGCTGTGACTGTGATTGCTGCTGAGGATGATGTTGCTGCTGGTGTTGCTGCTGGTGTTGATGGTGTCGTCGTTGTTGGTGTCGTTGACGGTGCGGTCGTTGCTGTTGTTGATGGTGGCGGTGTTGTGGTTGTTGGTGTCGTTGGTATTGTTGTTAGGGTGGTTGCTGTTGGTGTTGCCCGTGTTGATGCTGCTGGTGCGCTTGTCTTGTGGTGTTGGTTATGGTGGTGCTGATGCTGCTGTTGTTCCTGTTGTTGTTGTTGTTGTTGTTGTGTTGTTGCTGGTGATGTTGTTCTTCTTGCTGCTGCTGCTGCTGCTGTGGCTGTGGTTGCTGTTGCTGCTGTGGGCCAAGCGTGCCTCGGGCGTCCCAGCCCTCGGAAAGCGGCGGCACCCGCGGGGACGGTGCCCCCCCTGGAGGAGCGGGAGCTCATCTGCCAGCTCCGTGGGCCAGTGTTGGGTCGTTGCAGCTCTGCGTGGGATAACACTCAGGAGGGGAAAGACACACAGACACAATGAATCGTCGATTCTCCAGGAAATATTGGAAAATATGGGAGATGTGGGAAGACAGAAACCCAGAAACTATGGGAACCTGTGGGGACTCTCTTGGTTTGTGTGTATTTATTTGTGTGTGCCAGTTCCCCTTCAAACACGGTGGCCACGTCATACGTATCACATGACTCCGTCGGTGCAGCCACGCCTGAAAAACCACGTGGGCACCTCGAAGGCGTGATTGAGCCGCTCAGATATCACACCATGTCTACTTATTCATTGCATGAAGCGTTGGCTCGATTTCGGCTGTGTGGTTATAGAACCGACGACTCAAAGCCTCTGCTGCTGTGCACCTCGTGATGCGATATCGCACCTGTAAGATAGTTCGCAGATGACCGCTGTCTGTAATATATCCCCACTTCGCGTTTGCATCTAAACAATTATGTTGTCGACGCGTTGATAACGCAGTCGATTCGCAGCGTGTCCTCGGCTTACACAAGTCGCAGCAAATATATGCCATGATTGGCGCTCCGCGTATCTCTACCAGCCCATCCAGAAACGATGCCGAGGCGAGCTGCTTTGATCAGGACAGTGCAGAAGCATGCAGTGGAACACATCCTGAATCAGCCTGATCAGACCCAGGACGAGGACAAGAACGAGGAGGGGGAGGAGGAGGACGAGGACAAGGAGGAAGACGAGAAGGAAGAGGATGGCGAGGAGGAAAAGGACGAAGAGGACGAAGAGAAGGAGGCAGACGAACCTTGAGACCCGCTTGGGTCGTCTTGAAGCTCTCTCGCGGCCTTATTGGGGCTATGTTGGCGGGTATCGTGGTCCGCTTAGGGTTGTATGTGGGCTTGGGGGGCTCTTCTATTGGCGCCTTCGTGCGGGCCTCTTGGGAGCCGTGGAGGGCCTCGTGGGGCCATCTTGGACGGTGTCGATCAAGGCGGGGGGTCCTAAAGTTGTTTCCCCCCCGGGGCCATGAAAATCGCCGCTTGGGGCGTTCGTGGGCTGTCTTGGGGCCGTCTCGGGGGCTTTCTGGGCTCCTCTTGGGCCAGCTTGGAGCATTCGGAGGCCGCATTCCGCATCGGATGCAAAACAGCGAGAAGGCAACCGTCAGTGCCTTCGCTTGGGTTAGTGAGGAATGTTGGCCTCGTGGGGGGGTGGGTCCTGATAGCGGGCTCCGAGGGCACATGGAGCCGTCGTGTGGTCCTTGGGGCCTCTTGGAGGCATGCTGGAAGTAATGTTGCACCTCTTCCGGTTATCTTAAGCCATTCTGGAGGCCATCTTGGAGCATCCGGGGCCCGCGTGGAGCCATTTGGGGTCATCTCGGGCGCTCTGACCGCTCGCGCCCCCCCCCACACCTCATTGACCTCATGCACCTCATGGCGCGAAGCAGCGCCCGATGTGGTATCAATATTGAGCTTGTCAAGTTCTACTTCAGTCGGAGAATCGATACATTATGTCTGGGAGGTGTTATTGAGCAGATCCTCCGCTTTCTCCCCCTCCTCCCCTCCACACCACCCACTCCTCTGTCGAAAGCTGATCGCACAATCGACGCCCGTGGCCGCTCACCCCTCAGGCCCAAGAAGCTGCCAAGGGTGAGCTCGACATCTTCCTGAAAGGCCCCATGGCGGCTTTCGAGGCCAGCATGTTGTTTTACTCCTCCTTCCACATCCTCATCCTCCACACTGGTCCTCATCCCTTACGTTCATCCTCGTCCTCGTCATCATCATCATCTTCATCATCATCATCATAATCATATTCCCATTCGTAAGCAAATGCATCGTATTCATCAGATTCACCTTCATCATCCTCATCATCACCATCATCCCCATCATCATCCTCATCATCATCCAGGTTGCCATCATATCTACAACTATCGTCATCAGCAGCAGCATCAGCAGCAGCATCACTGCCATCATTGACAGCAACATCAGCATCACCGTCCCGCCTTCTCCGTCTTGCTCGTCCTCCTCGTCCGACTCGGCCCCCTCCTGCAAAAGCAGGGGCCCTCGGCACCAGACGGGGTCTGGTGCGCCGACGGAGGGGGGCGGCAGAGGGAGGTGGGGGCGGGCCTTCTCGGAAGGCTCAGAAGGCCTCCGGCCTCCTCCGAAGCTCTCGAGGCCTTCTCCGAAGCCCCATCCGCCCTCTGAGCAGGTCCGCTCCCTCTGCCCTCCCCCCCATCGACGCCTCCAGAGAGTGTGGCGCGCGGGCCCGACGCGCGCTGCCTGGGCGCCAGCGCTCCTCCTCCGGGGACGCGCGGCCCCTCCGCGAGAGGCCCTCCGCGGGGCCACCTTCCGTGCCGTGCTGCAGGAGGCCCAGGCCACCCTCGGCGAGGCCGTCCGCCACGGCACGCCCCCCCACCCCCCAAAAAGAAAAACATTCGAATAACAAACAAACAAACAATCAATCAAACAAACAAACAAACAAACAAACAAATCCTATACGACTGCATGGATTTCTGGTCGGGCTGGCACGCGCCGCGTTGCGGCTGCCGCTCCTGCCATCCGTCCTGGCCTGGGAGGTTCCGCGGTGCATGGCGCAGTGGACGGTGCTGCAAGACGTGGTGCTCCAGCGAAGAAGTGCCCTCGCTGTCCGTCGTGCAGAGAAAGGCTGCGTTCGGGCACTCGCTTCGCGCTCTGCTGCGCGCTCTTCTTCCTGAAGCCGTCAGCGAAGGAGACGCCGAGTCTCCAGGCAAGGATTTGGTGTCGACGATCGCAGCATACTCGTCAAGATGAAGCCGGCCCACGAGTGCCTGCGCGGCCTCACCAGGGGTGGCTCAGAGCAGCGGCGAACGGCGCGCGAACTCGGCGGGCCCGAGGGCCGCTGGCGGCGAACCGCGGCGCCACGGGGGGTACTGGCCTGCTGGCCAGGAGCAGTAGGTGCACCGACGTCGTGCGGCAGGTGCGGCTGGAAGGCCGACCCCGCGCTGCGGCGGCTGATCCGGCGCGCGTGGGTTCCCAAATCTGGCACGCCTGCGAGTCGAGGACGCCAGAGGGTCGGGCGGGGCCAGAGTGGGGACAAATCCGTTCCAGAGCCTTCCGGGACGCTCTCAGAGCGTGCCCGAACGCTCGGAGAAGGCCGCGCGTTCGGCACATCTTGCCAGGCAGCCCAAAACCGCCAGATCTCAGAGATTCCCGATTTACCCTCACTCGATGTTATTATCGTCTTGGCCTCGTCTCAACTTGGCCCACCTGCGAGTCCAGGGCGCAACAGGTCAGGAGCGAAAGATGGACGCACACGTGCATGAATCCACGCTGGCTTCGAGAGTACGCAGTGCCCGAATGTTCGTGTCACGCGGCCAGTCTCGCGGATCGAGGGGCCGTGTTCATGTGCATAGCTGAGCGCGTACGTCCTTTGTGGTAACAGGGCGGCCTCTCTCTGGGCGCGCGGGCCCTCCGTGGGGCTCGAAGGCAGACCCTCCGTGGAGGCTGACGGCTTGCAGTCGGCCCTATCGGTTGGGCGAGGCGGCTCTAGGATGAAGTCGGGAGTGTCCCTCCACAGGGTGAAGATTCGAACTTAGTCCAAAAATCAAAAAATAGTCTGGGGACGATTCTCGACTTTTTGTTTGCAGATTTTTCAGCTTTGGGGGACTTTTCCTCATTGTTCGTCCAAAATCCAGCTGTAAGAGGACACGCCCGACCTAACTCTAGGATGGCCAGCATGAGCGACGGATTTTCCCTTGTCAGGACCTCGCCGACGAAGGCGCGTACGGGCAGCGGCTCAGCGCCTTCGACGGCTAAGTGGTGCCGGAGCTCCTGGAGCGCAGCGCGGTGGCTCATTGGGGCGGCATCGGCATGGAGGACGGCGCGTTGGCCTCACATCGTCGAAGTGATCCCCGCAGATTCAGAAGCAGATTCCACGTGGCGCGGCGCGGGAGGAGCTTCTGGCAGCTGCGTCGGCGGAGCCAAGCCGCGGCAGCGCTGCGCCGACATGCGCGGCGACGGCACTGGCGACGCGTGCCCGATGCGCGGCGGCTGGGCTCTTTGCCAAAATGGCACGGGCCGAAGCCGAGGCCGAATTTTCGGTTGGGGGACTCCGTTTCGCTTGGGTCGCATCCCCCCACCTCCGACCTTCCCAAGCTCTCTGCACGAGCTGACTCGCAGCTCCTGCGCCATGGCAGCCCAGTGGCAGGGTGATGCTGGCTGCCTCCTGCGGTTTCTGGGACTGCCCGTGTTCATGCGGCAAGGTTAGGCACGACCGTGGTTCGCCCTGCAGGCGGGCGTTGGATGCGCGGACGCCGAATGTTTCTGATTCCGTACGTCCATACGTTGATGCCTCGCGCGCGCGCGCCTGCGCCGCTCGACGTCGACCACCGACGCTCCTCTGGCAAGAGGCTCGGCGTGGAGGCAGGCTTTCCTTCGGCGGTTGGACCGACGCTGCGCCGCCCATGACGCTCGGAGACGTTGGCGGATGTCCCGAGGCGCGCCCGATTACCCGAGCCGCGCCGCTATGGTCGGGCCAATGGCATCAAGGATGGGTACGTTCGCCTCGATGGGCGGCCGACTAATGAGGACATGGACCAGTGGTGCGCCCCGGCGCGCGTCCTCGTCCACAGGCCCAAAGGCGGTTCCACGATCACATGGTGGCCAAGAAGGCACTGGCGCGCGGAGTGCGTTTGTGGGCGTCCCGGAGCGGACGAATTCGTTGGCGCCGCTGCGCTGAAGGCAGAAGTTCCCAGCCGCCGACCTGGCGCGCTCCGTACAGACGCTGGCGCGCAGGCGACCCATCTGAGCGCCAAGATACGGACGAGCTCGTTGTCGCCATTGTGCCGAAGTCAGGGGGGCCAGCCGCCAATCGAACGAGCATTTGGCAGATCGATCGCCAGGCGTTCTTTGCGCGGCGACTGCTGCTGCGCACGACGCTGGGCGCGGCAGCTCTGGAGAGGAGGAGGGCTTTTGTTGTCGACCCAGGCGCGCTGCGCCCCGCCTCAACCAAAGATGCACCTCTTGTTCCTCCTCCTCCCCATCCTCCTCCTCCTCCTCCTCCTCCTCCTCCTCCTCCTCCTCCTCCTCCTCCTCCTCCTCCTTCCCCCCCCCCCCTCCTCCTCCTCCTCCTCCTCTCTCCTCCCTCCTCCCTCCTCCTCCTTCCTCCTCCTCCTCCTCCTCCTCTCCTCCTCCTCCTCCTCTCCTGCCCTTCCTTCTCCTCCTCCTCCTCCTCCTCCTCCGCTCCTCCTCCTCCTCCTCCCGCTCCTCCTCCTCCTCCTGCTCCTCCTCCTCCTCCTCCTCCTCCTCCTCCTCCTCCTCCTCCTGCGCCCGCTGGGCGGCGCCCGAGCCGCGTAGCCGAGCACGCCGTGCCGCGGCATGCGGAAGGGGGTCCGGGAGCTGCTGGAATGAGCCGGCGACCGACGACGGGGAGCGGTCCGCGTCGGCGGCGGCAGGGCCGAGGCCTCGCATGCCTTCCGACGCAGCCTCGCGGTGCAGCACTGCCGCGTGTGTGGGAGCTACGCGCGCTCAGAAGGGCGGCAGTTTGGGCGCGACTCGTGTGGGCACGGGTCTGGGCATCTCGCTCGGATCGTCCGTATCCTGGCGGCCGCGGGCGAGGGCGCACGCGCAGCTGCTCGCATCCGAGGCGAGGAGGGTGTCAACCCCATCGACGTGGACCTCGGCAGTGGTGCCCCGGGTCGAGCAAGGCATCCTCCCATAATGCCATAATGGATTGCAAGTGCCATCCGCGATCCACAATGGGTTCGAAAGTGTGGGGCGTTCCTCCTTGCTGACCTCCAGGCGGTTCTGGGGCTCGCGCCGCAGCCCAGTTTTGCCTGACTGCGCTACGAGACCCTCAAGCTCGAGAGGAGGAACGGCCGCATGGACAGAATTCACGGCCACTGCCTGGTCCGGGATGCTGCGCAAGGATCGGCGCCGCTTGCCGTTGATTTTGTAGAGGTTTAGTTCCGTGCCCAGAGCGCGCCCAAATCCAGTATAGCAACAAAGCCGTTGTTGCACACAGGATGAGTGTACTAGGCCGCCGAGACCTTGTGGCACCTGTGATCCCACTTTGGGCTACGAACTGCCCGGCCTGTTGTAGGGCTTCTTGCGCCACCAGACAACGTTTAGACCATACCCAGGACAGATCTCGTAAGGTTTCTGCGCCGAGATGCGATTGTCGCATCATGACGCCTCGTTGTGTTCGATTCTGCCCCGCCGCGCGACTCCAGCATAAAGTTTCGATGCGTCTGCACACCGCCAACACCTTGCTCCTCCCCCTCCTCCGCCGCCATCATGCCCACCGTTCATCGTCATCCGCCCAGTATGATTACCCACTGGTCGCTGAAAGCAGGTATCCTTGGAATCCCAGATTGCAAACTACTCTCAGCGCCTTCCCACTTCAATGATCGAGTGGCTTCACCTGTTCTGTCCTCTTCAGGGGGCGGGCGGAACCCAAGCCACTTCCACCGCCCTCCTGCTTCATGCTTCTGCCTGCCTCTCCCCGGCCGATGGATAATGATTCTGCCCCCCTTCGGCGAGGCGCTCCGCAGCATGACCTCCAAGGGCGCCGAGGCGGCCACGGAGGCCGCCCAGGGCGGCGCGGCCGTCGCGCCCAGCGGCGGCGCGTAGATGGGGGCCCTCCTCGCCTGTGCGAGCGGCGCGGGGGCAGCCGCAGGGCAGGGAGGAGGCGAGGCCCTTCGGGAGGGAGAGATGGACACGTCTTCGGGAGGCCCTTCGGGGGCGAGGCCCTTCGGGGGAGGCCCTTCGGGAGGCCCTTCGGGAGGCCCTTCGGGAGAGGCCCTTCGGGAGGCCCTTCGGGGGCGAGGGAGGGCGTCTTCGTGGCCTCCTGGGTGGGCTCCGAGTAATGAGGTGGGGTCGGGGGATCGCGCCGCGTCGCCGATGCATCGGCGATGCGGCTCGATGTGGAGCCCGACGTTCTCCACGCCGACGTCGCCGGTGCATCGCCGACGTCGACGACGCATCGCTGGTGCATCGCCGATGCATCGCCGATGCATCGCCGATACATCGCCGATGTATCGGCGATGCGGTGCGATCCTCCGACCAATTCTACTCTGACCCAATCTAGGAGGCGGGTGGCTTGCGAGGGCGTAGACGTGGTCGGTGTGGAGGCCAGGTGATGTTGTTGCGAGGTCGTGTAGTTGTCCCGCTATGGTGGTCACGTCATGGTTGGATCGTGTTTTGTTTCGTCCTTCAGCAAGACCTACTGTCACCTTGGAGTCGGTGTGGACTGCTGTTGGGGCGTTGCCCAATGTGCCCTTCTGCGCGTAGATCCGTACATAGGCCCATCTGAGAGCTGCCTGTTCTGACGTGATGTACGTGGCTCTGCCGTGGTCGCCGATAGATGCAGCACTTGAAGCTGTTTACGGCCACTTTGCCAAGGTAGGCAAATCCTTGGTCATTCTCTGTAGTGATGACGACGGCCCAGGCGTCCCTTGTTGAATCGGTTTGGTGCGTCCCGTCGATATATATGTGACTTCGCTTGACTCTGCCCGTTCGTCGTGGTGGTGCTGGTTCCATTGCACTAACAGCAACTGGGTGGAAACGTCATGGTTCGCAAAGGTCTGGGAATTGGGTAACAAGTCGTGGTAGGGAGGTGCGTCGTAGGACTTCAGCGATCGTCTCCGTCACATTAGATGTAGATCGAACCGTGGGTGATAGACCTTAGTAGCTGCGGCTTGCTGGGTGCCTGCCGCATGCGTACTCGTTGTAGATGTCTTCTGGGACCCGTGGGCGTCCCCGCGGTCTGGGCGTCAAGCTGTCCTGAAGGTTGGAGTGGGTGTCCCTCATCCTGTACTCCCTCTCGTCGGACTGGCTGTTCTTGACTCCAGCTCCGTGCCCTTTCGGGGCGGCTAATGGTGGGCTCGGGAGTCGCCGTGCGTTCACTACGTCGTCTCCGTTGCTGCCACCCTGAATGTGGGGGGTGTTGTTCGGCAGTGCAATCCGCCTGAAGGGTGCCTTAGCAGGTCCCCTGGTGATGGTTGGGCCGTCGGGCGCCTCTAGTTTTATTTGCGCCGCTAGGTTGTGTCGGGTGAAACTTCGAAGGGCTAGGTGCCGCTCTCGGTGGGGTGGACCGGTCTGGGTACACGCCTTCGTCGCGTGGTGATCCAGACTCACCATTGGCCGCGTGAGCATTGTGTGGTCTCACGTTGCCGTGTGTATGTCAGTATCCAGTTGAGGATGCGGTGGTCGTGTTGCGTCGGGGTGGCCGCAGTTGATTGTTTGGCACCTTGAGTCGGACCTTGTGTTGGACTTGGCTCCACTGGCTGCATGAGGGTCACGATCTCTTCGTTGTCGTTGGGGATATCGATGGGTAGCGCTTTTCGAGCCCGTCGAGCATCTCGACGTGTGCGGGCGTTGGCGCTGTTGTGCTTGGTGGGCCTCATCGGCGCGCCTCTGGTGGACGGCATGCCGCTCCCTCCGTGTGTCCTCCCTCCTCCTGTCGGCCCGCTCACCGCGGACGTCTTCAGCTTCTGAGCGCCCCGCGCCTCCTTCCCCCGCGCGGCCGCCCGCCCTCCCCTGCCCCCATCTTGCACGCCAGACAATGCGCCTACCGGCTAGCCCGACGCTGGTGCGGACCGCCTCCGCCTCGCCGCCGAAAAAGAAAGCGTGCCATCCTTGTGCTCGTGCTCGTGCATGGCGATCTCGTGCCGATGGGCCTCGCCCTGCTGGCAGGAGCCGGTCTCCGCTCGCTGTAGAGCACGTTGGGGTTGGCCTTCTGCTCGAGCTGCATGCTGCTGCGCCTGCCCGTGGTACTCGTTCGTTCCTGCGGTTGCCATGCTCTGTTGTTGTGCATGCTGCTGTGCTTGTTCAGCGTCTCTGGCCCGCATCTGCCTGTCGTTGGCGGTGACTCGTCGTTGGAAGGCGGCCTCTATGCGTCTTTCTCGGTGTTGTAGTTCGACGTGTGCCTTGCGAAGCAGTTTTTCGGTGTTGTCCCT
This sequence comes from Prorocentrum cordatum, assembly GCA_963575745.1. Classification (NCBI taxonomy): domain Eukaryota; class Dinophyceae; order Prorocentrales; family Prorocentraceae; genus Prorocentrum; species Prorocentrum cordatum. The sequence goes on from CAUYUJ010021348.1 coordinate 313,093, forward strand.
GTCTGCGGAGCTCCACCTGCTCGCTGAAGTCGTTGAGTCTCTGATCTTCCATGGTCGAGATGCGGTGTTCCGCCTCTTTCATCTTGTTGTAGTCCGTCCCTTCGGCAGCTGTCTTCTCTGCCAGCCGCATATGGTGTTGCATAGTCTTGTGGTTTTGTGAATGGCGCTCGAGCTGTTGCTGTGCCTTCTTTAGCTAGTTCTCGGTGTCCACGATGTATGTCCTCATTTTCTGGAGCAGTGGGTTGTTCTGGAGGTTGATGTTGGCTTTCTTGGTGTTTTCCATTTCCTCCTCGGCGCCGTGGAGTTTGGCTGTAACTCGTTCTTGTACGAACTCATGGTGTGGGGGCATCGTGTCGGTGGTATCCATGGCGACAGCGAGTTCATCCTTTAGCTTTTGTTTAGCTCGGTCGGATCCGTTGGTGGTGTGACTATGTTTTTCCGCTCGAAGTCGACGTTGGCCTCGACGCCTCGTAGGTGTTCTCGTAATTAGTGTAGTTCGGCTTCATATTCTCCCCGTGCGGCTTTCAGCTCATTGTTGGTTAAGTTGAGGTTGTCGAATTTATCCTTGGCCTCTTTCGTGTTGTTTCTGACGTCGTGAGCAAGGCGTTGACTGTCATCCTTCGGTGCTTCCAGACTTGCGCCGATGTCCTGCCCCTCTGTCGACTCCCCGGCCCTTGCCTGTCTACTCGGACCCGACGTTGCAGCCCTCCTCGGTTGGCCTTCCTTGTGGGATGGTTTCGCCTCGTCGTCGGCGGCCCCCGTATCGCTGCAAGCGTCGTCCATGGCGTCGTTGATGTCCCTCCTGATGGAGTGGAGTTCGGCGATCTCCGCTTCAACGTTGCCAGGTAGATCTCCACCTCTCTCTGGTGTGCCCTGGTGTATTCGAAGTGGTTCTCCACGACCTCTTTGGTACGGCTTGTTGGGCGAGCGGCATGTTGTTGATGAACATGGTTCTGATGCAGGCGACGTAGGCCTCGGCGGCAGCAGTCTGGAGCCCTGCGGCGCTGTTCTTGATGATGGCCACGGTTGCCTTCCGTTGTTCTGTGACCTTGATTTTCTTCCAATCTCCCTTGAGCTTGGGATCGTTTGGTGGTGTCTCCCAATCGGGATTTCTGGCAGCGCAGGCCTTGCGCATAGGCATAACGTTGCTGATGGTCCTTGTGAGGTGGCCGCATAGTCCAGGTTGGACTCGCGTTGCTTTTTCTTGGTGGGGGCGTCTCCCTCATGTTGGGGCTGTTGTCTCCCCTTGCCATCCTTGTCTTTCTGCTTGCCCTTGTGCGGGATGTCGTTGTCCTCGGTGTGGTCGCCGTATGGCTTGGGGGGACTGCCCTTGCCCTTGTCGTTGGTGTCCTTGCCCTTGCCGTCGGTGCCCGTGCTCCAGTAGGCGTCGCGGTGTGGGGGGGTGCCCACCGTGCCGTTCATTGGTCATCCCTCGCCCTGTCCAAACCTGCGCCGATCGCTGGTGTACTGGGCATCGTAGGCGGGCCCCTGCTCGGCTCTGGCCCGGTGCTGGTCGCCACGGTGCTGCCATTGTTGGAGTTTGTCGTGGATGTCGCTGTGGTTGTTGAGCACTGGTGTGCTTGAAGCACTTCGCTTGCATTCTGTAGGCGCAGTAGAGCTCGAGCGTTAGAACGCTGTCGACGTAGTCGCCTGTACCAGGCGGGGCTGCGTGATCTGGATGTCGTTGTAAACGTGGCCCCGAGCAGGAGACGAGGTAGAGGGTTCTTGTTGCGGATGTTGTAGTAGCTATCGCGGGCCTGATGGGCCTGTGAAGGCCACGCTGGCCGCCACCTCGGCCCCCCTACGGGGCAAATGGGGACGGGATCGGGCGATCGCGGCCTCCTCCTCCTCCTCCTCGGGGCTAGGGAGGCTAGGGGCAGTAGAGGAAAGAGAGGAAGCGATACGACGACGGAGGGGAGCGAGGGGACAGGGAAAACGGGAGGGCGGAAGGGAGACGAGGAGAGGAGAGATGTAGACGAGTCGGCCCGGTAGAGGGAGTGACCGCGGCGAGGAGAGGAGGGGGGAGGGGGGATTGATCAAGCTAGGTGCGCTCGCGTCATATCTGACGTCCTACCCCATCCCTCCCATCCCTTACCATGGCGCTGATTTTCTCTACCCGCGGACGCGTGTCGTAGCGGACCTGTGGCTCCGCGCGCGCGTGCGTAGTGGGTGGTGGTGCACGTGCGTGCGTGCGTGCGTGTGTGCGTGGTTGTCGTGGTGGTGGTGGTGGTGGTGGTGGTGGTGGTGGTGGTGGTGGTGGTGGTGGTGGTGGTGGTGGTGGTGGTGGTGGTGGTGTGGTGGTGGTGGTGGGGTGGTGGTGGTGATGGTGGTGGTGGTGCTGGTGGTGGTGGTGGTGGTGGGTGGTGGTGGTGGTACTGGTGCTGGTGCTGTGGTGGTGGTGGTTGTGGTGGTGGTGGTCGTGGTGGTGGTGGTGGTGGTGGTGGTGGTGGTGGTGGTGGTGATGGTGGTGGTGGTGGTGCTGGTGGTGGTGGTGGTGGTGCTGGTGGTGGTGGTGTTGGTACCGGTGCTGGTGCTGGTGCTGGTTGTGGTGGTGGTGGTGGTGGTGTTGGTGTTGGTGGTGGTGGTGGTGGTGGTGGTGGTGGTGGTGGTGGTGGTGGTGGTGGCGGTGGTGGCGGCGCGCGGTGGTGGCGGGCGGATGGGCGCGCGAGAAAAAGGCTTGCGCTGTGCCGAGAACGCCATCCTGAACGACGGAGGGCAAGCACCGATCCGAAAATGAGGCCCACGCTGCAGCGGGAGCACGATTCGGAACGATTCGGGAGCAGAAATGAGGCCGGCGCCTCAACGAGAGCAGCACTTTGAGAAAAAATGGCGCCGGCGCCTCAGCGAGAGTCTTTTCCCGGGATTTCCCGGGCATCCTGTGTGTAAAAAACAGTACGCGGAGGGTGCGCGGCCATCACCCGGACGCCATCAGGGGAAGGATTCGGGAGCAGAAATGAGGCCGGCGCCTCAACGAGAGCAGCATTTTGGGAAAAAATGACGCCGGCGCGAGAGCAGCATTTTGAGAAAAAATGACGCCGGCGCCTCAGCGAGAGTCGTTTCCCGGGATTTCCCGGGCATCTTGTGTGTAAAAAACAGTACGCGGAGGGTGCGCGGCCATCACCCGGACGCCATCAGGGGAAGAGGGGGAGTATATTCATATTGAGTAATTGTTGAGAGGGGCTGATAGGGAGGCAATAATATCGGGGGAACGAGGCAGGGCAGGGACAGTAGTGATCGTTTTCTTTTTCATTGTTTTGCCGATCGGCGCGGGCCCTCGCACCCCGCCTCCCCCCCCGCCTCTGGAGTAGATCTTTGCTGTGTTTGGCGCCTAGTTCAAGCAGGTGGAGTCTCCCCCACAGGACGCACTGTTGCAAACAGTAACAGTCGCGCTAAGCAGAGGTCCGGAGTCACCCCCCCCATCCCCGCCCACTTCCGCTCAATGACGCCGAGAATGAAAACGTTGACGCATTGGGGAACGGAGGGAGGGATAGGCGGTCAAGGGAGATGATGAGGAGAAAGACTAGCAGCAGCAAGAGCATGGAGGGAGAAGGAGGAACAGGAGGAGGACGCGTCTTTCCAAGCACGTAGGGGCACGATGCCGGGTAATCTGTGCAGCAGCCCGCACGCGCTGGGCTCCGTCCAAGGGACGAGAGCTTGTGTAGAGTAGTGTTGTCCGCCGTCGGAGGAGGGAGGAGGAGGAGGAGGTTGAGCAGCTTACATATATATACATATATATATATGTCTATGTGTATTCCCCTTGCAGTTTTCCATATGACTTGTTGCACCCATCGGATACCATACATTTCTATATATGTATATATACAAGACTGCAGTGGCGCTGGGCGCCATGCACCTTGGTCCTGGAAGATTGGTATGCAGGCGTAATAGCAAAAAGGTCAAGCCGTCAATTTAGCGATAGCTTCTTGTTGCCTTTTCCGGCATCGCCGCTATAATAATGTTATTCGTTATCCTTCCTCCGTGCTTATTGTTCCTCAGTTTCGCCATACCCTGCGCATTCTCCCCATCATCCTCAGCTTTTTTTTGCGGAGGCTCCTCCTTGGAGAGCCTCTGGGGGCCTCACAAAAGTTGTTTCAGGCTTTCTTAAGGCCTTCTGGAGGCCTCCTGGGCGTATTCTGGGAGCCTCTGGGGGCTTCCTCGGGCCAACCCTGCCTCCAACAGCGGTATCCCTGAACGACCGGGTCACGATTTGGAATGCTTCAGAGGGTGTTTTGGGGCCATCTTGGGCCGCCATGGGGCTCTCTGAGGGCCATCTTGGACCCGTGTTGTGCCGTTTTGGGGCTCTCTTGGATTGCCTGGAAACCCTTTCGGATGGTTTGGGGGCGAATTTGGAGCCTACCAGGCGGCTTCGGACGCCCAGAAGACCGCCGTCTTGGAGCGTCGGGAAGCCGAAAAGAGGAGAACCCCAAAATTCACCAAAAACCCAGAGAAAATCCATGATTGTTGCCTCTTGGGGCCTTCTTGGGAGTGCTCTTGGAGGCCTCTTTGGGGCCGTCCTGGAGGCCTCTTGGGCCATCTTGAGGTCACGTCGGTCATTCTTGGAGCGCTCTTGTGCTGTCTTGGGGGTCTGGGACGTCTCCGATGACCCCCCTGATCGCCCTAGGTGCGTTGGGAAGGCTTGGCAAAACGCCCTGCGAGGCCCGGGGGGCCGCTTCGAGGCCCGTCCGGAGGGTCCCAAAGCCCCAGGTCCCGGGGGGAGTCTGTTTTTTTAGGGGGGGGGTCCCCCCGCCCGGGCTTGTAAAAATATAGGACGAGGAATATGTCCCCAACCAGCGCTTGCACTTAGAGTTTCTTCCTTATGTTCTACGGAACTTGTGGGGGTCGGTCTGGTGGCTCCAGGCTCGCCATTGCCGCCCCGTCGCCGCCTCGTCGCCGCCCGCCGTCTGGGCCTGATTGCCAGTCTGGCGGCTCCGTGTTCGCCGTCGCCGCCCAGTCGCCGCCTCGTCGCCGCCCGTCGTTTGGACCTGGCTAGCGGTCTGGCGGCTCCGTGCTCGCCGTCGCTGCCCCGTCACCTCCCCGTCGCCGCCCAAATTGATTCTCCTGTCTAAAAAAAGAATAGAATCTACCCTCCCCCCCCGGCGTTATCCCCCCCTTTCGGGTATGTAAACCATATATGATTATGACCACATGTCCATCCTAAATATGAATTTACACTATCCCAGGGGGGCCGGTATCGGCCCCCCTGAGGTTCCCTTGTAAAAACGATGCGCGGGGACATCTTCTGTTCTAACATAAGACTGATTCACGAATCCCTTGCAAAAATCGGGACGAAGTGCACACGCGCGCGTCGTCGCGCGCATGCCGAAATCCTCCAAAAACCTTCGGTGTCGGCAGGATTTCGCAATCGAGTTCCCAAAAAACATACAACAACATACAAGGTTTCGCAACATCAGCTTTGACAAAAAAGCTTGCGCACGCGCCCTTGCGAATTCTTGAGGGAACCATCGGTCTTTCAACATATTCTTGAATTTCTGTCACACGGGCCTCTGGCGCCGCATGCCGACATCATTCGCACGCCCTTGCGCGCGTGCTGGGTGGGGCACGATCCGTGTCCAATAGAACCATGCGGGCCATTTTCGCGCGTCGGCCGCGCCCGCATGTCGAACTCTTTCCAAAACCTTCATCGACGACGCGAGGACGCAGCCATCGTCGTCGGCGCGATCAGCATCGGCACCCGCACTGGCCGCGCCTTCGTCGGTGCGAACATCGCCACCAGCATCGCTAGTATCATCATCGCGTCTACCTTAGTCGCCGTTGCCATGAAATCGCGCCCGCCCAAGTCGCCGATTCGCAGTGAAGTGCCCGCTGGGATGCGCCCAACGGTCAGCGCCACCGCGGCCGCGTCGGTGACGTCAAACTGGCTGGCCGCTGCGCGCGCGTGCTAGGGTTGGCGCAGCCGCAGAGATGCACCAGTCAACGCCAAGCATGCATCGCAATCGCAACCGCATGGGTTTTGCAATCCAAACAGCGGGTGGGTGGATGGGACGTTTGCAAGAGCATGGGATGTGTCAAATCATGTGTTAAAATCAGTTACACCGCCTAGATTGCACCGCATACATTGGTGCAGCTAGATTGCACCACCTATACTAGTGAAAACACATTGGTTTGGGCCATCGCTGGATATATGTAATATGTCTATCCCCCAAGAAGATCGCCGCCGAGCGGCCAATGTTTCGGGAAGGGCTGGGGCGCGCGACACGCTGGCGCAGATCGTGCCTCCTGCGCGGCAGAGCGCAGTAGCCAAGCTGTTTTTTGCATGCGAATATCGGTGGGACATCTCGTGGGGACGTTTCGCTCCTGCTCGCTCGCGGCGGGCGTCGGAGTGAAAGGCCTAGAACGCCCCGCTCACGGATCGGGCAGCTGTGAAGGCGGCCTTCGGGCTGCGGGAGTGGCAGCGGCGAGTGTGCACAGCGGCGGTGATGGCCATCGGGATGTCGGATCGCAGAAGACGTGGTGAGGATTGGCCCCCGTGGTCCGATGTCTGTTATTCCTCCTCCTCCTCCTCCTCTTCGTCCTCGTCCACGTCCTTGTCCTCCCCCTCCTCCTCCTCCTCCTCCTCCTCCTCCTCCTCTTCCTCCTTCGCCTCCTCATTCCATGCGTCCCGGGACTCTCGAGAGCTTTACCGCTTCCGACCCCCAGCACAGCACGGGGAGCAGAAGCGGCACGACAAGGCTTCTGACCGCGACGTGGCAAGTTGGTGTCTGGCCCGAGATTGAGACAGAAGCCCTCACCCTAACCCTCCCTTTCGGCCGCTACTTGGTCTCCACCCCCCCGAAGTAGCGCGGCTTCCATCAACTGTCAGCGCAGTGGTCATCATAGGGAACATGATTGGGGACACGTGCGGCAGGAGGTCAGACTGCGGTCGCCTAGCTGATTCAGGGTCTCCCAGTCTTGCTCGCACGTTTGACTGCACCTAGTGCCAAGCTCGTGAGTTCGAGTGGATCTGACACGCAGCTGGTCTGAGAGGGCTGCGGCATTATTTGGACATCGCGAGGAGAAGGGAGGAGGAAGAAGAGGAGAGGCAGGATGAGATCGTTCGCCCTGCCCGCAGCCTCAGAACGCAAGTTTCAGGGATTCCAAGCCGATGTTCTGTAGACGTCGCGTCAATACACATTGGGGCGATCGAATGGCTTTCATGGCACCACGTTTATCGATGGTTCGCAGATCTCGACGGGCCCCATCCTCGTCCTCATCCTCGTCCCCTGTCTCTCCCTCCTTCCCCTCCTTCCCCCGTGTGGAAGGCTGGGATGTACTGCGGATCCTGGCGCGGGCCTGGGCGGATGACGCCTTCTCTGACTCAGCCCACGACCGCACGTGCGAACCCTGAGCTAAAATAATCATTGAGCTGTTGCAGGGGCCGTTGGGGGAGATCGAGGGTCACATTGCGGAAGATTGGTGCACGACAGGCTGAGGCGCGGGTTCGGCGCAGAGTGCAATCGGTGTTGGGGAGTCTTCCGACACCGCGGTTGGCGTGACCTCTCGTGGCCAGACATTTGGGGAGCCAGCTTTTGGGCGAAAAAACGTTGGCAGCCCCAGACAGACACCAGGGGCCGCCGAGACGCCCACGGCGCGTGCGCCCCCTGCCGCCACCGAGGCAGGACAAGGATGCTCAGCCAGGCGAGGGTCGATTGCCCAGGGGCTTGAACAAATGAGTTCTCTGCGTTTGAGCCTCGCCGAGGTCGTGTCTATACTTGCCCACTGCGCCACGTCTCTGCCGCTCTCGCCGTGCGTCGTGCCGATCGGGGACCCTTAGGCTCAAATTGAGTTTGTGCCACCCTCCTCCCCCTCCTCCTCCTCCTCCTCCTCCCTCCCCCTCCCTCCCTCCCTGCCTCCCTCCCCTCCCTCCCTCCCTCCGCCCTCCCTCCTCACCCTCCTCCCTCCTCCTCCTCCTCCGCCTCCTCCTCCACTCCTCATCCTCCTCCTCCTCCTCCTCCTCCTCCTCCTCCCTCCTCCTCCTCCTCCTCCTCCTCCTCCTTCTCCTCACAGCAGCCAGACGGTTGCATATCTGGCTGCTTCCATTGCGACAGCTGCCTCCAGTTGTGCCACCACGCTTGACGGTGCTGCGTGGTTCGAGGCAGGCGTCGCGTATCTCTTCCCCCCCTTCGATCCGTAGGGCGAGGGTTGAGATGTGGCCGCCGTTGCTTTGCTTCGTCCCGCCTTGCATTGCTGCGTGTCTCTTCGCCGCCGACGATGAATGTGTGGACACTCTGGACGTCCGTCCCTTGAGGTGTAGTGAGAAGAGGAGTGTGCATAGGCGGAATAGCAGGAGGAGGAGGAGGAGGGGTATTAAGATGAAGATGAAGAGCGGGAGGAAGAAGAGGAGGAAGAGACGGCGATGCGGAGTAGGAGGGTGGAGCCGGGAGGAGGGAGAGGAGGAGGAGGGGGAGGAGGAAAAGGAGGAGGAGGGAGAGGAGGAGAAGGGGGAGGAGGACAGGAAGGGGAAGGAGGCAAACAGAGGCGAGGATCATGACGAGGAGCACAATGACGAGGAGCAGGCGGGGTAGAACGACGAGGAAGCATGTTCTCAAAAGAAGAGGAATACGAGGAGGAGGTGGAGGAGGAGGTGGAGGAACTGGAGAGGGAGGAGGATACATCGGAGGAGGTGGAGGAAGAAGAGGACAATAAGGACCCACAGTGCGATGAAGAAGATGAGATCGGATGAGGGTGAAGAAGAGAAAGGTGACACAAAAAACACGCCTCACGTCCAAAAGCAATATGTTATAAGGTGGTGCGTTGCTCTTGCGCTAGGCCATACCACACACGTGTGCAAGCACGCGGTCACCGGCACAGGTATGTCTACCACGAGAGCGAAAAGGCCCGCATGCTGAAAGTGATGTGTGGCCTTCACATCGTGATGGTGCAGATTGGCCAGGCGCTTTCTTCAGTTTGAGTAATCCGCTTCTTTCCTTTTGAAATTTGATTTGAGGGTGAAAAAAGCGCGCCTCAGAAGGACAGATGCGTCCGTAGGGGTACCACGGCGTGCTGTGCAAAGGTAGAGCAATTCAGCAAGCAATATTAAGTACCATAGGTTATGTTCCAGCGCTCAGTCACGTGCCCATGCACATATTTGGCATTGCGGTGCTCATTCTACCTAGTACCGGGTCGGAGGTCGATTTCGTATTACCAACCGCTCTCGCAGCTCACACCCAAAGCTGCCCCCACGATTACACACTCCGCAAGGTACACAGACGTCTGCATGTCTTCTTTGGGTACGAGCTGTACGGTCATCGAAGACGAGTCCAGCAAGGCAGCGCTGCCCCCTGCCTTCCTGGCCCGGCGGGTGGCCAAGTGTTGGGACGAAGCATGGCCAAGGTGCTGGGCAATGTGCTTCCCAGCCATTGTGGAGCGAGCTGTAGGAAGACTGCGGGGGCTTAGTGGGCCCTGGACACGACAGGGCCGTTTTTTCACCGGTTCCGTTTTGCCGTTTGGTTGCCGGTTCCGACGACGCTTTTTTACCGGTTCCGTCGCCGTTTGTTTACCTTCGGGCTCCAGCTCCAATCTTGGAGCCGTTTTTTCTTCCCGTTTCCGGTTGTTGTTTTTGTTGCCGCTTCCATTTTCAAGAGACATTGTTTCGGAAACGGTGAAAAACGGCCTTGCTGTTTCCGGGGCCCACTCAGTGCGGGGGCATTTCACAACTCTTCGCATGCGGATGGACAAGCGTTCGCGCAGGGTCGTTTCGGCGTGTGCCTCCGCCCCAGCGTCGTAGTCGTTTGTCATGCATGCGTCTAGTGCGTTGCTGGCCTTCTTGGTATCCCTTAACCTCAGGGCTGTGGAGAGCAGTAGTTCTGAACTTGAAGTGAAGATCCCTCGGAAACATGACATCACGCGGCGGGCTGCGGCGTGACTGCATGTCAGGCTGAAGTTGTTTCTCCCGCAAGTGCGGCTGCTGGAGTCCAAGCTGGCCACCTCTCTTGTTCCAGGAAGTGTGGCCCATCTGGATGCCAGGGAATGCCAGCAAGCCGAGCTGCGTGAATAAACAGAACGCTGGGCATCTGTGATCCAGCGACGTATTCTAGAGGTGCCTTGCGCTGTCTCTGTTATGAGGAGATGCACTTGTAAGGTTATGCTCCCCACTTCCGCTCCCCTTCCCCCGTCTCTTCTTCACTCCCCCTCCGCCCGCTCCTCCCCCCTCGTCCCCATATCCCCCTCCGCCATCTTACACAGTCATAAAGTTCCTTTTGATCCCCGTGATCCTCCCCGTCGCCTTCTCTTCCCGTCCCCAGCGAGGTCTGAAGTGCAAGCGCCGACGAGCATTCCGCCGACGGCGGCGCGCGGATGTGGTATATTTGATCCGAGGTGGTGTGTGAGCCAAGGGGGGGAGAAGGAGGAGGAGGAGGAGGAAGAGGAGGAGGAAGAGGAGGAGGAAGAGGAGGACGAGGAGGAGGTCGAGGAAACGGAAGAAGTGCGTTGGCCAGAGAAAGAGAAAGCAGGGCATGGGGAGGAAGAGGGACGAGAGAAGGCGGAGGGGGTGGAGGAGGAGAGAGGAGGGGTGGAGGAGGACGAGGATGAAGAGGAGCCGGGATGAGCAGACGGAGGAGGAGGGAAGTGGAGGAGGAGGGGAACGATGACGAAGGGATTATAAGGTCTCGCAAGCCAACGAGCTGCATGCAGCGGGAGATCGACAGGAAGTATAATAAGGGTGATGGGGACGAGTGGTGAAGCCAAACCCGAATTGAGGCAGTGTTGCCGTGCTGCAGACTCGAGGCTCTAGAAATGAGCTTTGCACCGCGCGAGCCGATCCCCGTGCAGCCTCTCTCCCACTCACTCCCCTCTCCTCCTGCTCCTCTTGTTGCACTTCACCCTCACCCCGCTGGTCCTCACTATCCCTCATCAAGCTCCTCAGTATACTCCCCTGCTGTTCACTCTCAGACCCTCCTGCTTTTCGGTGCCCACCCCGCCATTTACGTTGCTCGTTCTCTCGGAGCCCGCCTTCTTTGCTCGCCTTATGCACAAACTTCCTCTTCAATTTAGTCGCATCTGTGCTTATCGCCTCTCCCCATTCTCCCCTCCCCCTCCTCCGCCCACACACCTACCCCTTCGGCGCACTCCCTGCTTCCCGTCTTTCCCGGTAACATACCTCGTCAGTATCCTCATGTACCTTCCCCTCCCCATCACCCCCCTTCCTCATGGTCCACACCTCCGCTTCCCCTGCCCCCTCCCCAGTATGCCTTGCTTCCGTTTTCCCCGCCGCCCTTCTTCCTTCTTCTACATCCCCTCCCTCCCCGCACTCCCGCCCCTTGTCCCCCTCCCTCACCTCCCCACCACCCCCCGGTCCATGCATCCGTCCATCCCTCCATCACAGCGCCCGCCATTCCACTCGTCGCCGTCCCACTTCCGTTTACTTCCTCATTCCCCTTCCTTGCCTCTCCACCGCAGTGCAATTGCTTTGCTGTTCACTGCGATTGCTCTGTTTTTTTTTCCCCACATCCAAAGTGGGGTTCTTGTTTTCTCTGCACACCCCCGCGCAGGAGAGAGATCTCACTCACCCCCTCTTCTCCTCGCACTCATTCACACACACATCATCATCACTCGCACTCTCTCACACGCTCACGAACATCATCGTCATCATCGGTATCGGCATCATCCTCATTCAAACATCATCATCGCCACCACCACCCACAATCAATCATCATCCTCTTCACCACTCATCTTCACCACCACTCATCATCCTCATCCTCATCATCGTTGAGTAAAGTGTGAGGAAGTCTCAGGCGGGAGCCCCCTCCCTATGGGGCCCGCAGATCATGTTGGTAATCCGAGCGGGTCATCGGAACCCTGTAACTGTCGTCACTTTTGGGCTCCCCAGGCCTGAAAATGGAGGAAGTCTCAGGCGGGAGCCTCGTCTGTGAGTGAATTGGGAGGAAGTCTCAGGCGGGAGCTCCCTCCCTATGGGGCCCGCAGATTATGTTGGTAATCCGAGCGGGTCATCGGAACCCTGTAACTGTCGTCACTTTTGGGCTCCTCAAGCCTGAATATGGAGGAAGTCTCAGGCGGGAGCCTCGTCTGTGAGTGAATTCTGAGGAAGGCTCAAGCGGGAGCCCCCTCCCTATGGGGCCCGCAGATCATGTTGGTAATCCGAGCGGGTCATCGGAACCCTGTAACTGTCGTCACTTTTGGGCTCGTCAAGCCTGAATTTGGAGGAAGTCTCTGGCGGGAGCCTCGTCTTTGAGTGAATTGTGAAGAAGTCTCAGGCGGGAGCCCCCTCCCTATGGGGCCCGCAGATCATGTTGGTAATCCGAGCGGGTCATCGGAACCCTGTAACTGTCGTCACTTTTGGGCTCCTCAAGCCTGAATATGGAGGAAGTCTCAGGCGGGAGCCTCGTCTGTGAGTGAACTGCGAGGAAGTCTCAGGCGGGAGCCCCCTCCCTATGGGGCCCGCAGATCATGTTGGTAATCCGAGCGGGTCATCGGAACCCTGTAACTGTCGTCACTTTTGGGCTCGTCAAGCCTGAATTTGGAGGAAGTCTCTGGCGGGAGCCTCGTCTTTGAGTGAATTGTGAAGAAGTCTCAGGCGGGAGCCCCCTCCCTATGGGGCCCGCAGATCATGTTGGTAATCCGAGCGGGTCATCGGAACCCTGTAACTGTCGTCACTTTTGGGCTCCTCAAGCCTGGATATGGAGGAAGTCTCAGGCGGGAGCCTCGTCTGTGAGTGAACTGCGAGGAAGTCTCAGGCGGGAGCCCCCTCCCTATGGGGCCCGCAGATCATGTTGGTAATCCGAGCAGGTCATCCAAAACCTGTAACTGTCGTCAATGTTGGGTTCTCGCGCTGCCAGAACGCAGTTCCCAGGCCACACTTTGGATGCAACAAGGAAGTTTTTGGGCTCCTCAGGTCGCCGAGGTGCTGCGACAGGGCGCCGAAGGCGCCGACGACGACGGCCAGGCCGAGGCGCGGGCGCGGAGCTTGCTGATGTTCAGGCCCAGCGAAAGGGAGTTCACATGGCAGAGCTCGGGGGCGCACAGCGTGCGCCGCTCGGGGTTCACCCTGACGCACGCGTCCTACCTGACCTCCACGCTGTCGCAGGGCCAGACGCTGCGCAAGGGCGTCACCATCGACTGCGCGAGAGACGAGGACGCTGGCCGCACGGGCATGTCGGACGAGCAGTGGTGGCTGCACCTCTACGTCATGTTCTCCCGCGCCACGTGCATGCGGAACATGCTGATCCTGCGGCCGCCGCCGCGAGAGTTCCTGGAGTGCGGGCCGCCGGCGTCCCTGCGGAAGGCGCTCCTGGAGTTCGACAAGAGAACGGTTTTGTCCAGGGCGGAGGCGAAGCAGCTCGCGGCAGAGCTGGGCTTCGTGCTGCCTTCCGCCTGAGCGCGGCTGCGCCTCGCTCGAAGCCCGCGGGGTTGTCCCAACGGCTTGGTCTTGCGCGCCAACGGCTCGCGGGGTTGTCCCGACAGCCTGGCCCGCGGGGTTGTCCCAACGGCTGCGCGACGTGACCAGTAGAGAACGCGCCTGTGCTGGCCGTGGCGGCGACGGCGCCGAGGAACATCGACATGCGCGCTCATGCAACAGGAAGGGGAGGAGGTGGCGGGGCGCGGAACAAACAGGGGGGCGAGGATGGGGACAACGTAAGGAGTGGAAGGGGGGCCCGCGCCAAGGCGAGAGGAAATATACGCAGAAGAGACAGCCAGGACGCCTCACCAACCACGAGGACGACGGTGATGGCTTTTTCCAGATTCGCCCAGAGGATTCTTATGTGGGGTTCTTCCGTCGGAGTAATTGGTGAGGGGGAGGAAGGATCATGTCAGGGGAATAGGAAGAGAAGGACGATGCAGAACATGAATAGAAGACGGGAGAGATGCAGACCTTGGAACACGAGGATCTGTGAAGGCGGAGGGAGGAGGAGGAGGAGGAGGAGGAGGAGGAGGAGAACTGCTTCGACAGCCACGGCGCACTACGCCCAGGGCTACTCCGGCTGCAGCGTCAAGAGACCAAGACACGATTGACCAAAAAGCCGACGGCACCAATGGGACCCACATAGCTGGCATGACAGCAGTTAACCTAGCATTTGTCGACGACAGATATAGAAGCAGGCAGCAACGAAGCATGTCAACCTCGCCAGTGCGTCGTCTGTGCATCGGCGGTGAGATGTGACCTTCGGATATGGTGCAGGCTGGCTACATTCAGGAAACCGGGTTTTCATACGGAGTTCGTGGTTGAGGAGGAGGGGGGTAGCAGTCAGAGGGAGACAGGCAGGATGGGGAGTAGGTGGATGAGAAAAGAGGTGGCGCCGCTTAGACTGAGGAGAGGGGGTGGGACGAAGGAAGGGGGGAGAAGAAGGAGACAGGAGGAAGGGATACATGTCCAATCCGGAACCTGGATAGCGATGCAGTCAATAGTGCGTAAGAAGCTTCTGGGATACGGTTGCGAGAACGCTAGAAAGCATGTCTGGAGAGTTTGCAAGCGTGGAAAAAAAAAAAAAATGTGGGCGACGCTTGCCAGGGCGCTGGAAAGCATGCCTGGGGAGCTTGCAAGTTTCGAAAAGCGAGCTTCGAGTGAGCTGCGAAGGAGCTGCGGGAAGGCTTGAAGCACGCTTTTTGGGAACGAGTAGGAAAGCGCTTCTCGGGACACACTGCAATCTCAAGCAACTCGCTGCGAGGATGCCTGCCCGGGAGCCTTGGAGGGGCGCTGGCGTAGCCCTGCTTGCCGGCTTCCAATGTGGAACCCTCTTAGCTCTCCAAGGAGGTATCCGGGAATATTGAAGGGCGGACGAGGAGGAGGAAGGGGAGGAGCAGGGAGGCAGGAGGTCTTTACTTCGCAAGCACCCAGTCAGGATTGCGGAGTTGGTTTTTCGTCCCCCCCCCCCCGCTTCTTGCAGGAGCTGCACGCGGTGTCCTCCCTGCGCGCGCACCACGGGGAGGCGATTGGCGATAGCAAGGCAGAGGAGGTCGGGGAAGGGGATGCGGAGGAGCAGCAGCAGCAGCAGTAGAAGGGTGGGGGTGTGCGGGGGGGGGAGACCGAAGAGGAGGAGGGGGATTCTGGGGGGGCAGAGAGGAGGAGGAGGAGGAGGAGGAGGAGGAGGAGGAGGAGGAGGAGGAGGAGGAGGAGCAGGAGGAGCAGGAGCAGGAGGAGGGGAAAGAGGAAGAGAAGGAGCAGGAGGCGGAGGAGGAGGAGGAGGAGGAGACGGACAAGGAGGAGGAGGAGATTAACGAGGGAGACAGGGGTGGAGGAGGAGGAGGAGGAGGAGGAGGAGGAGGAGGAGAATGAAGAGGAGGAGGAGGAGGAGGAGGAGGAGAAGGGCGGAGTAGGGGAGTAGGAAGAGGCGAAGAAGCAATGAGGAAGCCCAGGGTGAGGAGAGGAGTGGAAAGGAGGAGGAGGAGGAGGAGGCGCAGAAGGAGGGGCCAGAGGAAGGTGAGGCGAGGCTCCTTCTCCAAAACCTCCTCCACGTCCTCGTACTCCTGTTTCTCCTGCTCTGGGTCCCCAGCCTCCTCTTACTCCTCCCACTACCACGGCCCTCCACTGCCCCCACGCATGTACATTCCCACTCAGCCCCCTAGCTGGCCGATTGCATCCCCGTCCGTGTGTGTCCTGCTACCCGTCGGACGCCATGCAGGGTCTTTATTGTTCAACGCGGAGTTTTGCCGTCGGCGCTGCAGAGTGGCCTGTGCTTGCGCCAGCACGTCTACGCATAGAGAGGTTACGACCTTCACGCTCCGGTCCAAGGAGGCGAGGACCATGTCCTGATGAGAGTGCGAATGCGAATGCGAATGCTGCAGAGTGCCAGCCAGAACAGGACGCGCACGCGCAAGGTCGAAGCGCCGTTCTCGCTCCGGCGCCGCGCACAGCTTCCTAAGACTTGCCCTCCTGCTTGGGCACAGCGCACGCGTTTGCTCGCCGGCGCGTCGGCGAGAGGCCGCGCGCGAGCAGGCGAAGTGCAGCTCTCGCCGGAGTGCCGCACATAGGAAAGAGGCGTTGCCGCTGTGGCGCAGCGCATGCATATGTTTCGCTCGCCCAGTCGTCCGAAGCGGAAGGGCGACCGCGCGCAAGCAGGCGAAACGACGCCCTCGCCGAAGGGCCGCGCCTATTCCGCATGACATGAGAGCGGCGCTGCCGCTTCGTCGCGGCACATGCTTTGTCATCGCCTCTCCTGTCGGGAATTCGGCCCTTGGTGCTCTCGCCAAAGCGCCGCGTGTTGAATTCCTGAGATTTCCGTTCCCGTTCTCGCGCGGCCCATGATTTGTGCACTCGCGAAGTCGTTGGGGGGTTGGGAACGCGCGCCAGTCTCAATATCCAAGTGCGCCATCATTGACTCCTATATTATAGGAGGTGGAATAGGGTGGAATAGGCGGTGCCCGCTGAGTCGCTTAAGCTGGCTAGCTGGACCCATCTATATGCACACAAGATTTCTACAGGCGCCCGCTCTGCCTCCTAGCCGGCCGAGAGCAATCCCATCAGGAAGCCCACCTCTGAACCAATACAGTGTGCACGTCTCTCTTGTCGACATTGACGTTTTGCCGGCGCTGTTGCAGGACGCATGGCGATAGTGGGACGCGGCGCACATTGCGCGCCAGATTCTTCCAGGCCCTCCCGCCTCAACGGCAAACAGCAACGGCGACGTCGACGCCATCCCTCTCGGAATGGGCGCTGCGTCGCAGACGCTGCAGAGCGCGCGGCGCCGAAGCGGGAGCGAAGCTGCGCCCGGCCGCCGGCGCCGCAGCGCGAGCGAGAGTGAGACCCGGAAGGTCCGCCCGCGCCCGCGCTCGGCCCGCCGTGCCCTTCCCTCGGCCGGCCGCTCGGGCGAGGGCGCGCGCCCGAGGGCCTGCCGCCCGCCCCTGGGGGGGCGGAGCGCGCGCCCGCCCCGACAAGCTGGTGACGGGCGGGCCAACCAGCACCGTCGGCCCTGGAATCTTGGCCCTCCTCCTCCTCCTCCTCCGCCTCCTCCTCCTCCGTTTCCTCCTCTTCCTCCTCCTCCTCCTTCTACCCCTCCGGAGACGGAGCTGAGCACAGTTGGCAGTTCGCGATCGACCAGCTCACGGGCGTCGAGAGCATCGACTTACCCAACGCTTCCTTTGACGAGTATGAGCACACAGTACAGGCTGGATTGTGACTACTTGCGGCTCAACATTACGAGGGTGTGGGCCTTGAAGGAAGAGACTGTAACCATTCGTACAGGCGTCTTCTCATGCATCTAGCAGGCGCACGCGCACCAGGAGGTCAGCGATTAGCTGGCCTCATGCTTGCGATTGCAGTTGGAGCCACGTGGCCGCGGACTCGGCGACAGGAGCGAGCCAAGCAGGAGATGTCTCAAGATTGTTTGCGTTGCCGTAGCCATCGTGGGACAGTGTTTCATCGAGCATGGGCATGCGAGGGACGATGTCAGCACGACATTTATAGCCTCACCGAGAAATATGTGGGAGAGGCCTACGCTCAGGGGGAGGCTGGCCCTGTTTCTGGACAAGGGGCCTCGTTCCAGCATCATGGGTGAAAGTGGAAGCCCCACAGAGTGACGAAGCATGGAGCACGACAGGTGGTGACTATTTCGACGGCTGCTTCGGCGACGGCACCCAGGAGCATCCGTTATATGTATTCGGGGACGCCAGTGGCGGCCCAGAGAGCAGGGACCCAAGACTTCGTCGTGTGGGATGCGGTCTCGCCTGCTAGCATGACCTGTGTGAAGATATGCAGCTGTTTCTCGGAGTATGGGGAGGTCTGCTTGGACCACGTCAGACTGTACCACGAGGTGAGCGCCTCGCCTTCTACCTCGCGCTGCGCTGCAGTTCGGGGCACATGATCTACACGACCGACAACGAGAGTGTCGTCATCGGCTGGTACAACGAGCGCCACAGGTGCCCCGACGGACCAGATAGCGATTTGTGGTGGAAATTGGGCAACACCTCGACGCGCATCCTGACCTTCAGTGCACAATGTTGTTCGTACACTCTCACCTCGAGGCGCTCGACCTGCTGCAGGGAAAGGCACCCAAGCTGCTGGTCACTGGCAATACTATGGCTGACGCCTTCGCCCTGCAGGGAGCTGACGGCGCCAGAGTGTCTGGAAACAGTCGGTCACGAGCGCAGCAGATTGAGAATAAAGCGTTCTTTGTTCGCATGAGAATTCTGCAAAGCACGATCGAAACATCGGCCATTGAGCAAGAGCATGTGAGGAGTCTTGGTAGGAAAGCTGCCCGTCGAGCCCAGCCTAGACCTCCTGCTCCCTCCATCTGTGCCATGTTCTCGTCTCAGCATGTGTTGTGCAGCTCCAGTGCTAGCAAATGTAACAGGTGCGAAGGCACGGCCACTAAAGCGAAGCGTGAGGACTGGCTGACCTCCTCCCGTTTCGAGCTAATTAATGTTGACGGGTCTTTCTTTGAACCCCCTCCTGGGCAGCGGGTGCATATAGCAGGGGGTTTTCCCGATTTAAGTCATAAATTGAGGCATCGCGCGGGACTGGGGGTCTGGTTCTATTCAGCGTTCGGGTTCTATGCAGCTCAGCAGCTTAAAGAACTAGAAAAGCCGTGTGTTGACCATGCTGAGGGCAATCGGATAGATTACCTCGATCGGATTTCTCGTGGCCTCTGGCCCAAAGCTTACAGCAAAGCTGAGCTAGCCAAGAAGCAGAAATCTAGTGTTTAAGCTCTTGTCCCGACCTAGTCGCTACATCCAGAACTCCAGAGCTCCCCCTCCCCCTCCCCCCCCTCCCCCTGCCCCTCCCCTGCCCTTGCCGTCGGGCGCGCCACAGGCGGCCGCCGACTGCCGACGAGCAGTTCGCGAGTGAGCTGGGGCTGGGGGCCCGCGTCAGAGGGGGGCGCGCTGGGCGCTGGGCGTCGTCGTCGGCGTCGGAGGGGGTGGGGAGCTGGAGGCCCAGACCCCCTCGAGTCATGAAGAAATCACGACGGGAGGTTGTTCGCTATTTTCTGCCTCCGGGGGCCTTCACCGGGCCTCGGGACCGTCAAACAACGGCTCGGGATGAAAAGCCGGTCCCAGGGAATGGGTCCAGACTTTTGGGGGTCGCGTCATGAAAAAATCATGACGTCGGGGGTCTGAGGGAGGGGGTGCAGGGGAGGAGGAGGACGGGGGAGGAGGATAGGGAGGACGGGGGAGGAGGATAGCGCGGGGACTATCGACGTTCTCTCCCTCTCTATCTCTCTCGCTCGCTTTCGCTCCCTCCCTCGTCCCTCACCCCTCACCATCACCATGCACATTGCACAACTCTTTGTTTGTTTGTTGTTTCTCTCTCGCTCTCTCTCTCTCTCTCTCTCTCTCTCTCTCTCTCTCTTTCTGCCTAAATACATGTAGATAAATAAATGTATAGCTCAGTATTCCTCTCTCTCTCTCTCTCCCCCTCGATGTGCGTGTATGAATATCGATACATATATATATATATATATAATTGTAAATATATATCTCTCTCTCTCTCTCTCGCTCTCTCTTCCCGCTGCTGAATCAGCTCTCATTTGTCCTTGTGATCCGGGCATTCGGCTTTCACGAGGCCTTGGCCGAGTTTATTGTCGAGCCGCGCGCTGCCACGTTGGCGGTGGCAGCCGTTTCGCGGAGTCTCGATGCCGCTCTCCTCGCAACAGTTGGGCATCATCCCAGTGGAGTGGCCTCTTCGGCTCGCTCTCTGCCGTGGCCACCCCCCGCTCTTGGTCGACGCCGAGAAGGGCAAGGTGTGAAAGGGGCAAGGCGGCCTCAGGCCGTGCGCGGACAGCGTGGCAGCCGTCCCTGTCGCACTCGCCCACGTGGACAGGATCCGCATTTGCCACATCGTGCGCCTGGGGCGAGGCTCAACAGTTTGATCCTCAATATGGCCGACGGCGCCGCCCCGCGTTTCCGTCGCCGCCCGCCGCGGCACCACGGGCAGCGGCGGGCTCGGACGCCCTCGACGCCACGGCGAACGCCACGGCGGAGATGGCCGAGCGCGTCACCGAACCCGCAGTGCGCCTCGGCGCGCCCGCGTCGACCGCAGCACGGACAGTAGCTGCGACGAGCGCAGCGCCATCGGCCATGCTGGCCCCGCAGAGTCCAAGTTCTGCGAAGCCTCCCGGGCCGAGGTGGAAGCGCTGCGGGTCCAGCGCGACCCGCAGTCGGCCTCGTTCCAGGTCGCGTCCTGCACCCTCCCTGCTGTGGCTCACAAGCTTGCTTGATTTCGTTATCGCTAGCGGCCCCACGGTATCGCACAGAGGATCATGTCCATCACAAGGGCCGTCGAAGTACTACGTCGAAGTACTACGCCTCACGGGCCTTCCCTGGCATATTATTTTGTCTTGAAGGGGCGTGTGAGGCATGGTTGCGTTGGCGCAGTCTGCAGTTTGCCGCTTTGACACTCTTGTTCAAGGTCATCCCTCCACCCATCCCCGCCATCCTCTCCCTACACCTCCCACCCTCATTCCCCCTATCCTCTCCTCTATCCTCTCCCCTCTTCTTGTGCGCATAATCCCTTCCCTTTTCACCCACTTACTTCGCAAGTCACCTCCCACTTCCTTCGCAAGCCACCTCCCCGTCCTTCTTCTATTCTTCGCATCCCCTCTGCCTCCCCGGGGCCCTTGGTTTGCCACTGGGGGGGGCGTCACGTTTGGTCCGCCCCCTGGGGGCACAACAGACTGGCACCAGGGCGTGAGCGTGCGCATTCGTTATCACCCCCGCGGGACACCGAGCGCGCAGGGCCTAGTCAGTTCGTGGTCGAAACTATGTATGCCGTTTTTGTGTTCTGCCTCTTCTGGGAATTCCCGCTTCAGGACCAAGACGCATCGCGCACGGCATCGCCGGTACGCCCCACCCCTCTTTTTCCCCGCTTCCCCTCGGCGAAGACCGTGATTAGGCTTCGCCGGTGGGAACCGTCAATCGGCCTCACACCCCTCGCAGCTTCCATGGATTCCATCAACTGGGCTGCTTGAGTTCCCGCCCCCACCACTGAGCCTTCTGCCATCAAGTTGCATTGGAAAGGGGCCGAGGACTCCTTGTATGGACCTTCGGCCAAGGAAGATGTCCATCAGTAGGGTCCAAACATGCCCCCCACCGACTTCACACCGTAACCCAATACACCAGTCAACGAATTACGCATGTTTACTCCCCAGGACTTTGACTAACCATCGCCCGTTCCCCCGTTTTTTATTTCCTCCACTTCCCTCCCATCGCCTCCCCTCTGCGCCCTCTCGGCGTCGGCGGGGGGGGCGCTGAGCTGCCCTGGCGACCGGCGGGCGCGGCGCGGAGGGGAGGTACGAACAAGCTCGGACGGACCTTACTCTGCTGCACCAGGCGGGGGCGGGGGGCAGGCAGCCCGCGAGTCTGTCAGGGTTTCCCCAGGACCATCCATCCCAATGTCCTGCTCCCTCCCATCTGCAAGTGCCCAATCTGAACACGACTCTCCCCCACTCTGCCCAATGTCCTGCTCCCTCCCAATGTCCCCACTCTCCATCCCAATGTCCTGCTCCCTCCCATCTGCAAGTCCCCAATCTGCAAGTGCCCAATCTGATGGCTGTGGAGTAGCCCGCCCACTCCGCGCAGGATTCCCGCACACAGGAGGGCACCGCTTGGTACTGGCGTGCTTGCGCTTTCCATCGGAACGCCTTCGGCGTCTCCAAATGGTGCTGTCGCTGCAGCGTGGGCCTCCTGTCAGGATCGGCGCTTTGCTCCCGTCGTTCAGACTTGCGTTCGTGCCCCAGCGCGGGCCGATTCTCTGGATCCGAGTCGGTCCTCATCGTTGTCGCCCCCCCGCTGCCCCTCCCCCGCGTTCCCGCGGTCTCCCTGCTTCTCCCGCCCCTTGTGTTCCAGTTCCTGTTGCTGCCGTTCGTCCTTGCCCTCCTCGCTCCTCGTCTCTTTCATGTTTCTCCTCCGCCTCCTCCTGCTCATCCGCCACCGCCTCGTCCTCCTGTGTGCGCAGCTCCCCTCTTCCGATGCTGCATCATACGGCGGGGTCCTTTGGGGAATTCCAGGTCCGCAGCGACACGCCTCCGCGGAGAGAAACCACATCAGCACAATGGGAAAGGACGAGTGGAGGGGGAAGCTGTCAGATCTGGCGCGGGCGCTCCCAGCTTGCCACCCCTTCTCGCCCATGCCTCTCCCATTCTCCCCTCCCCGCCCTTCCGATCGCACTGTTCCCACCAGCGAGCGATTGTTGCCAGAGCCCCACGTGCAGGACGCCTCCCCGAAGGTACCCGTGCCCGTGCCCCGCACGGTCGGGTCCCTCGCTGCAAGCATGCACGCCGCATGGACGAACACCCGTGCCCCCAGCGCGAGGGCGCGTAACATCTGTACAACAAACTCGACGTTCGCTCTCCATTCGCCCCCAGGGGCCACCACGGATCTTGCAGCGGGCCTCTTACGCTCTCGGTGTCCCCGGGCATGCCCCTGAGCCTGGGCGCCCCGACGCAGAGGGAAGCCGTTGCCGGGTTGCGGGAGCAGCTGCGAAGAGACACCAGTCCGCATCATTGAGCATTTCATCTAGACCCAGGCTTACCACGCCAATGCCCATTGAACAAAATGCGATCAGCATTCTGGAACGTGGGCAGCCTCGGCAGCTGCGAACATGATCCAGAAGAGACGTCCAGAAGCAAGGTAGGCGAGCATACTCGACAGTCAGGCGGTCTCGTCGAAGGTCACGAAACCGCGGGCACTCCCGGAACAGAATGTCGCACGCATCGAGGGCCACATAGCGTCACGTACTACAAGTGCGTCCTGTCTGCCGCCTCGTCTCGGTCGCGGCGGCACCACCCCGAAGATCTGACAGATGGCACCGGTCCTGCTCTCTGAGGAACTGGTACAGTTTGGGAATTGTTTCCCCACTGCAGGCTTCAACGTCGACCTCGCCAACGTCTTCTGCATCTCTTCGGCTCCTGGCCACGGACTGCAAGCACTCGACACGCGCAGTGCAGTGCAGGATTCGTGGAATGTTGCCCGCGCCCGTCCATTGCCTGGTAACCCCCCATCGATAGTACTCTTGGCATCGCTTGAACATGTGCATTTTTCCTTCGGCGAGGACCATCGAGGAGCATCCTTGATCACTTGGCGAAAAAACACGCACGAAACCGACCAAAAAATACAGGGAATGGACGTCCGAGCGATGGCCAGGTACTGGCAGCCGTCTTCGAGACTCGGTGGTCACCTGTCGCAGGTACTTCCACCAAGGCCCCAAGTTGGCCAGATCCTATGACGCAGCTGAGTCCGGTATCCGAAGCACGTTTCTGCGTTGATTGCGCTGATACAGAAAAAAGAAAAACGATTTCGTGGCCCAGCTTTTTGAAGGCGAAGAGCGCACACGAGTACCCATGATGGAGCTAAGTATTTTTTCGCCACCAACGTCTCAAGCACCACCACGGTGTTTGCGTTCTCCAGATAGCGTTCTCCAGTCGTTTGGCCGTGGAGGCCGGCGGCGGTGTCATTATGAGCGACGCCCATGTCCACACTGGACGTACATCAGCAAAGGCAGGCCGGGTACAACCCATACAGCTTCCAGGAACAGATCCCAGGATAGCCATTATCATTACCTTCTTCCAGCGCCGACGTGCTATGACATTGCACTGCGCAGTTGTGGGTCAAGTCAAGTTGCCAGATTCTCAACCTCTCTAGGTGGGTCATCCCGATCTGAGCAGCTCTGTCTCTCCTTTGCGTTCTCCTTGTCGCCGGCGTCCGTGTCGAATTGCGTTGTCATGCGAAGATCATCTTTATGGCCTCAGGGGATGATGCGACCAGGTAGCAATCGCCCATAAAACATCTTGAGGATCCACGTGGCTGCCACGGCGTCAATGTACAAATCATGACTGAAGGTGCTGTGGAATCACCTTGTGGTAAGCCACGGAACGGGTCGACGATGGGTTTTGCGATCTCCCCGTTCATGCTGCAGCGGCGGGGACCCGCCCAGGCAGCAGCGCACGTGAAGCCAACGGAGGCAGGAAAGCCCGACGCTTGCACCCTGGCACCTGCAATCTCGCGGTTGATATTATCAGACGCTTCACTCACAGCCGCCCGTGCCCATCGCGCAATCATAGATCCAATGGTCGATAGCGCGGGTGACAGAGACATTCTTGCGATTCGCCCACTGAACGCGCGGTGGCACAGGCGTCGGTCCAGCGAGAGCTCGAAGCCACATGCGCATTAGAACACTGCCGACCGAAATAGGCACGGCAGATTCTCGCCCTTCGGGGAGGCACTCAATCTTCCGAGCGAACACGCGTCGAAGTACTTCAGCAGGCGGACATGCGCGATGTCGAACACAAAGTGCCGCAGCATCCACCCAAAGTCAGAAAGCTCTTGAACAGTTTGCGGGAGCACCTTGGCAAGCAATCGTATCTCTTTGGAAGACCAACCATCCAATTCCGAACAACCTTTGGAACTCTTGACCGCCTCGTCAAAGCCGGCCTTGGAAAGGGGTCCGTTCATCGGCTTCGCTCGACTGTGGAAAGGCAATTGCTGCCGCGCGTCGCTGCCATCGATGAAGACAGCCATGGGCAGCATTCTGATCTGGAGAATGTCAGCATTGAGCTTCCCACTGCTGCCGCGCATCGGTAACTCCGCAACTCGACGAGGCCAGGACAGGCCTCAACACTGGAGCAGTTGCTGACCAGACCTCTGGAGTCCACCTTGCAAGCTCTTCTCTCCACGAGCGTTGCGTCGCCCGCTGGAGCTTCGCGCTCTCCTCTGCGATAATAGAACTGTCCCGTTGCAGCGCGTCCGCGCGCGTGGGAACGCCCACTGCCATCGCAGGGCTGGACCTAAACGGTGTTTTTGGTGATTTCGTGGGCCGTTTTCATTTCGACTTCGTTTTGCGTTACAGGCGGATCGAAGACAAAGCGAGGGAAAACGAAAACAAAACGAAAACGAGAAACACCGTTTAGGTTCAGCCCGCTGCCATCGAGCGCGGCGGTCGCGGAGGTCGAGACACGCGCTTTGCCTCGAGCGCGCGAGTCGGCGGCGCGCCCCGTCGAAGCTGCTGGGACAATCGGCGGTGCAACCGAGGGGCCCGTCGATGCGCAATGCTCCGCTCAGGCCGACGTCGGGCCGGCGCTGCCACGGGTCGCCGAGCAGGCGCCTGGCGCCTTCGAGCGTTCGGGGCCGCGAGCGAGTTCAAGGGCGCCATGGCCCGCGCCCAGAAGGAGGGCCGCCTCCGCGCGCTCGCGCCGGCATTTCCAGCGAGGCGCGGCAGAAGTGCGCGGGTCCAACGAGTGTGGCCCCAGCTTCCTGGTCGAGCGGTTCGCCCGAGCGGCAGAGCTCGTCGCCCGTCGGCTCGCCGATGGGGCGGGAAGGGCGCCGCGCCCTTCGACGAGCGGCAGCGAAGCAGTGCGGCGAAGCTGATGTCGAGCTTGTAGCGCGCAAGCGCGTGATTGCGAACTCCCGAGAGCAGCTTCGCGCCGAGGAACACCGGTGGAGTAGCATGAGGGTCTCCCCAAAGAGAGCACGAGTAGGCGCGGCACCCTTTGCCGTCGCAACTGGTGCCTCTCCGTCAGGCGCAGTCTCTCCGTGCCAGCCTAAACCGAGAAGGCCGTCGTAGTTCGGCTTCCAATGCGCGTCGCCAATGACGCGCGCCGAGTGGCCCTGAAGCCCAAGCGATTGGAAGTAGCTCCAAGCAGTTGCGAACCACTGGCGATCAGAACACGCGTGGCCATGGGCCGAGATGAACGAGGCACGCGTTGCACGGATTCCCTCCATCCGACGGTGAAGGCTCAGGAGGGAAAAAACACACAGACACAATGAATCGTCGATTCCCCCAGAAGAGATGGGAAAATGTGGGAAGCGGGGGGGGGGGGAGACAAAGACCCAGGAAATAAGGGAAAATGTGGGGAGTCCTCTCATCTGCGTGCATTTGCTTGCGTGTCCCAGGGCCCCTTCAAGGCGAGGATCTCGAGGCATCGCGCCAGAGACCGGCCGCTCGCACTGCGCCAGGAAGCCCGTGGCCACCCGGACAGCCCGAGGCGCGGAGGCCCGCCGGCGTCGGGCGCCGCTGCGCTCAAGTCGGGCCTGTCCCTCTGCAGGGGGAACATTCAAAGATAGTCCAAAAATAGTCAGGAGGAGGAGGAGGAGGAGGAGGAGGAGGAGGAGGAGGAGCAGGAGGAGGAGGAGGAGGAGGAGGAGGAGGAAGAGGACGAGGAGGAGGAGGAGGAGGAGGAGGAGGAGGAGGAGGCGTGCCGGTCCGCTCCCGCGGGGCGGGGGGGGGGGGGCGGGGGGACTATTTTTGGGGTATTTTTTGACCACTTGGGGGCATTTTCTCTATTTTTAATTTTTCGTCGAAATCCCCCTGTATGGGGGACGCGCCCGACTTAACGCTGCGCGCACGCGTGGAGAGGTGGCCTGGGCGATACGGGCCAGCCTCAGCACGCGGGGGCCACGGCTTCGGCGCTGCGGTGCGCGGCTAACCCAGACGCCCTCGAGTTCTGGAAAAATCACGACGGGCGGGTTTTTGGCTATTTTCGGCTTCTGGGGGCCCTCACTGGGCCTCGGGGCCGTCAAAAATTTACTCGGGTTGCAAAACCGGTCCCGGTGAATGGGCCCAGACCTCTGGGGATCACGTCACGAAAAATCGTGATCTCGGAGGTATGGGAACGCTGGGCTGCGTCGGGGGCGAGGCACCTGTTCTCGCCGCGGGCCAGCGGCGGGTCGATCTCAGCGAAGTCACTGAGCAGGCCGGCAACGCAGGCCGTCGCCTGTCCCACCGCAAGGCCGCGGGTGCCCGTCGCATCCACCAGGACGTCGTCCACGACGTTGCGCAGCGAAACGCAGGGGCCCGCCGCGCTAGCCCCCTTTAGGGGGCAGGGCAGCAGCAGGCGGGCAAGCGAAGTAGCGCCGCTGCAGCCCGCAACGGCGGCCGCCCGCGCCGCAAAGCTGCTGAAGATGCGCCCTTCACCTTGGTTCGCCTGCCCTCTCGCCATCTTGCACGGGGAGCGGTGCTCCTTGGCCGCCCCGATGAGGCGGTTGAGCCGCGCGTTCTCGTAAGTAGCAGCGCTCGGGGTCCAGGCTGGCCGCCGCCGCCGAGAAGCCGACCCCTCGCCCAAACCCCGCAATCAGGCAGCGGGCGTAGCCCAGCCAGTCGCAGCCAACGAATGACAACCCGCCCCAGAAGAAGCTCCTCGACCACGCACAGCAACCGCTTCTTTCATCGAGCAAGCACCTGTCTACCACGCACTCCAGGGCGGAGGGCCGCCGCCACCGCAGTCTTCTCCATCAGGCCGTACGCGCTGAGCCAGGTTGTTGCGCGGCCGAGCGTTTGCCGCCGTCTTCCCGAGCCCACGGACCGCCGGCCCAAGGCTCCTCCTCCGAGAGCTTGCGAGCTCGGTCTTCCTCAACGCCTTGGTCGCGAACCAGCTTCAGCTCCGCGAAGGTGAACCATTTGTGCACCATGGATCGGGCAAGCCGCGCGCCTGCCCACCTGCCAGCTCCATGCGAAGGGCGGGCCTTCAATCTCGGGGCCGACCAGCGGATGCACGTCCAAGGCCTTGAAGCGGACGGGCATCTGCATGGCGCGCTGGCTTCTCAGTCCCGCTGGCTGCATGGAGATGGGAGCGCGGATGCAAAGGCGCCTCAGGGCGGGCGAAGACTCCGACCACGCCCTGAAGACCGCGAAGGAGTGGCGCCCCGACCCGCTACATCACAGGCCGTCGGCGGGTCTCCCCGCAGACTCACTACATCAGCATCGTCGCCACCTGCCCGCCCAACCTGACGACGTCGAGCCTCAGCACTGCCGCTCCGGCACGTCGGGCCCTCAGGTGCCGCCGGCGACCCTCGCACCAGGCGCACGATGCCGACCCCCCCAGCTCGTCTGGAGTCGTGTCCCAGCCCGCCCGGATGACCCACATCACGCCGAGGCTCAGGACGAGTTGGGCAAGGAAGCCGAGGAGGCCGGCGTCGCCATTCGCCCCGGCACGGGACTCGCAGCAGACGGAGAGCAGCGCGATCCCACCAGGAAGCGGTACTCGAGTGCGCCTGTCGCAGACTCCTTGCGCGCGGAGTCAGCGCTCCCTACCTTCAGCTGCGTCGATGCCAGCTCGCGGTGCACCCTCACCGAGATGCCTCCTGAGATGTTCAAGGACCCCCTTTCCAGCCAGGCGCGCTCTCCCGCGCGCGGCCCGCACCATCTCTTTTCGCCAGGACATGGGCCGCCAAGAGGGCCCCAAAACGGTTGGCTCAGTGGGCACCCAATAAGGGCCCTAAGAGGCCCCCGAAATGGCACCAAGAGGGGGCCAAAGGCGTCTTGGGTGATTATCTTGACAGCTATGCCTCCGAACATGCTCCCAATAGCTTCCTGGAGGCCCCAGCAGGCCGCCAAGGAGCCCCTCGAGAGGCCCCCCCCGACGAGCAAGGAGGCTTTCGCGCAACTTGATGTCGGGCAGTGTTTTGGTCATTTCGCGGCTTTCCGGGCAGCCTCCCTCCAAAACGTGATCCCCTTGGGGCGCGCCTGCGGGCCAGCGGCGTCGCCGTCGCTGCACTTTGCGGCACCAGCGGGCGCAGGGGGCATTTGTTCCGTTCCCTCTCTTCCATATTTCCTCTCTGGTCTTTTTCTTGGTTTACGTTACCCATCACTGGTTCCCCCTCTTTTTTGTGGATGCGCGAGAAAGAAGCGTCGAAGGTAAGAGAACTAGAAGAAGGAGAGTGGAGGACGAAACGGATGATGAGGATGAGTGCGAGGAAGATTGGGGATAGGAGAAGGATGATCAAGAGGAGGAGGGCGATGAAAAACGGCACGAAAGGGATTATGATATGTAGCGCAGGCAAAGGATCAGCATGAGGCAACTGCCTTAGACTAGAGCCTAAAGCGAGCGCGAAGCGCGAGCGCTGTCCTAGTTTGTCCATCTCACGACTCTTCAGATTGACCAAATGATCGGCAAACGATCACTTTCCCAATATTCATTGTTCGTGTTCTTCCTGGCGCAGGCTCGTTGGAAGTTGCTGGTCTGTTAACTGCAACGATGCGGGAAGAAAAACATGTCTTGCCTGCTGTAATTTTGCCCTGCCCAATACAGGCCTCGGAAAAATAGCGCACACGCATGCCACATTCATCGGTCAACGCCTCCCCCTCCCTCCAATGTTCAAAGCTGGCGGTGGGTCTGATGAGTTGCACGTCGGCTGCAGTCTCCCCCGCGCGTGCCAGCTTTGAGTTTGGGAGGAGCGGGGGGGTATCCACTACTTGTTCCCACCTGCCTTTTGGAATACTCCTCATTGTTTCCACCTGCCTATTTTCGATTGTTTGAGTTTGGAATATTCCAGTTGCAAACAATCGAAAATAGGCAAACAATAATGGAGTGCTCTGGGAATGGCTCGCGTTCGCGCTTCGAAGGAGTTGGCCGCGCCTCCCCAGCGGAAGGAAAGGCTGGAGCAGGCGGGAAGGGAGCCGGCGGCGGGTCTGCCAGCGAGAAGGCCAGCGGCAGCCAACAAAAAATGCGTCCCCAAATCGGGTATAGCCAGGACCCCAGGCGAGGGGACCCGGTTAGTAGTTAGTAGGGCCCTGGAGCCGGAGCCCATAAACTGGGCAGAGTATCACCAAACCAGGTCTGCCGTAGCTGGCGTTTTTCAGGTGACGGCAGGTCCGGTGAGTGGAACGGGGCGGGGGAGGCGTCCCCCAGTACACATCACTAAACCAGGTCCCACTAAACCCAGTTCTGCCAACCCCCGACCAAAGGAGGTGTCAACGCTCTCTGGCTCATTCGGGGAGACGTCAGACTCGAGCACGCCGGAACTCGGGTTTGCCGACGCGCTTCTGACGAGCGCATCTTGGATCACGGTCCAGTTTTCGTGGGATGTCTGCAGCGGGAGCTCGCGTCGAATTTCAGACTGGCTCTCATCATTTTCACGATGGCCCCGTCAGGCCAGCCCGAGTCCCCCGCGCCCGAGTCGTACGTCTCCCAGAGTCCTTGCTTCCGAGGTCGGTCATGCTGCCTGAGGATCTCCGCACGGGTGTCTTGGGGGCACTGCGCTCCGTCCGCGTGTGGTTTGCATGCGTGCCTGGCGTGTGGCTTGGGCACCCCTCTCTTCGGCCTCGCCCGTCGCATCCTCGGCCTCGGCCGGGCCGAGCGGCCTCCGCGCCCCAGGCCCGGATGGAGGCGCAGGACTCCAAGCAGGTGGGGGGAGGGGACGGGGGGAGGGGGAGCGGAGGAGGAAGATGAGGAGAAGGACGAGGAAGATACGGAGAAGGAGGAGGAAGAAAAGGAGAAGATAAGGCAAAGGAATATAATTGCACCAGAAAGGCCCCAACCCGTAGATGATTGGAAAGTTCGTGATATGAATATTGAGATCGATTGTGAGATCGATAGTTGGGTCGATCGTGGGATCGATAGTGAGGACGACAGTAAGGCCGATTGTGAGACCGATAGTGAAGCCGATTCAGTGAGATCAGTAGTGAAATCGATCGAGAAATCGCACGTGCGATGTATGGTGATGTCGATTGCGAGATCGATTGTGATATATATATATATATAATGAGATCGATATAGAGGTGGGTAGTGCGATCAATGGGGTGAGACAGATCGATAAGAAGATCGACCAGGAACCCGGGAACCCCGAAACCCGAGAACCCCACCGCCCACCGAAGTCGGCCCGGAACCAGCAACCGGGAACCTGGGAACCCGGAACCAGGAACCCTTCGAACCCGGCGACCCACCGAAATTTGCCGCCAATTTTCGCCAAGTCCTTCAAGATCCGCTAGGACCATTTCAGTTCAAGCACGGAGTGTGGAACGAGAAGGAGGAGGAAGATAAGGAGAAGGAGGAGGAAGAGAAGGAGAAGGTGGACGAGAGGGGCAGCCGAGGAGGAAGGTGAGGAGAACGAGGAGCGAAAGGAGGACAAGAGTGAGGCAGATCAGCGTGCGCCCTCGTCAGAATCGCCAGCAGCTTGGGGTGCCGGCGAAAAATCCGAAGGGGTCAGACCGTTGTGAGGATGAGGATGTGCAAGGATACAAGAGGAGGAGGGGGAGGAGGAGGAGGAGGAGGAGGAGAAGGAGGAGGAGGAGGAGGAGGAGGAGGGTTGGATGAGGAGGAGGGTGAGGGTGAGGAGGAGGATGAGGAGGAGGAGGAGGCCGTAGCCATTCGAGTCCAGAGAAGGCTACGACTCGCAGTGATCAGCCCCCCGGGTGAATTTCGAACAGACGCCCCCTCGCAATTTTCATGTCCCCGAGATGGTGATTTGGAAGAGAATTCCTTTGCTACGTTCGGTCTCCCCAGGGAGTTGATTCTGTCGTCAGCGTGGACCTGCATGGCGGCACTGACATTGTGCCTACGTCGAGCCTGAGACGACGGGCGACTGGGGACGGGAGGAATGTGCGAGAGCCGTGTGTCTACATAGGGACCATGAGCTGAACCGTTGTGCCCCACAGCACTGCGGGTCAATACAGTGTTACATGGGCCAGCGTGTTGTAGGATAGCCCATACAGTCGAAGGTAGCAGCAGAGTCAGCGGACAGGAAAATGTCGAAGTTGAACGCCACGATTGAACATGCGAAGGCCTCATTGGCACGGTGGTGCCGTCGCCGCCGAAAGGCCCTTCGGACCCTCTTCCCAAACGGCGACCCTCCCCAACGATGACACCCCCCCCTCAACGACCGCAATGCTTCCCTGACGATCCTCTCCAGATCCCCCGCCGACGATGCCAGGTCGGCGCTGTCGCAGCGGTCGTAACCTTGTCAAGGGCGGCCCTTCTCTCACCGCCTTTTGGCCCTCATGGGGCAGCACAGACTACTTGGAGTCGGTAGCGCGGCGCTTTGGAGGGCGCTTGAGGGTGGAGTTCGGTTGCAATCATGGGAACCTGGTATATCATGTTGATTCCGCCTCTACCTTCAATTAGCACCCATGAGTGTCTGGGAGTCGATGAGATAGCGCCGGTTTAGCGTCGATTAGCGGTGTTTAGCGTGAACTAGCGCCGGCAGACATAGGTGAAGGATTTTTTGGACAGGTAGAACATTTATTATGTCGTCAAGACAGCACCGCCACTAGTGTTGATATATGGACGTGCCGAGAAATATCATTAAACACTCAACATGTTCTCACAGTTTCGAACACCTCGATAAAGTTCAAAGTGGAGGCATATTAAAGGAAGACGCGTGTCGATGAGACGTTGTTGAACGAACATGCGATTCAGAAGTATTCCGTGCGAGCCTTCACGATCGCAGCTTGCGCAGACAACCAGAATTGCACAGTTGAGGAAGCCGCGGCAGACATGCATCAAGCTTGCCATGAAGCAGCATCAACTTTACCAGACAAGGACGAACAGCCCATACACCCGTGGACAGGTCAGCTGACAATCGATTTGGTCGCGCACCGAAGCATCTGCCGTCGAACAGGGAAGTGCACCAACGAAAAGCTCCTCAACACGATGACCCGCAAATCTGGCAAGCAAGCAAGCAAGACCGCAACATATGGCTGGAATCATATATGGGCAGAGGCGGATGGGACGCTGTGCGATACTTTCTCAAGCCGAAGCCGGTCGAACACGCAGCCATTAAGTAACCATATGGGACGTTATCCGATACGGCCGAACGGGCAAACATCATGGCCAACTATGTCGAATCAGTGCAATGGCAGAGGCGATACTCTGGTTTACAAACAGATGCTCCCTCACCGCATGGTGATACTTTACCTGTCCGCACATTTGGTTCTATGAACGGATGAGTTGTTGAAGGTTTTGCAGAAGTTCGGATCTTGAGAAGCAGTGGGCCCCGACGAGATCCCCTGTGGTCTCTGGAAGGCGCTGTGCGAGAGCAGTGCCAGTAGTGCGTTTATGTCAGCACCGTTTGGATAAGAAGTTTATTCTGGATTCCAGGGGGCGAGCCAAAATAATCTTCGCTTTCCCAGCCATCCTGTGGTGTTGGGCCCTCGTTTTGAATAGACGGTGCCCCGCGTCTCTCCTTCCTTCCTCCTCCCCCTCCTCCCTCCTCCCTCCTCCCTCCTCCCCCTCCTCCCTCCTCCCCCTCCTTGCCTTTGCTCTCGGCACACCTCTCACACGTTTCGTAGCCCCGTAGGGATCTCCACCGAAGGCCCCAGTGGGGGGGGGGGCGCATGTGTCCGCCACACCCAGCACGGCGCTTCGTGGCCCAATAGGGAACCCCACCGAAGGTCCCAATGGGGGGGGGCGCATGCGTCCGCCACACCCAGCACGGCGGTTCGTGGCCCCAGAGGGAGTTCCACCGAAACCCCCAGTGGAGGGGGGGGCATGCGTCCGCAAAACCCAGCGCAGCGCTTCGTGGCCCCATCGGGAGCCCCACCGAAGGCCCCAGTGTGGGGGGGGGGCGCATGCGTCCGCCACACCGAGCACGGCGCTTCGTGATCCTTCAGGGAGCTCCACCGAAGGCTTCAGTGGGGGGGGGGGGCGCATGCGTCCGCCACACCCAGCACGGCGCTTCGTGGTCCCGTAGGGAACTCCACCGAAGGCCTCAGTGGAGGGGGGCGCATGCGTCCGCCACACCCAGCACAGCGTTTCGTGGCCCCATAGGGAGCTCCACCGAAGGCCCCACTGGGGGGGGGGGCGCATGCGCCCGCCACACCCAGCACGGCTCTTCGTGGCCCCATAGGGAGTTTCACCGAAGGCCCCAGTGGAGGGGGGCGCACGCGTCCGCCACACCCACCACAGCGCTTCGAGGCCCCATAGGGACCTCCACCGAAGGCCCCAGTGTGTGTGGGGGGGGGGGAGGCGCATGCGCCCGCCACACCCAGCACAGCGCTTCGTGGCCCAATAGGGAGCTCCACCGAATGCGTTGCTCACAAAGACGGTACCCACAACTGCATATGGTTGGGTCCTTCGCCAGGCTATTTTTTTAAGAGGGGATGCAATTTCACCAGAAAATTACAGACCCATCAAGTACCTTCAGTTGGGTACAGTATTGTGGCGGCACTCATACACAAGAGGCGATCGACAGGTGTTACCGAAACACGCACGGGCGACGCTCAATGCGGATTCCGCCCGCGATGTGGAACAGCAGACGCCCTGATGCGAGTGAGGCGCATGATTGATGCTGCACAGCCGAATGTGGATGACAGGATAAACTTGGGTTCAATGTGCGAAGCTTGTGGTAAGATTTGGGTTTTCTGCCGAGATAGTGGAGACGGTGCGCTTTATTTTCTTGGCCCGCTTCTTCGTTATCCAAGACCACATTGGCGCCTCTACCGAGAGACGGCAGAACTCTGGAATCGCACAGGGGTGCCCAGTTCCTCCATACTTATTCATAGCAGTCCAGATTGTCATGCTGCGCGACGAAGTGATTAGATTCGCTACACCTGGACGAGGAGCCCGGCTACGCGGTCACTCGGGATGCCTATGATGCCGACGACACATTGTTATCATTCCACCACCAATCCAACCTCCAGAACATGTTGTCGCTATCGTTGAAGAGGAGCGCAAATATGGCTTGGAGCTGAACTGGGGAAAACGGTGCATGTGGACAGATCCACTCACCAAAAGGTTACGACACTGAGTCGTGGTGATGTTAGGATTGTCGCGGACGCTGTATATTTGGAAAGTTGCTCAAATGTGACGGGGGGGCGTTTGCGGAGCTATGCAAAACATTGGGAATCGAACAAGATTGCCCAGCAGTTTAGCAAGCCTCGGGCGCACGCATCTCTTGGCAGGAGACGAAACCACCAAAATCTACGACAGCGCTTGCCTGAGCATGTTGTTTTATTATGTGGATACGTTGTGGTTGTTGGGAGCCGACAGATGTAGGTTCGATGCCTCCTTTCCATTGCCGATCGAAGGGGGGCGGGGGCCAGGAGGAGGCGAAGGAGGTCGCGAAGGAGGAGGCGGAGCAAAAAGTGGAGCACAAGGATGACAAGGAGGGTGAATAACAAGAGGCAGAGCGAGAGTGGTAGGAGCAGAGGAAGACTGCCGATGAGGACGAGGGCGCGACTTCTCACGCAATGGATTTGTGGAATTCGGCATCGTTTGTCCTTTTTCTGCCGCTCCCTGCTCCTCGTGTTCATCCTAGTTATGTTTGCGATTGTCCGTCACATCGGCACCCA
Organism: Prorocentrum cordatum; assembly: GCA_963575745.1. Taxonomy (NCBI): domain Eukaryota; class Dinophyceae; order Prorocentrales; family Prorocentraceae; genus Prorocentrum; species Prorocentrum cordatum. Next base: position 347,975 of record CAUYUJ010021348.1, read on the forward strand.
GAGGATCGGCCTGTTGGGGACGCACCATCGACGGCGACGGCGATGTGAATCCTCCGACGGCACCGTCTACCATCGATCTGCCTCTCTCACCTTTCGGCGGCCCGCCGGCGGCGATCTCCCACTGCTCCGCCCGAGGTCACGGGCGACAGCCAGCTCACTGCAACCGTGGAGCGGGCGGCCGCGCAGGCGCCGCGAGGAGAGAGGAGGGAGGATCGGGAGGGGGAAGGGAGGAGGGAGGAGGTAGGAGAGGGAGTTGTTCCTTTCGTTTAGCTGTCTGTTGCTGGTCATATTCCTGTTTTTTTTCTCCATCCCCCCCCGGCACCGTCCCCTCCGATTGGGAAAGGGAGGGATGGAGATGAGGAGGAGGAGAAGGGGCGGAGCACGAGGAGCAGGACGGAAGCTGAGAGACAGCACCAGGCTGATCGGCAACATCACCAGATTGTCGCAGTGGCGGTTGATTGGTGACGTGGTTGGGATACGTTGCTTTTGTTACGGGACGGGGTTGTTGAGCCAAGATTGGGAGAGGCAGAGCGGCCGAACGGGAGCACAAATTTCATTACCCATGGTTTGGATGGTGATCGGCCGCGGTCGGCTTCAATCGGCCACGGGTTATGTGTTCCAGCGCGTTTTGGCGCCAGTCCGCGCCTCCTCATACTCCGCCTCTCCCTATTCGTCTTCACTGTCGTTAGACGCTTCGGTTAGCCCCACCAGCCCACTCAGAAGAGATGCTTAGGCGAGTTGCTCTGATCAGGGATGTGGAAGAGCATGCACCAGAACAAAGGGATGGGCAAGACGTCATACCTCAAGAGGGGGAGGATGGAGGGGGAATCGGAGGAGGTGGAGCAGGAGGAGGAGCAGGAGGAGGAGGAGGAGGAAAAGGGGGACGAGGAGGAAAAGGGAGAGGGGAGGAGGAGGAGGAGGAGGAGGAGGAAAAGGAGGAGGAGGAGGAATAGGCGGATAAGGGAGAGGAGGAGGAATAGGAGGAGGAGGGGGTGGAGGAGGAGGGGGAGGAGGAGGAGGAAGGCGACCAGAAAGGGCAAAGGCATCTTGGATGCTTCTCGGAGTCTCTGCGGATGTCTTTCGAGAACTGTTGGGGGGCCTCATGGAGCGTCTTGGGGGTCACTTGCCAGTCCCGCGCGCCTCTTGGGGCGTGTTGGGTGTTTCTGGGGGGGCCCTGGTTCCTCTTGAGGGCATCTTGTGGAACTCTTGGGTGCCTCGAGGGGCCTCCTGGGCACCTGTTGGGGCCGTCTTGGGGCACCCTTGGGACCCTTGGATGTCACGTAGCGGAAAACGGATGTTCAGGGTATGCCCCGAGGACATCCATTGTTTTGTTGGGCCGCCGCCGCATTGGCTCAAGGCGGCGCCGCCCAATTTAAAAGCGTCGCCTGTGGCGTTTGATTTGAGGCGCTGGGTGGGAGAAAAGGCCTGTTCCCCCATCCAACCGCAGCCGCTTTCGCACCACGTACCTTCACATCCTGTCCTAGCATGCGATGGCGCCCCCATATCCGACTTGGTAGCGGAGTTGCCGCAGCCACAGCTGCTTTGCTTGTCGACACCTTCGGCACGGCGAAGTACAAGAGCGAGTACGTCACCGTTGTTCCATCTGCGACCAATGCGATACGCGGGCGAGGAAACTCGCCGCGTCACAAGAAGGCCTCCCCGTCTTCAACATCTACCTGGATAAGCTTGTCTTCGAGCGCGCGAAGAACCTCCACCGCTACGACCACGACGACGACAACCTCCACCACGACTTCTATAACCTACGTTCGTGGAGGCACGAACGACCCCTACATCTCCGAGATCGAGGAGCGCCGACTCGCGAGCCTCTCTCCATTCTGCTGATCATGGAAACATGACCGGCACCATCACTACATCACGGCGAACCGCTACCTCCATCGTCTGCCTCAATTGCTTTCACTACCTGAGCCTCACCATCTACGGGTTCACGGCCGTAGCTATAGGCATGATCATCGGCCGCACAATGCGGGAGCGGGAGGGAAACCCGACCAGAGGTCCCACCTGAGACCCTGCTACGAATGAACAATATCGCGCGTGGACTCGCGGGGCATACGCTTGGTTCAACGTCCACTCAGGCAGGATGACGCCATTCCAGCAAGCAGCCGCCGTGCAAAGAGGTCTTCAAGGCCTTGCCCACACCATGGCTATTCGGATTCCGTTCGCGGTCATCTACTTTGGCGCGGAGACCAACAGGGCGAGGACCGACAGAGTTACATACCTGCCGCACGACTTGGCGCAGAGGTTTGAGAGTCTTGACTGTGGGCGCCAGTTATAGCAAGCGCTGGAACTCATGGACGTCCGAGCCCACCTCAACGAGAAGATCGACAACATTCTCGCGAAATGGGAAGTCGCACGGATGGAAGCCGACGCCGCAGGCTTCGGGGTCGACAAATTCCAATCACGATTTACGACGTTGGTTCGAGCTTTCCGCGTCCAACCTGGCGAAGCGGCATCATTGCTCCAGCCGCTCAGCGGCATGATGCCTCGGATGCATCAGGACTGGGACAGTCTACTGTAGGCCGCCCGACGCCGGCGACGCATCGCCGAGCGCACGCCAGGCAACATCGCGCAACTGATGGGCGGCAGCGGCAGGACCAACACCCACGCGGCGGAAATATGCTGGGAGGCGACAGGCAGCGGGACGCCCCGGCAGAAGTCCCATCAGCTGGGCCCTGGACCGCGGCCGCCCCGGGGCCCCAAGGCGCTCGTGGACACTTTGACCGCCTGGGAACCCCCAACTATTGCGACGACGCCATCGGTGACGCAAGCGGGCGCTTTCTGGGGCAATCCAACCGGGGGAGACGATTGCGGCATTGAGATGGACACAATGTCATCGGCCCACGAAAAAAGAATATACGCGAAGCGACCTCGCATACCTCCCCGAAGTCAAGCACGCCCGAGGACTATTCGACCTCAACGATCGCTGCGCTACGCGCGCGAGCCAGCGCGCTGGGTCAGCCGATATACAAGGCGGACCCTCGAGGGCAATGGCAGGGGAGGTCGGGGAGGCCGCCGTCGTCTCGCAGGAGAGGGCGCCCAGACTTTCGCCACGGCACTGAACGACGACGCCCCCGAAGAGATGCCCATTGGCGGCCGCGGCGCAGGCCGAGGGGGGCGCCAGGGGCAGACGACGTATCCCTGGCATGGGCATAGTTAGACGACGAACCCCTCTCCGACAAGGACGGCCAGATCACGCAATGCCACGATTGTTGCACTATCAAACAACCCGCGCGAGACAGCCCTCAACAAGCAGGACAAGGCAGCGCCCCTTCAGAAGCGCTGCCCACGTTGCCCACGAGAAATGGTTCTAACTCTCCGAACGACACTGGACACGGCGCGCCAAGACGCCCGAAGAGAGCACAAAGTCCTAGGGCGGGAACGCCAGATTGCGCAGCGCGGATAGCGACCGCTTCAGCCGAAGAACAACCCGCGCGTGGCAGAGGGCAGGTCGCCGCGCTCGAAGAAGGCGGCCAAACGAAATCCAGCGTTCCGCTACACGCAGGACGAACTGGGCGGAGAGAAGGAGCCCTCCGTGAGAAAGCACTGGCCACGTCGCTACCGAGAAGGGCTCAGCCAGCAGGGAGGCCGCCGACGAACCTCGGCGCGCTGATAACCCGCTAGAAGCTTTCGGCTATACGCGACACATGGCTATCAAGAACCACCATGAGACACGCAGGGGGCGCTGGGCACACGGCAAACGGCAGGCTTGCACCCGAATCCCCGGGTGGCGGCCCATCGCCAGACACGAAACACAAGGGGGGCATTGCCGAGGGCAAACCTGATCCGTTGTCTTCGACGCCCGTCGAGGGCGCCGGGGGGCGACGACGACGCGGACGCGGACGAGAAGCGACCGACGAAGATGACGAACTGCGCCTGGAGCGTGGCCGAGGCGGTTATAACCGTGCCCATTTATTGCTCGAGCTCCACGTGGCATTCGCGGCCGCATCTTGTAATTTCTGAGGTCTACAGGCAAGGTCGCGGCGCCCCGCTGAACCGACAGTCGCCCCGGCTGATGCGCGGTTCGAGCGGCCTGCCCCAGGCTGCGCAGCTTCCCGCCCGAACGCGACTGAAGATCTGGATGGTGCGAGGCGCGCAGCGAAGCGCAGATTCCAGGGGGGCCTGCGCGGCAACCACAGACAGGCATCTAAGAGCCACGCTGCTCGCCATGGTCGCCGGCCCCGCGCCGTCGGAAGGTTCACTGTTTGAGGAGGCACGCTGGATGCCACTGTTCGGATCTGGCAGAGCCACGCCATGTCTGCGCGAGCGCGGCGCTTGAAAACACCAGCGCCAGGCGCGACGCAGACAAGGCGAAGTGCTTCGGCAATGCAACGCATGATCGCTGCGAGGTTGTTCGAAGCGCCGACCCAGACAGCAACGCTTTCATCGCCGATAGGGGGCGCCCGGCCCCAAGGGATAGCGATTCAGGCGGAGCGTCGGCGGGAGACGGTGAGACCTGCCAGACTCGATAATCATTGCCATGGGATTTGCGCAACTGCGCTGTCGCTGTCACCACGGGGGGGCCCCGGCCCAGAAGAGGAGGTTTGCTACCTCGCGGCGACGACCCCGGCGCTCTGCCACATCAGTTCGTCTGAGGGAGACGCGCAGATAATGACGGGGCGTCGCGCAGAGGCGCGCGCCGGCGATGAAAGATAAAAAGCTCGCCTGGCGGAGAAAATCGACGCCCCTTGGTTGGCCCGAGCAATCTGCGGACACTCTTATTGCCCGCGTTGAAGAGAACGGGCCCTCACTGCCACGAGAATGGAAGCGTCGCGCGGCATTTCCTTTGCGCGGTCACAACAGCGCGATATTGGAACACGTGCAAGTATGAATTTCGCATTTTTGTTTGTCACGGGCCCCCCCATCATCGTGGTCGAAATTGCATCAGGTTCCACGCGGCGAAAAAGCGCGCGAACCATCGCCGCCCCGGAGGATCTCCGGCTGCGCTTCGGTCCTCCTTGCTGACGATGACAAGGGCGAACGACGGCTGGAATGCGCCTCAAACCGCGCTGCTTCTATCGGGATGCTCGACGCTGTTTAACACATCTACGCCCGGAACAGAAAGCGCCAACATGCCAGTGGTCTTCGATTCGAGAGCGCGTGCCGATCACGACCCATTGCTGGGGCCTGGTGGCGAGATCCGGGCCTGGAAGCGCCCGGGTTCCCATGGGGCGTCTGCCGCTGACGGCGCGCAGTTTGATGGCGCGAAGAGAGCGCGGGTGGATATCTGATTGCAATGTCACTCATCTGCACATGGGCCCCATGCGATGCATTCTGGCTGCAAAGTGGCGAGGAACGAATGGCGAGCGCTCGAGAAGATGCGGGGCGCGAGTTGCAAGCTCCCGGGGGAGCAACTGGAGCAGTTAGGGAAGGCCCCGTAGACAGATGAGGCACGCGGTGTCTGCGATGGCTGCGATCAGCTGAGACGCGGGGCTTTCATGCGTTTGTTTTGAGAGAGAGCCTCTGTATACTCTGTTGGCCATTGGCGGCAGGACCAACGGGTGCTGCAAAATTTTGGATTGCGCGCGTTAGACATCGAGTCGCCCGCGGCGACCGCCCCCGCGGCTGGCGCGACTGAGCGCGGCGCGACGATGGCCGACGCGGCCAGCCCTGAAGCCCCCACTCAGCGAAGGCAGACATGAGAACACAGTTGTTTGACGAGGACGGAGCTTCGCTACAAAAAGGCGACAGACCATGACATGCTGTGGACTGCTCAGTTTGGCCCGCGGCATTCGCGTTCTCTGCGAGGGATGGGGGCATGTGATTCCGTGACTGTTGCCCGCCCTGCGTGGGCCCCAGTGGCTTGCCTTCTGATGATGAGGAAGGCCAGCGGACTGGTCGAGAGGTTAGGTGGCCCTGTCATCACCCCAAACGAAACCAGCTTGATTTCGGGGCATCCGGAACTCAGTTCTTTGATGGACGCGGATTCAAATCCACTGGACTGTGGGCCCGTGGACGTCTTCGCTCGGAATTTCGTTGATCCCAAGAGGGCGAAGATTTCTGTCCGATGCGCGGCGACTGGAATATTTGGCCCGTGGGAAAGAACACCGATCTGGCCAATGCAGAACCTGTTAATTTGGCCCGTACTGCGAAGCGTGATCAGTTTGAATACACGCAGCGTCTCCAGGTAGACAAGATGCCTTTTATCTTAATGCGACCCGGGCCAGGCTGAACAGTATTGATAAGGCGTGAGCCGAGGCGGTAAGCATTGCGCCCAATCAAGCAACGCTTCGCAGTAACACGCAAGGGTAAAGCTCATTCCCGGCGATTGGCCGCTGGCCTGTCCGGGATCAGATGCATTACTGAGGCGGTGGCTGCGGCCGAGAATCCCACCAGGGCGCAGCAAAATGACCGCCAGCTTCTCTCCTCTATTGCAGTGGATTCGCATTCGTCCGAAACAGGCCAGCGGTCTGGGACGATCCAACAGCTGATCGTAGAAGGGCAAAACCGCGACCGAATAACTAGAACACAGCGTGCACTTTGGTCCCCAGCTGCCAACGAGTGGCTTGCGCAGAGCATCGTTACTGCGACCATATGGAAGTCTCATGCGCGCACAGATACCTCATGTGTTCCGTCATTATGTCGCGATCCAGATACAGGAGTTGCACGATGGAAGGCAGGCCCGCGACTGCGCCATGGAAATGGCTTCGGCAATAAGCCGCGCGTCTTCGCCCCCGTCGAAAGGGCCCCACAGAGGGTCGATCCACCCATCCGGCACTGCTGTAAGGGGTTCTCCTGACATCCTTTGCAAGGATAGGTTCCTCGATGATACTGGCTCGTCCGTGAATGCGAGGGAGGAGATGGATCGGGCTCCAAGCGAACAGCGATGTTGACGAAGACGGCCATCTCGATGATAAATGGCTCTTTGGGCGCGGAGAATCGATCTCCTACCGAGCACGTTGCCGCCGCGTCCGCGGCTGGCAAAACCTCGCTGCCCCTGCCTCCTCCAACGGAGTCGGGCGCGAAAAGGGACCGCGAAAGTGGCGGGATCAACGATGCCTCCGCCGGAAATTAGGCGGCCCGGCCAAAAGGGGAAGGAGCGCGACAATGGCAAGGGAAGAGGCGGGTGGAGCGCCCACAAGTCCGGCGACCAATTGGACAACGACATAAGCGGGGGCCGAGAGAATGAAGACGAAAAAAAGGCACAGCAGAGCTGGCGACATTGGCTGCGCCAGTGGCGGCGACTGGACGTCGAGCGGCAAGAGCAGGCACCGCGAAGCTGGCAGCGCCAGCGGTGGTGACAGGAGCTCAGGCAGATGATGGCGCGAAGATGATGGACAGACAAATCCGGGAAGAGGAAGGGCGAACATGGCCACTCTTCGTGGCCGCGCGACTCTGAGAAGAAGTGTGACAAGAGAGACAATGAACAACGGTGGCTGGAGCAGAGGGCAATCGAGGTCGTCGCGAGCTGCGGAAACATCCGTGCGACTGAGCAATCAGCGCTGGGGTGCCCCGCGGGCCTGACGAATGAATTCGGGGTTTCTCGAGCAGCCGGGCCTTCGCCTCCTGCCGCGGGAGTGGGCAGCGCGCGGAAGGCCACAGCTGCAGAATGGTTTTCGGGGCCAGCGCTCCCAGGCGCGGCGCGCTGAAGGCCACCGCGCGGAGGCGCGGCGGCCCGGTGCCCGACGCGGGAGGAGTCGATCAAATTCGCCCCTGCCTGCGATGTTCGATCATCCGTATGCCCGCCGCTGTGGGCGCTTGAATCAAGCTCGAGATGCCTCCTGAAAAGGAGGGGGGCCAGTGCTAACCGCGGAGCGCAGGCCGCGTTTCGTAGGTAGTTCAAAGGAACGGCACGCGCGCCGCCATGTCATCCGCCAGCGTCGAGAGACAGCCCCTCTACAAGACCCTTGCGAATGTGCCCCTTGGGCTGGGGGAAGAGGAGATGCATCATGTGCGTCAAGCTGTTTTGCACGAAATGAAGATCATATCACAAATGACACCTATCGCATGTTAATCTGCTGGCCCTCTTTCAAGCATGGCCCCGGCTACAGATTACCATCTGAAAGAACTTTGGGGCCATACCCATTCTGGGAGAAAGAGGGGGAGTCGAGAGCACGCAGCGGCAGGCAGGTGACAAAACCACAATTTTGTGAAACTTTGCGCGATCCAGCCCGCGAGAGGAAGAAAACAAAACGCAGCGAAAAAAACGCTGGCCTCACCGCGGAGTCCTTCTCGCGAACTTACGCCTTCAGATATCGACGCGAAAGTGCCGCCCCACGCCTCCCGCCTGTCAACAGTTCGGGGGCCTTGGAACCCCGAGCGACCGCGCGGGGCACGCGGTGCAAGTGCACGCGGCGTGTAAGCCATGTGCCACGCATCCACGAGCCTCCCCCGCCCATTATGTGGGTCGGGTCCCCTGGGCTACCGATGGCACCCACCACCCCCCTGACCGGGTGGTTTTGAGCAGACGTTGTTCCCCCCAAGGCGCACACGGGTGTTGCCAGGCGATAAGAGAGGAAAAAAGGAGGAGGAGGAGGAGGAGGAAGGATGGAAGCTTGGAGCGACTCAATGCCCTCGAGCAGCCTTGAGGGGAACCGTGGCAACGCGCGCGCGCTCGCCGAGGCCGAGGAGGAGGCCGAGGCCAGGCTACGTCGCGCCGCGCGCAGTGCCCAGGGGAAGCTGGCCATGTTCGAGGCCATCCTGGTGATAACGTCCCTCCTCCTTCTCATCCTTCCCCTCTTCCTTCGCACTTCCCTTTTCATCCTCAGCGCCTCCTACTCCGCAGTCCTCCCTCCTCCGTTCCTATCTTCCCTCCACCCTCCTTTATCTCCTCCTCGTCCCTGATCCCAGCCTCCTCTCCCTTTCATCGCCTCCTTCATATCATCATCATCATCATCATCATCAGCATCATCATCATCATCATCATCTTCATCATCATCATCATTATCATTATCATTATCATTATCATCATTATCGTCATTATCATCATCATCATCATCAGCAGCAGCAGCATACTCATCAGCATAATCATCATCATCATCATCAGCAGCAGCAGCATCAGCATCATCATCTCTGTTTTTCCTTCCTTGTCCATCATCATTCCTCATCCACCTTCTCCCTCATCACTTGCCCCTCTGTTCTTCTCCACCCTATCTCCTCTCATCACCTTCCCTCCTTGCCCATCTCACTCCTACCTCCTCTGTCCCGTTCTCTCATCCTTCCTCGTCCTCCTCCCTCGTCGTCCTCCTTCTCCTCCTCCTTCTCCTCCTCGGGGCGGTTGAAGCAGGACCGCCGCGGAGGGATAATGAGTTGCGAGCCAAATGTCGCATTCCCCACGCCAATCAGGTCCAGCTCCGAGGCCGCGGCTCTGGAGTACGACACCGGCGACGTGTTTCAATAGAGTGGTGCTGCCATGGAAACAATCAGGCAGCCCAACCTCTTGACTGGCAGCGAGCGAGGCTCTGACTTTACAAACTCATGTGCGCGTGGCGTGTGGTTCGTCATGTTCGCGCACACGTACCTTTTAGGGGGCCAGTGCCCACTTGCTGGGTAGGCCCAGCGCCTGCGCCAGACTCACCTGCAATCGTGGGTCACAGATTTAACGGGGCTCCAGGGGCGGGGTTCAATGCAAACGGAGGTCAGTCAGAGCGCCGGATCTTGCAGGATCCTGCAGGGCCAGGGGTGCACTGACCCGGGCTTGGGTGCAGGATCTTGCAGGACCCTGCAGGATCTTGCAGAATCCTGCAAGGCCTGACTGACCCGCGTTTGAATTGACCCGGGTCAGTAGATCCCCGAGTAGTTGCGGTACCATAGAGGGACTAGTGCTGCGCCTGGTCGGGACTGTACCTCTAACGGGCTCCCGACTGCAATGCGATCAGATACCGCAGCCACCGCGGCATCTTGCTGTCAGAGACGGACGACGCCAGCGCAAGCGACAGGCGAGGCGCGCCAGCTCGTGGTAGACGGGGGTGACGCAGGACATGTTGAAAATCGCAACGTTGGTCACAGCCTCGAACGCCCAGGCTTTGTCGCAGGGGGCAGCGAAGCTGGCACAAGCCGTGGGAGACACGGTCAAGCGGATCCGCCTCGAGCTGGAGGGCGCTAGGGTGGCGAGGTGGGTCGATATCTTGGCCTCAAGGTCCTCCGCTATGCCAGGGAGTTTGCCGCGACTGGCGAGTGCAAAGATGTTTGGGCGTTCTTAATTGCTGAGGTCGACTCCAGCGGGCGTGACACCCATCAACAAGGCGGATTCGAGTTGGCGGCGAAAAATGTTGCGTCTTAGAACGACCACCGGGCCGTACATCATCTAGCTCTGCTTCCACACGTTCTGGGGCGCGCACGCGGGGCCGCTGTCTGTGCATGTGCGCGTCGGTTGTCCCCTCTCTCTGCTTTCCCTCCCATCGCCCCCTCGGCTTTTCGGGCCCATTTCGTTCGCTGTATATTCTTGCGTCCCGTCCTCTGGTCGTCCGCGCCAGTCGGCCCAGACTAGTAGAAACAGCGAGTGCGGCAGCGCAAGATGCCCGATGCACGCGGCATGAGGCGAGGACGCGCCGTGTTACGTCACTGACCCTCGCTCGACGCTGGCTCTCCTCCCCGCCCCCTTCCTCGTCTCCCCTCCTCCCTCACATCCCCCTTCACCTCACCTCGCCCCTTCGGTTGGAAGCTGTTGGTAGCCACATCATCAGTCAAGCAAGTATGCTGGGTGCATCTTCCTGCGCTGGTGGCGTTTTGCCAGCGCCATCAGCTTCAAGACAATAGTCTCCCACAGCTGCACGGGAATGTGATCCCTTTATGATTGTGGCGTGTTGTGTTTTGTTGTCAGTTGTCCACTGTGGGCGTCATGTCTGCCAGCGGTTACCTCGTCAACCATACGTCGGACGCCAGTTCATGTGCATGTTTCGGTTCGACCCCCTGTCATGTCAGGCGCTGTCATACACAGTGCTGCAATCTCCCATCACTGCACGGGGGGTGCATCTCACTCTTTCGTTTCGGGGGTGCTGTGTGGAGGCTGCCCTTCCGCTTTGCAGCATCACTGAATTCAGAGTTGGTCGCAGAGTTGATGGCTTGGTGCCCTCACAGGATGTATCTCAAAGATGGAACTGAACCTTCGTGAGTCATACTTCCGGTACTTCGAACAGCGGGCTAGAGGAGAAGGTATACGCCCACACACGTTGTTCTTGCGTGGGCATAACTTGGCCGTGTTATCTGGGTAGCACCAGGGTGCGCCTCAACAGGCAGTGCCGTGTGGCCGTTTGTCATATCCTGCATGTCCTCGGTGACCCTTCAATTTGCTTCAGTGCGTGGTGGTGGTCAAAGTTGCGTGCGGGAGTGTGCATAGAAGACTGAGGTGATCCGTTCAACCAGTGTGGTAAATCTTTTTCGAGCTAAACAACAATTTGGTGGAGCATTGATGTGTCACGTTCTCTGTCGTTTGTCGTGCATGGCGTTCAAGTGGAGGGCACTGATTTGTTTTTCAAACTGGTGGCATGCGGTGGTCGTGAAGTTGTTCCTCCAGTTCGGGCCCTTCGTGCTCCTTGTCGTCCTGTGTATCTTCAAATGCCAGCTCTCAGTGCCACTACGTGATGTCAGAAGTTATGAGGGACCCTTCTCTTCCCTCCTCCAGAATGCCTCATTACTTCTCCCTCCTGCCTCCTGCCTCGCCCTTCCCTCCCTCCTCCCTCATCCCTCCGTCCTCATTCTGCTGCTCCGCCTCCCTCCTCCCTCCTCCCTCCCGTCTCTCCTCCCTAGTTCTCGCTACACCCTGCTGAAAAGATTGTGAGGCTGCCCCCTGAAGCCGGGCGCCTTCCTTGGCCCGGCAGTGTTGCTGCGCGCGATAAGGCATGTCTTATCGGCCCAGTTGCCGCCGCTTTCCTCCCCCTTCCCCTCCCCCTCCCTCAGGATCCTCGGCCATGCAGACTTCCAGCGTTCCGTTTTTCTCTTCGGGGGCCGCCCCGGATAGTTGGGCCCCTGCCTCAGAGCCGACTTGTCATCACTGTCGACCCCGACGTCCCGGGAAGGCTTCCCAAGGCAGACGAGGACGAAAAGCTCAAAGTTTGTCCCGCGGAAGGGTGCTCCCCCAGAAGGGGGGAGTCACAGACCCCGGGGTGCCCCCCCCACCCGTCCCGCCCCCCCCACCACCCCGCCCAGAAGCCCCCACCGCGGCGGGGGAGGGATGAAAGGGAAGAGGTTTCCTTTGGATCTACCGTAGTTGTTGACGATATGGGTGGAAAATAGTCGGAGTAGCTGTCGACCGTCGAACAGAACCAAAAAACCGAAACGGGAAAGATGGCCCGCAAGTATCGAACGGAAAAGCCTCTCACACACGTCGACTGGGTCGGCATTTCAGAGCAGTGTCGCGCGCCTGGTCGTGCGCAGACTCTCGAGGTGGTTCGGGGTAGATCCTGTCGGGGCCGCCAGCATTCGCTAAGACTCGGTGCTTGCTACTCTGACATCCTGCCCGCCTTCTTGGAGTGTCGCATGCGCCAAGACCTGACTGGGGGTTGTGTCATTGACACGTCTCCAGGATGCCGATCGGGAGCGCACCTTTCTTGTGTACCAGCTTCACCGACTCCTCCGCTTCAGGCGAGGAGAAGGAGGAGCTCCGAATATGACCTCGTCCCCCCAAGCGAACCTTTCGATCGCGAAAACGGCAAGGTTCGTGGTGGATCTCCCGACCGGAAAGAAGATCCCGAAAGCGCCGGCAATGTCTCGGGTCGTTATCTGCCTCTTCTTCCTCCTCGGACGCCTTTAGTTTTCAATGACTGGTCATGGCAGACGAAGCGGAGCGTTATTCGGTTCCCGAATATGTGTCGGTCAGGATCTGCATTGCACCCGCATCGGGGGGCCTAGCTGCAGAGGCCAAGCATGCCGTGGACTACGCGAAGGCGGTGACGCTCCATATGAGAAGCGTTGTAGAGGAGGATTCTGGGAGTCTCGGCTTTCTCGGCAGTCTTCTGATGGGGCTCATAAGTTTATAGGGTTCATGCGGTATGGAAGAGGTCACGGAGTTCAGGGGCGTCACATGTTCCGGAGTCGCATCATATAGTTCATAGGTTCCATGTCGCCGATGTGGTGAGTGAAGCTTCAATGCCTTTTCGGGCTTATCGACCTCACGAAGCTTACCGGGCTCAATGGTTCCAGAGCGTACAAGGAACGCGCGGGCTGGATGAGTTCGCAGAGCTCAGGGGTGTCATGGCCTTACGGGTCTCCGAGGCTGAAAGGGATGCAGCAGTTCATGTGGATCGGCGTGAGGGTGGGAACAGTGCGGCAAGGATGGGGCGGAGCGAGGTGAAGTGGAGTAGTTCCAGTCGTGTTGGCAGCAGGCACACGCATGTCGTGGGGCGCTCCTAGGCCTTGTGAGGGCCGTCTCGGGCCATCTTGCGACGCTCTTGGGACTCTGGAGCCTTAGTGATTATATTGTCGTTGGGGTTGCCTCCGGGGCGCCGTGGGCCGTCTTGGGTCATGAGGCTCTCTTTAGTTGTCTTCAGCACCTCCAGGATGGGAAGTGGAGGAGAGGAGTGCAGTGGAGTGCCTTGGGATCCGTGTGGGAATATCTTGGGGCTTTCTTAGGTCGTCTTGGGAGGCTCATGGGCCTTCGGGATCCTTGGAGGCTGTCTTTGGGGTGGCTTGGCGCTGACTTGAGCGCGTCCTGAGCCGTCTTGTGTTCCCTTGGGCCCTCTTGGGGCAGTCTTGGGACCACATTGCGGTTTTGGGGGAACGGTTCTTGGGGAACCGCTTCGTTTTCGTTCGTCAAACACCTAATGTATACGGATGGTGTTTCCCTCTTGAGGGCACCCATCGGAGTCCTTCTTGGGATTTCCTGCAGCCTTCTCAGGCCATCTCGGAGCCATCTCGGTGGACATTCTGGCCGTATTACAGGTCATACCAAGCGCTGGAAATGTGTTTCTATGCGCGGCGGCTCCCAAAAAGGATTTCACGCAAGGGGGCAAAGTGGAGCGTCGCCCTGAGAGAATATTCCCAACCTAGGCTCTGCCTAGAAGGGTTATTACCGTGTATGCTTAAAGGGCCGGGCAGTGGTCCTCGCCCCGGACGGTTCCCCCAGTATCCGCCCCGCGGTTCCCCCAGTTGCGCCCCCTTAGCTTAGCGTTGCTTATCTCATCTTAGCTTAGCCTAGCTTAGCTTACCTTAGCTTAGCCTGGCCTAGCCTAGCTTAGCTTAGCTTAGCTTAGCCTAGCCTAGCCTAGCCTAGCTTAGCTTAGCTTAGCTCAGCTTAGCTTAGCTTAGCGCAGCATTAGCATAGCATATGCAATAGCATGCGTGTGTCTGTGTGTGTGCGAAGGCAATGCAGAAGCAAAACCAAGCACAAACAAAAACAACAGCAAAGCAAAAGCAACAGCAATAGCAAAAGCAAAAGCAAAGCAAAGGCAAGCAAAGGCAAGAGCAATAGCAAAGGCAATGCAAAGCAAAAGCAAAACCAATGCGAAAGTGTAGATGTAGATGTAGGTGTAGGTGTAGATGTGGATGTAGGTGTAGATGTAGATGTAGATGTACATGTAGGTGTAGATGTAGATGTAGATGTGAGTCATGTAGATGTAGATGCATGTAATGTAGATGTAGCTGTAGGTGTAGATGTGGATGTTGGTATAGATGTAGATGTAGGTATTAGCTGTGCTGTTACTACTACTACTACTACTACTACTACTACTACTACTACTACTACTACTACTACTACTACTACTACTACTACTACTACTACTACTACGACTACTACTACTACTACTACTACTACTACTACTACTACTACTACTACTACTACTACTACGACTACTACTACTACTACTACTACTACGACTACTACTACACTACTACTACTACGACTACTACTACTACTACTACTACTACTACTACTACTACTACTACTACTACTACTACTACTACTACTACTACTACTACTACTACTACTACTACTACTACTACTACTACTACTACTACTACTACTACTACTACTACGACTACTACTACTACTACTACTACTATTACTACTACGACTACTACTACTACTACTACTACTACTACTACTACTACTACGACTACGACGACGACGACGACGACGACGACTACTACTACTACTACCGCTACTGCTACAACTGCGACGATGAGGAGAAGGAGGAGGACGGCGTTTACCGTTACTACTAATATTGCTCTCCTTGGGGCTCCAACTCCTAGCTAGGGTCGCTGTGGGATAATTTGAATTGGAAAAATACTGAGCCATCCGGCGCTAGTTCTGTCTGTGCCGAGACACTTTTGCACAAGGTACGTTATCGTGTGCTACAAGTTCCACTTGCTTCCTTCTACATTCCGCACCCATCCATGATCAGATCATGTGACCTGCAAGTCCAGGTTGTAGCCTCTCACGTCACAGATTTGGCTCGGGTTGCAGCAAATGGCCAACTCGGGGCCAGAAGAGGACTTGCCACTCGATTTCGCCGCCCGGAGCACGATTCGCGTGATGAGTCGGATTCTGCTGGAGACCAGGCTTTCGTTTCAATGGGTTTTGCGTCGGACGCGGAGTGAGCATCGACGTCGAAGACCACGAAGCTTTCGCATGACGGCAGGTTCAGACTCACGCTCAGGAGTTGCATCGCGAAGGTAGGGCAAGTGATGCACACGAGCTGTTGGCTGCTGACGGAGGGGACGGTGAAGCAGTGACTCAAGAGTGTAGGGTCGGCTTTGGTTAACGGCCAGTACAAGCTATGGCAGGCCATGAGTGCGTCGACGGCTGCCACGAGCAGACAGCTAACACCCACACCCGTGTGGCCCCTGGCTTCTTCGGGGTGGACTTCCGTGGGGGGGGGGCTATGGGCGTGTGCTGTCGGATGGAGGGCCCCCGCTCGAACGGGAGCCCCCGAAAAACCCACACCCATGCTTTTGCAGCGCATTCATCTCCTTGCCCTTCCCGATTCCTCCCCCCTGTAGGGTTGAGCGCGTGCTGTGTTTCGTCATGTTGTCGTCGACCCTCCCATCCCCCCCACTCCTCCTGCGTTCGGGCCAACGGCCTCGGACTTCTAATTCTGTGTTCGACCGGCCATTTGCGAACCGTTGCTCGTGTCGTGGGTCCCGGGGTGCCGGCCTCGCTCACATCGGCTTGTTTCCCACGAAAGGCGACCAGCCAGAAAGTGACGATGAGCAGGAGAAGCAGAACGATGAGTAGGATACGCAGCACCAGGAGCAGGAGCAGCAGCACGAACAGATAACAGATGGAGGGGCAAGAGGAGGACATGGAGAGGAAGTGGAGCGAGCAAGAGGAGGAGGAGGAGGAGGAGGAGGAGGAGGGAATTGAAGACGAGCAGGAGCGAGACGAGGAGGATGAGGAGGAGGATCAGGAGGAGGGTGTATAGAGTAGGACTAACCAGTCGGGATTTGCTTTACGTGACTGAGGAGCGGCCCAAACCTTCAGCAACGGGGGCACAAGGGGGTGGCAGGTGGGCAAGGTTCAAGAAAACGGGTATATACTAGGGAATTGCACCACGAATGTATCGTGGACGTGCTGGCCCAAAGTGCTAACCCTGATTGTTCTGAGCTGCCCGGTAGTTCTGACCAGGTGGGCAAAACGCACCATTGTATGTGCAAATTGTTCAAAAGTGGCGCGTTTACGCAGATGCCTTGGGCATTTCGTCCATTGCTTGGCGCATCGAACGTACCTTGTCGCAGGGATCCATCGGCTCCGTCTGCGCAGTCTTATTTACATTACATTTGATACGTCGAGTATAGGCTTGATTCCAAAGTTCTGCCGTTTCGCCTCCAACAAGCAGCGCTGGAGAGAGCTTCATAAGTAGAGCATGTCTCTAGATTCATCCGACGGTCGTCGCACGTGATGCAGGCGCTAAGACGCCCAACCAGGTTTCGCACTGCGCGGTTGAGGGGTGGCCCGAATCTCCAAGGGCAAGCCCACTAACTGTGGCGCTAGGGTCTTGCACGTTGGCAGTGTGACTGAGATGGCACGAAGTGGGAAGCGGCAGATACCAGTGAATTGCAACGCGCGTGTCCCGTATATTGCTAGGTCCAGACTGCTCACAGCGCCCGATGCTTCCGTATTTCCCGGGGTTGCCAGGTGGTTTCTCGACGGGTGAGCCACACGTGGCCCCGCATGTGCAAGTCGTTGTAAGTGGTCAAGCGGTGGTACACCCACCAGAAACCTGAAAACACATTAATCTTCATGGCCTCCAGGTTTCTTTAGAGAAATCAAGAATATGTATTGGACCCTGGGCATTTTCTGGGAGCTTCTTCTTGTTCGTAGAATGCTCGTAGGTCCAAGCAAAGTCCATGCCCTTAGATTAAAAGGCTCTTGACTCTAAGCATGGGTGTACGCCCCAAAAGAGGACGAGGAAACTTGGAAGAGGAATAGGGGCAAGTGGACGAGGAGGAGGATTAGAGCGTGTGTGTGTGTTCGGAATACACAGTTGGGGAGAAGCAGGGAGGAGGAGGAGGAGGAGGAGGAAGAGAAGTAGCGGGGGGAGCCGTGGGGGACATGAGTAAGATGCGGAGGATTGTAAAGAGAAGGAGGGGGGGGAGGAAGAGGAATAGGAGGAGGGGAGCGAAGACGAAGAGGAAGCGAAATACGTCGAGAATGGGGGGATATAGGTCAAATAGATGGAGGAGGAGGAGGAGAAGGAGGAGGAATTGCAGTAGCAGGAGAAGGGCCGTCCTTGTGCGACCCCCCTCTGGCGGCGTGAGGAGACGGGGGCCGCGAAGGATTTCTCTGGCGTGCATACCGCGTTGGAGGCCATCTTCTTTTCTACCTTCTCCAGTCCGTCTTTCTCCTCCCTCGTCTTTCATGCTCATCCCATCTTCTCCACTCCTTCTCTTACTCCTCCCTTCTCGTTACCCTCCCTCACCAGTACGAGTATTCATAGTCATGAGTACGTTTCGCTTCTCATTGCCAGCATCATACGTTACATACGTGTGTGTGTGCTGCACGCTGACATGTTTGTTGTGAGTGGTTGTGGCTTTCAATGTCGATCGTCACTGATCCGTGGGCGCAGTGGTGTTGTCGATGGCCACTGGTGGATACTCCTGGGGATTGTGATCGTTATGCACCTCCATACTCTCCAGCGCCATCTACGTGGTAATCGTCTAAGGCCTCGGTCCCGCTCTTTTCTTGTCGTTTTCGTCTTTGCGTCGTGTCCCCGTCGCCCTGTCGCCTCCTCCATCATTGCACTTCCCCCTCCGGTTTCTGCGCTTTGGGTTGTCTTGGTTGCCCCCTCGCCTTCCTCCTCTTCTCCCTCGTTCCCTCGTCGTCCTCCACCCTCGTAGCAGGAGCGGCACGGAGTTCCAGCAGAGGTACATCCCGAAAATTGTATTTCCGAACTTCGCACCCCCTCGCGGAGCTGCCAACTCTGTGCGGCTGTCACCACTTTCGTGGGCTCCCGGGAGGCCTAGCCGGGTGGGGCCCAAGTCAAATCCTAACAAAAATTTGAGCTCCCTCGCGGGGTTCCACTGCGCAACCGTCGCCGCTTCCGTGGGCTCCCGGGAGGCCTGGCGGAGTGGGGTCCCACGCAGATGCCGACGAGACTTCGTGCTCCGTCGCGGAGTTTCCGATTGCGCGACCGTCGCCACTGGCGTGAGCTCCTGGGAGGGCCAGCGGAGTGGGGTGCCACGCAGACTCCGACGAGACATCACGCTCCCTCGCGTGGCGGCGGTTCCAGCTCCCAAGGCGGAGTCTGCCCACTTGGCGACGCGTCCCGATCGCCAGCAGGCAGTCGAGGCCTGCTTCCTCCAGAGTGGCCTCCAGGAGGTCGCCGACGGGCGCTGGAGGTGTGTGCAGTGCCTGCGCGGTTTCAATAGCTGGAGCTGGCTTCGAGAGTTCGCCTCCACCCACGCGCTCCAGGGACCCGTGGTAAATCCACGCGAGGCCACGCCATAGATCTAAGTTTTTGGCGCTCCGCGCTGATTTCTTGGATCCGCGCTGGGCCCCCCCCAGCGGCGCCTCCGGCGCCGCCCCTTGCGCGCTCCGCGCGCCGGGGAGGGGGGTCCAGCTCAGATCCAAGAAACCCGCGCGAAGCGCCGAAAGTCTGTTCCTCTATCCCTCCTTCCTTTCTCTTTCCTTCCTTCCCCCCCCCTTCCTCTGTCCTCCTCATGCCTCCTCCCATGTTGATTCCTCCCCTCCTCCCCTTCCGTTCCCTTCCTTCCCTCCCCCCCTTCCGTCCTCCTCATCCCTCCTCCTGTGTTGATCCCTCCCCTCCTCCCCTTCCCCTCTTTGTGTCCCTCCTCCGCCCTCCGCGTCGGAGGCCATCCTCGCCGGCGGGGCGGCGTCCGCTGCCGCAGCGGAGCGCCCCGCGCAGCCAGCGCGGCGCGCGGCAGCGCCCTCGAAGAACAGGAGGAGGAGGAGGAGGCGGAGGAGGAGGAGGAGGAGGAGGAGGAGGGGAAGGAGGAGGAGGAGGGGGAGGGGGAGGGGGAGGAGGAGGAGGAGGAGGAGGAGGAGGAGGAGGAGGAGGAGGAGGAGGAGGAGGAGGAGGAGAGGAGGAGGAAGAGGAGGAGGAGGAGGAGGAGGAGGAGGAGGTTGCTTTTCGTCCACCTCCGTTTCCTCCTTCTCCCTCTCATCCGCCTCATGTTGCTTTTCCTCTTCCCCCCTGCTCCCGGGGAAGAGTGGAGGCAGAGGGGGACCTGGGTGCAGGGTGGGGATCAGAAGGAAGGGGAAGCGGAAGAGGATGTGGAGGACGAGGGGAGCAGGAACAAGACGAGAAAGGAAACGATGGGGAAAGCGAGCAGGGGAGATGAGGGAGGAGCGAAGGGGGAGGAGAGGGAATGGGGGCGACTGGGAGGTAGGGAGAGGGAGGAGGAGGAGGAGGAGGAGGAGGAGGAGGAGGAGACACAAAGAAGATGGAGGGAAGGGTCAGAGGGTGAGAGAGGAGGGAGGGGTGGTTGTAGAGGGAGGCGGCAAGACGACAAGGAGGAGGATGGTACGGATGGGACGAAGGGAAATGAGGGCCCCTCATTTCCCTTTGTCCCTCCGTCCCCTCCTCCCCTCCTCCTCCTCCTCCTTCTCCTCCTCCGTGTCCTTCCTCCAGCCCCTCCTCCTCCCTCGATTTCCCTTCGTCCCCTCTGCCCCCCCCCTCCTCCTTCGTCCCCTCCGTCCCCTCCGTCCTCCCGCATTGAGGGGGAGGTGATAGTTTCCTCGGGCAGGCGGTCCTCGTCCCATCATAAGCTAAGTGGTTCGTGCGCGCAGCTACGCGAGGAGGAGTGCGACAAAGCAAGGTGAGCGAATGCAAGCTAGACGAGGTGAGGCGAGACGGGGAAAGCTGGGAGGGGTGACTTGAGGTAAAGGTCCCAAGGCACAAACGAACTTACGACACGTCAGATGCTTGACGATGGTGTAGAGTAGACGCGTTGTGCTGCCATAGTGGTGGTGGCTTCGCGTCTCGGGACGCATGCACGTTCCGCTGCCCACGTGTGTTCTTAAGTCGTTCGGCTGGCTGGAGGTGGAGCATGGTGATGATGCCGAGCTTGATGGTGATAGCCGCCGACAGCAATTCCAGAGTGCTGTTTGCGTTGGTGGCTGAGCATGTGGATTCGATTTTACGTTGCGTCGGACTCGCTGCTCAAAGCGGCTTGGTTGATAATGTCCGTTGGCTGTGACAGTGCCTGGGTGTTGTGTTGCGTATGACTTGATATTCGCTTGCTGTTGTGTTCGGCCGAAGATGCGGCGAGCTAGGCGAATGTAGGTTGGGGCACAGCAGGTGTTAATTGTTCCTCCCATGCTTGCGTGTGCGCCACAGTGGGGGCCAATGCCAAGAAACGCCCTGCTTGCCTCCAGGGCACCCCGGGCTTCTCGGACTTCGATGGCTCTGCCAGGGAAGGCGCGGCGCTCCCACACCACAGAGATCAGGGGACGTCCTGGGGATTCGGGGTGGGGTTTCTTGTGGAAGGTCTCCTGTGGTCGAGCCCCTGCTGTAGTGACCATGTTGGGCTCAGGAGGATGTTTGGTCTTCGGGACGGGACGCTCCTCCGATCTGGGTCCGGGGAACCTGTTCGTCTCCGGGGGCTCGCCGTGGCCAGAACAGCCGCCTGCTCCCCAGTGGGCTCTCTCCCTTGCAGCACGGTGCACGTATGAGAGTGGCTCTCTAGCCCTTCAGAACCCTCCTCCTCCTCCGCCTCCTCCGCCTCCTCCTCCTCCTTCTCCTCCTCCTCCGCCTCCTCCGCCTCCTCCTCCTCCGCCTCCTCCTCCTCCTCCTCCTCCTCCTCCTCCTCCTCCTCCTCCTCCTCCTCCTCCTCCTCCTCCTCCCTCTCCTCCTCCAGCATGGTGCATAGGCTCTAGCCTTAGGTCGGGCCTGTCCCCTACAGGGGGATTTTCGACGAAAAATAAAAAATACCCCAAACATGAAAAATACCCCCCCCCAAAAAAAAAATACCCAAAAAAGTAGTCCCCAGACTATTGTTGGATTATTTCTGGACTATCTTTTATTTTTCGTCGAAAATCCCCCTGTAGAGAGACAGGCACGACTTAACTCTAGCCCTTTAGAAATGACCCCTCAGACGCACCCTAGGGACATGTCCGAGTCGACCCGCGCACGTGCGTGCGCGTCAGAGCACACGCGTGGACTCAGCAGTGCGAGCCCGTGCCCCTCGCGCCCCGCGCCGCTCTCTCCTCACAATCTCCTCCACACCTCATCCTCATCCTTCTCCTTCCTGCTACCCTCTTGGAAGCTGCGATGCGAGGTGCTCCTGGGGGGCCTGCTCCAAAATCAGCAGCTCGGATGGCGCATTATGGTGCCAGATATGCTTCGCCCGACGCAAGCACAGTAGGAGTGGACGGGGACGGGCGACGAGCAGGCAGCTCTGCTCCGCAGCGCGCCCCCGAGCTCCCCGAGAGGCGCGGCCGCACGAGAGGACATAGTTCTCCTCCCTGACCTCCTCGGCGCCCCTTTCCTTAAGTCGGGCCTGTCCCTCTACAGGAGGAATATCCAAGAATAGGCAAAAAATAGTCTGGGGACGATTTGTCGGTCGACTAATGTTGCACATGTGTAAGTATTTCCCCATATCCTAAGATGGGGTTCTTGTTATTACTTGGACGCCTCCTACTCCTTCTCCTTCCTCCTCCTCTTTTCCCCTCCCCTCCTGTCGGGCTTACTCCTACTCAGACTTGCTCATACACAGACTTACTCCTACTCAGACTTACTCATACTCGGACCTACTCATACTCAGACTTACTCACACTCAGACATACTCATACACAGACTTACTCATACACAGACTTACTCACACCCAGCCGTACTCATACACAGACTCACTCATACCCAGACTTACTCATACACAGTATTAGTCATACTCAGACTTACTCATACCCAGACGTACACATACACAGACTTTCCCATACACAGACCTACTCATACCCAGACTTACTCATACACATATTTACTCATACACAGACTTACTCATACTCAGCACCCCTAAGGGGAGCCGCCAGGGGTGGTTGCACGGGCTCGTTCGCGGCCATGTTGTGGGGATGGCTCAGGCGGTTTGCCTGTTTCTGTGCCCAGCATCCTTCGCTTTCGGAGCAGATTTGGAGGATGTCTCGAGCGAGGCGCTCATTTCAGCACCCCTAAGGGGAGCCGCCAGGGGTGGTTGCACGGGCTCGTTCGCGGCCATTTTGTGGGGATGTCTCAGGCGGTTTGCCTGTTTCTGTGCCCAACATCCTTCGCTTTCGGAGCAGATTTGGAGGATGTCTCGAGCGAGGCGCTCATTTCAGCACCCCTAAGGGGAGCCGCCAGGGGTGGTTGCACGGGCTCGTTCGCGGCCATTTTGTGGGGATGTCTCAGGCGGTTTGCCTGTTTCTGGGCCCAACATCCTTCGCTTTCGGAGCAGATTTGAGGATGTCTCGAGCGAGGCGCTCATTTCAGCACCCCTAAGGGGAGCCGCCAGGGGTGGTTGCACGGGCTCGTTCGCGGCCATTTTGTGGGGATGTCTCAGGCGGTTTGCCTGTTTCTGTGCCCAACATCCTTCGCTTTCGGAGCAGATTTGGAGGATGTCTCGAGCGAGGCGCTCATTTTCCCCCCCAGGTGGGCCAGATTTTGAGGATGTCTCGATCGGTTTGCTTGTTTTGGTGGCCAGGCTCGTGGGCGCAGATTCTTCTCAGGATGCCACAGGAGGCTCCAACAGGCTCCAGGAGGCCCCAGGAGACCACATGAGGTCCCAGGAGGCATCAGGAGGCCACAGAAAGACTCAAGAGGCCACAGGATGTCCCAAGAGGCTCCAGGAGGCCCCAGGAAGCTCCAGAAGGCCTCAGGAAACCACAGGAGACCCCAGGAGACAACAGGAAGCGCCAGGAGGCCTCGGAAGGCAACAGGAGGCCCCGAGAGGCCCCAGGAGCAGGAGGCCTCAGAAGGCAACAGGAGTGGCTCCAATCCCATGTGTTTTACGTATGCTCCTATCGATTGGGCCTCACCTGGAGCACGATTCTTTGATGTTCTACGTATGTTTCTATAGATGGTCCTTCTCCTGTGTACACAATCCTAAATGTTTTACTCATGTTCCTATGTATTGGGCCTCTCCTGGGGCACGAGTCCTTGGTGTTTTACGCGTGTTCCTATAGATTGCCCTTCTCCTGTGGCTCTAATCCGCAATGTTTTATGTACGTCTGTTGCTATAGATTGCGCCTCCCCTGGGGCACGAAACCTTCCTAGGAGGTCCCAGGAGGTCCCAAGAGGCTCCTGGAGACCCCAGGAAGCCCCAGTAGGTTTCAGGAGGCCCCAGGAGGCCCCAGGCTCATGCACAGAGACGCGCTCGTACTACTGAGGCTCATTCACACTCCAATTCATTCGCAGTTAGATTTATGTCCAGACCGTCACAACTGAAGCCCGTTAATATTCGAAAGCTCTTGCGCCTAGACATTCACGGCGGACAGGTCCATGCGAGTAGATGCACATATGGGGAGCTCCACGCAGTGAATAATTTCTGACTATTCGTATTTGTCTTCCAAAATCCGCCTTCAAGGGAACATGCCCGACCTAACCTTTTCCCTCCTCACTGCTCCCGCCCTTGCCCCAGCTCTGCCCCTGCCAGGACGCTGGCCTCGTGGAGGCGGCGGCCGCCGTGGCCGCGGCGCAGTAGCCGTGCATCCAGCTGCGGACCACTCCCCTTCGCCAGACTCCCCCGCACCGTGACCGAAGAGGTGTGACATCGGGCGCTGCCACGAAAATCAGGAGCGGGAAAAACACACAGACACAATGAATCGCCGATTCCCCAGAAAATGTTGGAACATATGGGAAGTGGGGGGAAGACGAAAACCAAGAAAATATGGGAAGGTATGGGGAATCAATTTATTTATGTGTGTATTTATTTGTATGTGTCCCAGGGCCCCTTCAGAAAAGCTGCGCAGATGCGCCACGGCGGAGCGGGGCGCGTGGGGCCCAAGGCTTCCGCGAGGAGCCAGGCCTTGTGGGCACGGGGGTCGTTCCCTCCTCCTCCTCCTCCTCCTCCTCCTCCTCCTCCTCCTCCTCCTCCTCCTCCTCCTCCTCCGCTTGCTCCTCCTCCTCCTCCTCCTCATCCTCCTCCTCCTCCTCCTCCTCCTCCTCCTCCTCCTCCTCCTCCTCCTCTGCCCTCCTCCTCCGCCCGGTAGCGCCAGGAGCTGGGGCCCTGCTCCCGGAAGCTGGCCCTGGGTGAGGGGGCTTGATTTTTTAGGAGGAGGGGTGGCGAGGCAGGGAGGCGAGCGAGGCAAGGGGAGGGGAGACGAGAGGGAGAACGGGAGAAGGGCCTGTCGAGCGAGAGAGCCTGTCCGCTCGGGTTCCGGTGGGCTCTCGAGGCCTCAAGATGGGCCCAGGAGTGCCCCAAGAGGGCCCCAAGAGGCTGAATTTGACCCGAGAGCGCCCCAAGGGGGCCCCAGGAGGCAATGTGTCGTTCCCCTTTGCCTGCCCATCCTCCTCCTGCTCCTTGTCATCTTTCTCAACATCCTCACCCAAGCATCTCTCGTTGGCATCGGTTCTGGATGGGCTGGTGGCGAGACGCGAAGCGGCAAAACTTATGATGTTCAATGCGCGCTCCAGCGGCATAAGCGCCCGACATTGTTAGACGGCTCCCGCCCAGGTAACAAATGTCATGTTCGGGGGCGATGCCCCACGGCACACGATAAACAAACATCGAGCATTCAAGGGAGCGAGCACTCAAGGATCTGTTGACGTGTACTACCCGGGTGGTTGCGTGCAGGTACTCTCCCTTTCTATTCCAGCGTATTTCCCCTCGTCGCCAGTGTACACCAAAGTGATGAAATATCGAAGACTCCATCGCGAATACTGTGCGCGGGTAATTAAAGCAAAGGTGTCAAGACAAGGAGGGGGACGAAGAGGAGGAGGAGCAGGATGGCCTGGTGGAGGGAAGACAATGAGGAAGGGGAGTGAGGGAAGTTGATCAGCAGGAGGAAAACGAGGAGGAGGAGGACGAGGAGGGGCAGGAGGAGGAGGAGGAGGAGCAATATGGAATCATTGTAGTTTCGCGTACGTAGTTCTGGACTCGGCGCTGAAGTCATTGTTGGTCTCCCATGGTGTCCTGGAGTCAGATTCCTTCGAAGGCCTCCTGCAGCCCGATACTTTCCTAGATTGGGATCTCGTCCAGGATGTGGATCCAGGGTCAGAATTGGGTCGGGATATTTTTTCGGAGACGGAATCGGACTTGTATTGCCCAAGCGTTCTCGAATGTGGTGCTTGGCTGGAGTCGGACCTGGTTTCGGATGACGCTTAGGAGTGGGATGCCGTCTTGGGCTTAGGCACGGTCTTGGAAGTGTTGATTAAATGCCTCCGTGTTCGTGGGCTCTGGTCGGGAATTGACCCGGATGAGGATTCGGAGCGGTCTGGGCGGGAATGGTATCGGGTCGATTATTTTCCACCCGTACCAGCCAGAGAACCGTAGTTGAAGCATCGCATTGTGGCAGTAGCAGGGTTCGGTAACGGAACGCGGTTTTCTGTAACGGAGCGCGGGTTTCGGTAACAGCCCCCAGGGTTTCGGTAACACCCCCGAGGGTTTCGGTAATAGCTTCCAGCGTTTCGGCAATAAGCCACATGTTTCGGCAACAGCCCCCCAGGGGTTTGGTAACCTCACGTTTCCGCGGCCTCCTTCTCTTGCGAAATCCTGGGAGTTGTTACCGAAACCCGCTTTCCGTTACCGAACCCCGCCCTTGTTACCGAAGTTAGTTGTTTTGTTTGTCCATCTCTGCGTTGTCCTAGTATCTGATTTGTCGTCTTGTGTTTCGGTTGCTTCCTCTTTGCTGCTCCTTCTTTTTTGTTGATCCTTAGCCTTTCCTTGTCGTTTATTCTCTTCTTCTCTTGCGACGACAGAAGGGTTCGCGGCATCTTCGCGGCGAGGTCGAGAAAAGGAAGGAGGAGAACGAGAGATGAGGTTTCGCGCCGGGGGGAATTGATCGTCATAAGACGACGCGCTTCGCTGGTTTTATTCGGGGCGGCCTTTCCAGTGACGCAGAGGGCAAGGAGGGGTGCGATGATGAGGACATGGAGGGGGGAAGGACGGCGAAAGGGCTTGGGGCGCGGAAGGGCGAGTTGTATTGTCATAGGGACGTCGCCAAGGTTTGATTCAGGCGTGGCTTTTCCAGGGCAGACATTCTGACGTAGAGGGGGGGAGAGGTGCGACAACGAGGGAACGAAAGGGATGAGGATCGGGATCGGGGTGAGGGTGCGGATGAAGACGAGAGGCCAGCGGGGTTGAGGGGGAGACGACGGAGAGGAGGGGGGAGGATGGGACCAGAAAGAAGGGTTGAAAGAGGAGCAGGGGGAGGACGAAGAGGAAAGGAAGAACGAGGGAGAGCGATGAATTGTCGGCGAAGTGGGGGTAGTTTTCGATAGGACTGCGTTCTGGTTTTACTAGGGGGGCCGGCTTTTCCAGGGCGGATGCTCACGCAGAGGGGAAGGAGGGGTGCGATGACAAGGGCGTGAAGGGGTGGGCACGGGGTGATGATGCGGACGGGGGGGCTGGTTTTCATGCGGACGCCGGTCTGGTATTATCCGGTGGCAGCTTAGCTTGTCCAGAGCAGACATGCCGTCGTGCAGGGTGAGGAGAGGTGCGATGATGAGGGCGCGCACAGGATGAGGATAATGATGGGCTCAAGGATGCGGATGCAGACGAGGGGTTGGCGGGGGGCGGGATGGAGACGATTGAGAGGAGCGTAAGAAGGATGGGAGAAGAGGCCTTGAGAAAATCCCCAGGGGCCCCAAAAGTGGCCTGCAGCGAGGCCTGCTCACATCCCCCTCCCGTGTCTCTCTCCTCCCCCCCTCTCATTCGCGGGCCCAGCGCCTCCATCATCTTCAAACCCGTTCTTATCTTCATCTCCTTCATGTATGTCCTCATCATCGCGCCTCGCCTCCCCCGACGTCAGCACGTCTGCCATGGGAAGGCCGCCCTGGAACAAGACCACACCGACGCCCCTACGCAGAGCAGATTCCGTAGCGTCTTCAACCCCATCCCTATCTTGACCACGCCCGCATTACTACATCCGTCCCTTCCCCTCTGCGTCAGCACTTCCGCCTTGGAAAAGCCGCCCCAGGAATAGGCCGGAACGACGTCCTTACGAAAATGATCCTCTGTCGCAGAAGTCAGATCTCGACATCAAACAAACATTTAACGCGCCCCAGCGCGGTGCAAGCGCGATGGCAGATTAGAATTGCGGTTTAGTTTTTCAGGTGGACGGCATTTCCATTGTATATTGTTGCTTCGGCATGCAATGAGATGCAGCAGTTGGTCATGTCAATTGGGGGGTTCTACTTGGGAGGAGAAGCGCAAAATCGAGGAAGCGGGCCAGAGCCTCGCCCACCCTGCCAGTTCACAGCTTGCCAAACGAGCCTCGCCCACCCTGCCAGTTCACAGCTTGCCAAACTACACGACTGCGTACCAGTCCTGCCGTCGAGATCAAATGGAGCCGAGGAGTTCCAAGAATGTTGTGTACATCCCGTAGGAACACAAACAGGATATGCTCATATATCGCGTTGCTATCACGGGGAAGAGTGTTCATGGCAAGGAAGCGAGAGGGTGATGGCCCTATCGTTGCAGACGGTGTGGCGAAATGTCGATATTGGTTTAGGGCCCGTTACCATTCGGGCCGCAAGTTGGCATCCGTTGTGGGGGTGGTGGCCCAGAGCAAACAAGAAATACGGATGTGAAACGACAAGAATGGCGCATGCGTGTGAATGTCCGCGTTTGCAAAAGCAGGTTCCAGTGGCGCGCTTGCGCGCCGAAATGAAATACCGCCCAGAAAGCTTGGGCACACCACACCGCACTGTCCCTTTCTCGAAGAAGTATGCAGAAATGTCGTCGCCGTTGCCGTCGTCGAGGGATGCGCGTGCCCTGTGAAATCTCAAAACGCGTCCATACCCTTAGCATGGCTCGGGCCGAACTCGCGGCAGGAACCACGGTGAACACAAGGAGAGGGAAATAAGGGCACGATTTAATTAAGCATGAGATTGAAGCAATGTTTCACCAAAGCGTGAGAGCAGCAACGAATTGCAGGTACCCTTTTCCCAAGTATCGAATTACCGTAGCCGTTCTCTGAATGATCATCGTTGTTCCCCGTAATTCAGTATTTGTTTCCCGTTTTACCGTGATTGGGTCCTTGATTGTTTGTTGTTGTCAAACACATCGGTTATGAAGCACAGGTGCAAGAGTACGCTTGCAAACCAAGGCGCGGTGAACCAATGGTGAGATGACAGGCGCGCTAAGCAGCGCCAAAGGAGCAAGAGGAAGGAGTAACATGCCCGTGTATTACACGACTTGAAGGTTTTCTAGAATGGGCGTTGTTGCTTGCAGCGCCTTTCCAGCGCCTCTGCGAGGTCAGAGGAGTCGCGCAGGAAAGCTGGGCAACTTCGGTTTGCAATGCAACGTCTGAATGCCCCACTACCGGTGAAATAAAACCAAGACGGTATTTTTCCCCACTCGTGGATGCATGCCGCGCGCCATTATGTGACGGAACGGTTGGCCACGCGGTGGTACAAGCAACCGGGGAGGCGTTTGTTTCGAGCGAGTTGAACGGGACAACAGCAGGACATTCCTACTTCGGGGTTAGCGTTTAGGATAGCGCTCGGACCAAGCAGTGATCAACTCTGCGTTGGGAGCTTCAATGCGCTTTGGCGGGCGTGGAAATGATTTGATGTCTCTCCCGCTTCCTTCGTCCTCATCTTTCTCTCCCTCGCCCTCTCCTTCTCCATTGTCCTCCTTGTCGATCCTCCCAGTTTTTTATACGTGTTTCATTTGAGATTTCTTTGCCACCCATGATTTTTGAACTCAGACTTTGGTTGCACTTCCACAGATGCAGGACGGGTCGCTTCCAAAACGTGATTTTTGCCGTAGCATTGCGCCCATCCGTCTTTGGAGATTGTCAGCGTCTCTTGGTTCTCGTTTGAACACCTCGCACATTTGTTTTAAACATTGCTTCACGGATTTAGGCAGTTTTTGTTTCAGATTGATTGCGGCTATTGCTTAAGTACCGTACATATTCGCTTACAAAAATTGCAAAGTGTCACGGGTTGAGGCAGTTTTTGATCAACATGTGGATCGATCGCTCTAGCGTCGCACATTTAAGAATTGCAAATTCGAAGCGATCTTGTTTGATTTGTTTTGTTGTTTTTTGAGCGTTATGCACATATGTTTAGTTCATTTTCGAAATGCGTTTTCCAACATTCGCATGAATTTGCAAATTTAGTTTTTCTGGATGAACATGCCAGAAATTATGATTTGGAGCGGTTCAGGGCTATCAGGGTACAACAATGTCGTGAGTGGGAAGCGTTGAAATCCGGGGAGGTGTGCTGACATGGTTCAGGGTTGGTTGCAGCTCACTTACATTTTGCTTGAAATTTTTCCGTACAGAAAAAATAGGCTACGTTCACCACGATTCAGAGGCGAATCCTCGTTGAATTGCACGTAAAACATCGTATGCGTACATCGGTAGCATACGCAATTACAATGACAGATCTATTTGTTTTGCAAGTGTCACCGAACAAGAGCAGGGACAAAGGAACGATCGAAATGTACCCAATGATTAATTTTCTTGTTGTAATCCCGGTGCGCCCAACCAAGATTGCATGATTCAAAGATATGACTAGCACGCAGTGAAAACGCTTGGGGAGCGGCACCCGCATGAAAATTAACACGGTTGAAATGATTGGGGTAATTGCTCGTCGAGGCGACGAGGATTTTTATTTAAAAAAGTAGGGTGTCAACTATTTTGACAAATATTTTCGCGACTCGGAATCGAGAAAGGAAGTGCAAGAAATAATAAATGATGAAAACACAATTGGGAAAAAATGTGAGATTCTCCTATCCGAACGTTTTTTTCCCTCGTGCATAAGCACACAAACATGGGAAAATAATGTAAGCTTGCCAAAACCCATTACACATTTTTAACGTGGAGCCAGCTAGCATACGCTTCAATAAAAAGAAAAAGAGTAAAAAGATCAAGATAAACCGGAGTAATGATGGGATCGCAATGAACGGACGGAATAGGCGCAATAATTATTATAATGGTTGGTTCTGGATGAAGGAGTGGCAAGACGGAGGATGAATAGGATGAGGAGGAAGAGGAGGAAGAGAAGGAGTACGAGCACGAAGGAGGAACACGAGGAGGAGGAGGAGGATGGCAAGCACAAAAACCAGAAGTCTCTTGGGGTGCAATAGCTCGCGCGCAATAGTCCAAACGAATCAAATATTTGTTATCTAATGCCGTCCCTCTATTGTGTAGCGTAAAATGGGAGGAAGAGAACTCGAATGTAAAATGAAAACGAGGAGGACGAATACGAGAGAAAAATCAATTATTATCCGAATCTGCAAACATCCAATAATGCGTATGGGTGATAAATGCACCAATGGCGCTTTGGTCTTGCATCAATCTTCTAGGCTAAATGTGGAAAATCCACAACCAACCATCGAGACATAATATAATTCCCAGCCGAATTTGCGAGCTAATCCCACCAGCCCTCTGGG
>CAUYUJ010021348.1:378956-383956 GCA_963575745.1 Prorocentrum cordatum
ATGGCTCCTAAGATGGTTCCAAGAAGCCCAAAGACGGCCCCAAGATAACTCCAAGTGGCCAAACAGCTCCCCAAGGAGGCCCCGAAGAGGCCAAAATCGTCCCAAAACCTAAGGAAAATCAATGATTTTTGCTTTCTCGCCTTTTCGCTTCCGATGGCCATCCGAGGCCTGGAGATGGCTCCAAGATGGCCCAAGAGGGCCCCAAGAGAGCCCCAAAAGAGCCCCAAGACGGCCCCAAGAGCGCCCAAGAGCACTCCAAGAGCGTTCCAAGAGGGGTCCAAGAGGCGATTTTAGGGGCTTCCGAGGGGGGGCGCTAATTCACCCCCCCCTCTTGTTTGATCGACTCCCTCCAAGATGGCCCCAAGAAGCGCCCAGGAAGCCCCAAGAGGTCCCAACATGGCCCCAAAATGGCCCCAAGAGGCCCCCAAGAGGCCCCCCGGAGGCCCCCAAGAGACCCCCAAGAGGCCCCAAGAGCCCCCCCAGATGCACCCAAGATGCTCCAAGAGGCCTCGGCGAGAATGCCTAATCATTGATTCTACACAGGTTTTAGCCACATGGAGGCCTCTTGGGGGGGGGCACGGATTAAGATGACTCCAAGAGCGTCTGGGAGAGCCCAAAATGACCTCCAAGATGGCTCAAGATATCCCAAGATGTCTCATAATGGCTTCCTCTGTGTGCTGCCCACTTCTCTGATCGAGGCAATTCCTCTGGGCATCGTTTCTGGATGGGCTGGTGGGGATTCGCGAAGCGACAACAATTTCGTATGTGCGCATAGACGCAAAACCAAATATTAATTGAATTCTAGACGCTTCGCGTATCCCCACCAACCCGTTCAGAAACGACGCCCAAGCAAGTCGAGGGTCGTCCTGAGGGTTTTTTCTGCGTTTTGGGTGCCTGGGGGGGCATCTTCAGGCTGTTTGGGATACTTTTGGGTGTTTCCTGGGGGCTCCTTAGGGCCATCTTGGGGCCTCTTGGTGCCTCCTGGGCGCTTCTTGGGGCCATCTAGGAGGAAATCGATCAAAAAAGAGGGGAGCTTTAATTAATGTTGCTCCCTCTGGGTGCCAAAATGAAGCCAAAACCTTAATAACATTAGTGATTTTGGCTTCCTCGGCGAGGCCGTTTTGGACGCTCTGACCGCTCCCCCCCCCCTTTGTCCAGGTCAGTGGGGGGGGGAGGGGAGGGGTAAACCCCTCCCCAAAGGGGAAAGAGGAAACGCTCTAAACCACCGACGCCCAGAAGGTTGGTGGGATTATTTCTTCGCCTTACTGTTCATAAATACATTGCAGCGCCCAATGATACGCGCCTCTCTACTTGGAGACACACAACAATCATATCGAAGCGACGTTGAGCGTGTAGGTGGTGATCCATTTAAACATGTATGTCATATTAAAATCAAAGACAATGTTTCCCTATTTCCGTTAACATATTTTGATATCATTACAAATGTTCTGATGTGATTGCGACTTCCAATCTTACATGTTAATAACGGCTGGCCACGAAGTTTCTTATATATATATATATATAACATGCGATCCTGGCAAAAGCCCGCCTGAAAAAAGGGCACATGATCGATTTTACATACACTCATTCAGGATGAGTTTAGCTATACTATATATTTATATATATATATATATATATGTATGTATGTATGTATGTCCGTGTTTTTGTAAATTGCGGGTTTTCATTTTTAGTACTCGATTTTGAATACCGAACATGTGGAATGCTATCCCTTCGGGACCTTGTCTCCCGCACATACCGGAATCATTGTAAAGTCAAATTCTTGAATTATCCAAGATAATATATAACCGGGCTTCCAAAAACAATTTAAAACAACGGACCGTTGTAAAATCATAAATGTCGTTGGTGCCACTTCGAGCCTGAAATAATCTTCAACAAAAATCGAAACAACACACAATGAGATCAAACCACAAATAACAAACCAAAAATGCAATATCTAGTAGTCCCGTCCGGACGAAAAATAACCAAAACAACTGCTAAAGACGGAATGTAATAAACAAGTGCAATAATATCACGAGTCTTCTGGACGAAGATGGTTTAGGAATTCCCTTTTCTCTTCTCTTTGAAAAAAATTAATCATTCCTTTCTCCTTCTGGACGTGGACGGGTGTTCCCGCGACGTGTTAGAACGTCTAAGATGAGTTCGGTGAGGAAGTCAGGTTATTCGTTTTACTAGGGTGTTGAATTCATTTGTGGTTTCTTCAGGGCGAGAACTAACACATGGAGCCGCTCCACATCTGTTATCGATCTCCTTTACGATGGTTCCGAGAAGCGCCCAGGAGGCTCGCAAAGATCTCATGTAGCCCCTAGAAACTCGCATGAAAACCCCCAGAGGTACCCAACACGTTCCATGAAGCCTCAACGAGAATTTCAAATTCATTGTTTTTACCGACATTCTAACCTGGGGCGGGGCGGGGCACTGCTCTAGATTTCTTCGCGAATACAAATGATTCCCAAAATTATCCCAGTGCGACCCTACCTAGGAGTTGGAGCATCTAGGAAAATAACATCTACATCTACACCGACAGCTACATTAACATCTACACCTGCAGCTACATCTGCATCAACATCAATAACGATACTCATATCTACATCTACAAATACACCTACATTTACACCTAAGCTATGCTATGCTATCATGCTGCGCTATGCTATGCTATGCTATGCTATGATTTGCTATGCTGCGCTATGCTGCACTGTGCTATGTTATCCTAGGGTACGCTCGGCTGCGCTGTGGTATGCTATGCTATGCTATGCTATGCTCTGCTGCGATATGCTATGCTATGCTATGCTATGCTGCACTATGCTATGATATGCTGTGCTATGCTGCGCTATGCTATGCTAATCTATGACATGATTTGCTATGCTGCACTATGCTATGTTGCGCTATACTGCGCTATGCTATGCTATGATATGCTGCACTATGCTATGCTATGCTGGGCTAAGCAAAGCTAGGCTAGGCTAGGCTAAGCAAAACTAAGTTAAGCTAGGCTAAGCTACGATGATATAAGCAACGCTAAGCTAAGGGGACGCGACTGGGGGAACCGCGGGGCGGGGACTGGGGGAACCGCCCGGGGCGCGTTCCACTGCCCGGCCCCTTTAAGCTAAGAGAGTAAGAACCCTCTAGGCAGAGCCTAGGTAGGGAATAATTCAGGATATCCCAAGATGGCCTACATGATATGCCAAGAGCTCCAAATGATCAAAAAACAATTCCCCCAAGAAACCTCGAAAAGGCCTAAATCTTTGCAAAACCGATAGGAAACCAATCTTTTGGATTTTCTCGTCTTTGCCTTTCCAATGGCCATCCGGAACTTCTAGATGACTCCAATCAGCGCTCCACCAAGTAAAACCTCTCCGAAGCACCCCGCGATACTCTAAAACGCGTCCAGGGCCGCCAAGGTCCCCAAGACATTCCAAGAGGCCTCCACTGGGGAACCTTTTTTTCTGTGTTGCCCACTTCCCTGATCAAGGCATTTCTTCTTGGCATTGTTTTTGGATGGGCTGGTGGGGTTACGCGAATCGTCTAAAATCCCACCAGCCCTTCAAGGCGTAAGTGGTCCAGAGCGTTCCTCTGCCAACCCTTTTCTTTTCCTTAGTTTACCCCTTCCCACTCCTGCACACTGCGGTGGCGCATATTCCAACTAAATGACAATGCCGCGGGAGTCCCGCAAAATACGCTGTTGTTCTCGTAGGCGTATCCCGACCACACAAAATGAAACCAACCAATTCTATAACCACGTCCAACCGAACAAACCATTTGCCCGTGGAACAATAATCAATAATCCCCAAAATCCAAGAGAATGGAAACAAAGAGATACACATGATATGTGATATGCAACATGTAAGTGCTAATGCGATTGGAAATGTGGATCTTTGGGATATGGAACCCTAAACCGTAGGTATGGGGATGTGGAGCCGTGAGCCCACGGACGGGACGACATTTGCACGACTGCGCGACAACGACGACGATACCGACGAGCGTGCGAATATAAAAAAGTCGACTTTGACTGGACGACGATCTCGACACGACGGTGGCCAAAGCATAGACGTGGCGTCGACGACGGGGATCTTATCTCCCTCTTTTCCACGTGCTGGAAAAATCATACCGATCGTATTCTGAATTCAAAGAGGCTGTGCCGAAACAGTAGTCGGCAAATATTTCGTAACCAGAGGAAACTCCAATTCGTGCTTCGAAACTTGGTGGCCACCAAAGCTGGTGTTGCTTGATACCGGAATAGCTGTTACTGCAATCCCAAATCGCTAGATGACCGAAACCAGCGACGGCGATTCAACAATTAATGCCTCTTGATACTGACCAATGCTGCGGTCGAGTCCGGTGCTGCCGAACTGCCGAACCCAACCCATCGCCGAACAAACAATTATTCAACGAATTTGCGTTCGTATGTCAAACAACAACACTTCTGGTTTTGTTTCCTGCGACATTTGTCGACCTTCGAACGGCCTTGATGCAGCGAAGAAGTAACCCCGACCAAGTAAGAACAACCTGACGCGCGCTACCATTGCAAAACAAGGAAACACATGCAAATACCAACGTCAAAAATGAGCTCCCTGTTATTTACGATACCGTAGACTACGACCAGCTGGCCACAAACAATTGCAGCGTCCTTGCGTTCCCAATTCGGCTTCCGCGCAAGGTACGGCACGGCATATGCGCTCTTATGAATGTTCGACTGTGCCGAAGCTTCAGCTGACATTCAATCGGGCCAAAGAATTTGCGAACGGAGCGGGTTCAAACTTTGTTAATGTGCTTTACAACAACGGTGTCGCTCCAAAGGGGTGAAAGGCAGAACAAAGAGAGGGTGGGAGGGAGTTGGGCGGGAAAACGGGGCGCGCGGCGCCCGTCTATTCAAAACAAATGCCAAAAACACATCGTACTGTTTTGACACTGGCTCCAGAAAGAAACAACCGTGACACGAAGTTCACCGTCTGCCCCCACTGCTTTCTAGCGTGCTTCGCTACACG
>CAUYUJ010021348.1:388956-441456 GCA_963575745.1 Prorocentrum cordatum
CTTTCCCGGCGCGCCTGTTCGGGTCTACCCGCCCGATGGGCCCGTCTGGTTGTGCCACGTGGTTTCTGCTCCTAGCCCCCGTCCTGCTAATCCCGTGTTCCGTCCTTCTCCCTCCCCCTTCCATCCGTCCTCTCTTCCTCTCCTTCAGGGGCTGCATCAAGTACGCGCGGCAGGTAAGGAAGATACGCACCCGAGCGGGTACGATCGAAAACGAAGAGGGCGGGTTCCTAGCAATGTATTCAAGAATCGCGCCCTCGCGCGGGATTTCCTCATAATATATATATATATATATATGTATATATATATATATATATATACAAATCGTGCTGTCGCGTCGGACTCCCTCGCGATGTATTCAAACGATGCGCCCTCAGCGCTCAGGAGTCACGCCGTGGCTGTGAGCTTTCTCACGATTTGCTTGGGAATCGCGCTGTCGCTCGAGACTTCCTCGCGATTCATGCAGGACCCACGCTTCAGCAACCCGCCTGCTCGACCTGGTCGCCTAGGCCCGCCTTCCCGGCCTGTCCTCCAATTATGCGTTTGTCCTCCCGATCTGCCCGTCTGGTTCTACCACTTGTTTTCTGCTCCTTGCCCCCCTCCTGCTAATTTCTACCGTTTTCCATTACTCTCCCTCCCCCTTCCGCCCGTCCTCTCGTCTCCTGTTCAAAGGGGTGCACCAAATGCGCGTGGCAGGTAAGGAAGATATATCCCCAAGGGGGTACGATCGAAGACGACGAAAACGGGTACCGAGGGTTTGGGATATACGTGTTGAATAGCACGCGAGCGGGTAAGAGCGAACAGTCTTAGCATGATTGTTGTTGTTGTGGTGGTGGTGGTTGTTGTTGTTGTTATTCTGGTCGTGTTTGTTGTTGTTCCTTGCTTCATCCTAAACTGCTGTTGGTCGATTCGAATCAACCAGATCCACCGAACGAAACGCTACTAGGAAATCGGCAAGCTGCTTGAGACATCCCCGCAATCTGGGCGCAAACGGGCGAATGTAGCACCCGCTGGTGGCTCCCCCTTCTGGGGGTGCCGAAATGCCACGCCTGCTTTATCGCGATGATCACGGGGCTCTCAGAGGAAGAGGAGTCTGGTGGGCAAAAGCAAGCAAGCCGCTTGAGACGTTCCCACAACCTGGCCTCGAACGAGCGAGTGTAATAACCCCCAGCCGGCTCTTCCTTGGAATGCCCATGTGCCACGCCTGCTATGCCGAGTGATCATGGACGCAGGCAAACTGCTTGAGACATCCCCCCACACTCTGGGCGCAACCTGGCGAGTGCAATTCCCCATGGCGGCTCCCCCGTGGGGTGCCCAAGCGGCACGCCTGATATGTCGCGGTCATCATGGGGCTTTCAACAGAGAGAAGACTGGGAGGCAAAAGCAGGCACACCGCTTGAGACTTCCCCCCAATTGGGCCGCGAACGGGCGAATGCCATTATCACCCCCAGGCGCCCCTCCACGGAAAGCCCGCATACTATGCCGCGGTGACCGTAAGGTGAGTGTGCATGGTCAATCCGTGTCGTCTGTGTGAGTGTGGCTATGAATGAAATTTGGCTGGTTATGAATGGTCTGAGAGGGAGTGGCCTGTGCATGAATGAGTCTGACTATGCGCAACTCTGATGAACGGATCTGAATGAAAGTGGGTCGGGGTATGTGCGGATCTCAGTGTGGATGAATCTCAGTGTGAGCGAGTCTGAGTATGAGTGATCTGAGTCAGCGTAACAGGCAAGAGGCGGGAAGAGTGAGTGAGGCGGAGGCGTCCCAGTAAGAGCAAGACGCCCGTACGTAGGATATGGAGACGACTAAGCATCGGCAATCATCCCAAACTTTTGGAGGTCCGCGCAGATTTCTTGGATCGGTGCTGACCCCCCTCACTGGCGCGCGGAGCGCGCCAAGGGCAACACCAGAGGCGCCGCCAAGGGAGTCCAGCGCAGATCCAAAACATCCGCGCGGACCTCCGAACATCACCTGTTCTTCGAGAGGGAGATGGAAACGATCAGGTGTTCGTAAACCGGGGAGGGGGCAATAAACGCGAGGTGAAGAAACGTATGCCACTTCGTGCTTCTTTTGGGCCCGTGGTGGCAGCCCAGGTCCCTTTTTCGGGCACCTTTTCGGGCCACACGGTGGCAATCCTCGGTCCCCCACATGCATTGCCCCTCCCGTTTCCGGACATCCGATGCTTGTCCTTTTCAGCGCGCGGCCCGCGGCCCCCAGAAGTCCCCGATCCCGGGCTGTGTTTCGACGGTCCCGGGGCCCGACGAGGGCCCCCAAGGCCAGAAGATTACCCAGAACCTTCCGCCGTGATTCCCGTTCGCTTCTTTGCCGTTGCCTTCCGCCCGAGACGGAGGACGCGGGAATCCGCTGGGCCTGGTCCACCAGAAGTCCAGGCAGTTCCTCACCGCGTTCCTGCGCGGGAGAGGGGCGGGGAGGGGGGAAGAAGAGCGGGCGAGGAGCCTCCTCCTCCTCCTCCTCCTCCTCCCTCCTGGATCCCCGCCCCCTTTCCGCGCCTCCTTCCTCCATGGCCTCTCTCCTTGCGGCCCCCCCGCCCCACCCTCCCGTTCCCCCCCCCTCGGGCGCCAGCAGACTGGATGGGGGTGGGGCGCTTTCGGCCCTTCCCCTTCCTCCCCGATCCTTCCATTCTTCTGGAATCTTCCTCCTGCCTGTCCTTCTCCTGCTCCCGCCCGATCCCTCCTTCCTCTTTCTCCTCCTTCTCCGCCTCCTCCTCCTGATCATTGTTTCCTCTTCACTTCCTACATTTCTTCCTCCAGCTCCTCCCCCTCCCACTCCCCCTTCTACTCCTCCTCCTCCTCCTCCTCCTCCTCCTCCTCCTCCTCCTCCTCGTGCTCGTGCTCGTGCTCGTGCTCGTGCTCGTGCTCGTGCTCGTGCTCGTGCTCGTGCTCGTGCTCGTATTCCTGCTCGTGCTCCTGCTGCTCGTGCTCGTGCTCGTGCTCGTGCTCGTGCTCCTGCTCGTCCTCCTGCTCCTGCTCCTGCCCCTGCTCCTGCCCCTGCTCCTGCTCCTCCTGCTCCTCTTCCTCCTCCCGCTCCTCCTCCTCCTTTGCCTCCTGTTCTTCCTCTTCCTCCTTTTCCCCCTCTTCCTTCCTTCATCATTCCTCCTCCTCATCCTCCTCCTGCTCCTGCTCCTGCTCCTGCTCCTCCTCCTCCTCCTCCTCCTCCTCCTCCTCCTCCTCCCTCCCTCCCTCCCTCCCTCCCTCCCTCCCTCCCTCCCTCCCTCCCCCCTCCCTCCTCCCTCCCTCCCTCCCTCCCCCTCCCTCCCTCCCTCCCTCCCTCCCTCCCCCCCTCCCTCCCTTCCCCTCCCTCCCTCCCTCCCTCCCTCCCTCCCTCCTCCTCCCTCCTCCCTCCCTCCCTCCCTCCCTCCCTCCCCTCCCTCCTCCCTCCCTCCCTCCCTCCCTCCCCTCTCCTCCTCCTCCTCCTCCTCCTCCTCCTCCTCCTCCTCCTTCTCGTAGCCCGCCACATCATGACCGGCGGCATGTGCGCGGCTCAGCAGGGGGACCAGGGACGTAATGAAATACGAAGAGGCGCCATGAAATCTGAGGAAAAATCATGGCCCACGCCATGAAATCCCCCCCCCCTAGTCATCACCCCCCTCTTTGCCGCCCCCGAGTGAAGGGTTTGTCTGTTCGAGTCGTCGTCTTCGTCAGCCGTCGTCTCCGTCGTCCCCTTTCCGTGCGCCCTCCTCAAGGCTGCCAGCGAAGGAACAATCTGGCAATGTCGCAATCGAGTCGCAGGGAAGCCCCTTCCCTCTGATCTCTCCCCCGTCGAGGGGGTCCCGGGGAGGGGGGGTCAGATGCGCGACACCCCCTGGGGGTCCCGGGGCACCAAAGAGTATCAAGACAGGCCAATAGTACCAAGAGGCGCCCGAGACGGTCCAATAGGGCCCCCAATCGCCAAGCGATCGGTCCAAAACGCCTTCACGCCCTCCAGACTGCGCTGGGGGCCTCCAAGACGCCCCAAGCAGCCTCCAAGAGCACTCCCGAGAGGGACCCAAGAGACACAACTCATTGATTTTCTTTCGGCTTTCAAAGAAATGTTTGGCGTTCTAGCCTTTTCCGCTTCCCGCCGCTCCAGGACGGCCTAAGAGGCCCCCAGTATCGTTCCACGACAGCCTCCAAGAGGGCCCCCCACGACGGCCCAAGAGGCCCCCCAAACATTTCAAAATGCCTCCAAGACGGCCCCCTAGAGGCCCCCAAGACGGCTCCAAGAGCGTGCCCAAACGGCAGACCCGGACGGGGGCCCCGAGAGGCTCCCAGGAGGCCCCAAAAGTTTACCACTAGGCTCCAAATGGCCCACAAGAGGCCACAAGGAAGTCCGAGAAGGCCCTCGAGAGGCTCTCAGGAGGCCCCCATCCCGAGAGGCCCCCAAGAGGCTCCCGAGAGGTCCCCAAATTCCTCCCTCCCCAGAGGCCCCCGAAATTCTTCCGAAGAGACCCCGAGAAACATCTCTGAGGACTGTGGCTCACGTCAGCGTCGTCGTCGTCGCCGCCGCGGCCGCCGCCGTTGTCGTCGTCGTCGTCGTCGTCGTCGTCGTCGTCGTCGTCGTCGTCGTCGTCGTCTTCCTCCTTCAGGGTCGGCGGCACTGGTCGTGAGGCGTTCGCAAGACGCAGTAACGAAATCCGATGCACAACAAGAACAATGCGAATAAAGGGGCAGACGACTCCCCAGCCATCTCAGGAGCAGAGAGGCGAGCATTCAGACTGAGCACAAACTGTGGAGGAGAAGGGAGGGGGGGAGGGGAGAGGAGGAAGAGGGAAAGGGGAGGAGGATGAGAGAGAAGGGATGGGGCAGAGTGAGGGGGGGAATGGGGAGGATGAGCAGGGCAGGGGGGGAGGAGAGCGAAAAGGGGTGACAGTGACGTGGGACGGGCGGAGGACTAAGAGGGAGGGGGCGGGACGGTGGGCGGATGGGGCAGAAGGATTTCGACTTCGTCTGCGAGAGGTACAACGGAGACGACATCAACTTCGACTCGGCCTCCGACTTCGGTGGCCACTTCGACTTCGACTTCGACATGGCCACGTCGAAGTCGACTTCCACGGCCACGGGGTGGGACGGGGGAGGTGAAGTATCGAGGCTGGGGGGAAGAGGATGCAGATATACCCGAAGGACTCACTGACTGAACGCTGGGATCGATCTACACTCAGAACAAAGCTCCGAATATAGAAACATAATTATCCCAGTGCGACCCTACCTAGGACTTGGAGCCTCTAGGAAAACAACATTAGTAGGAGTTGGAGCCTCTAGGAAAGCAACATTAGTTACATGCACACACACACGCACACACACATGCAGCATTCCACATGGGTGTTATGCATATATATATATATATATGTATATACACATATATTTGCAGATATGTAGAAACGTCGGGTTTCATGTCGGGTTTCATGCGATAATACGTCGGTTTTCATGTCTCCCGGCCGGTGCTATGTGCGAAACCTTCGTGTATCCTAGGGCTCAAGCTGCCCCACTAAGGGCTCAAGATGGCCCACAGACGGACAACACGCATGGAACATACGTGCGCACACACATATAAGTATATATATATATGTATGTATGTATATATATATAGCAGCAGCAATAGTGGATGCTGCGCTGCGCTATGCTATGCTATGCTATGCTCTGCTCTGCTCTGCTATGCTATGCTGCGCAATGCTATGCTGGGCTAGGCTAGGCTAGGCTATGCTGCGTTATACTATGCTGCGCAATGCTATGCTATGCTATGCTATGCTATGCTATGCTGCGCTATGCTATACTGCGCTAAGCTATGCTATGCTATGCTATGCTATGCTTTTGCTTTGCCTTCGCTTTTGCCTTCACTTTTGCCTTTGCGTTTACTTTTGCTCGGCACCCAGGGAGCGCAACTGGGGGAACCGCGCGTTTGCTTTTACCTTTGCTGTTGCTTTTGCTTGGCTCCCAGGGGACTGGGGGAACTGCCCGGGGCGCGTTCCACTGCCCGGCCCCTTTAAGCGAAGAGAGTAAGAACCCTTCTAGGCAGAGCCTAGGTAGGGAAAAAACGCTACCAACATGAACTTTTGGTGCTCCGCGCGGATTTATTGGATCTGGGCTAGAACCCCCTCCCCGGCGCGCGGAGCGCGCCAAGGGCGGTGCCGGAGGCGCCGCCGGGGGAGCCCAGCCCCAGCGCGGATCCAAGAAATCCGCGCGGAGCGCCAAAAGATTATGCCTATGCCTTTTTCCTCTTCGAAGAAGCCGTAGAGGAGGAGGAGAAGGATGAGGATGATGATGATGAGGATGAGGAGGAGAAGGAGAAGGAGGAGGAGGAGGAGGAGGAACAGGAGAAGCAGGGGGAGCAGGAGGAGCAGGAGGAGCAGGAGGAGCAGGAGGAGGAAGAGGAGGAGGATGAGGAGGAGGAGCAGGATGAGCAGGGGGAGCAGGCGGAGCAGGAGGAGCAGGATGAGCAGGGGGAGCAGGCGGAGGACCAGTCTAAACCCAAGAACCATCAACGATGTTGGAATACACCCTCCCTCCAAGCTCCCTCTTCATAGGCCCCTACAACGGATCATTTCCATTGATAGATCTGCCTTGTTGGAAGGCAACCGTTTGAAGACGCGGAAGCATGCCAAAAAATGGTTCTCGAGATTCCAACGTCACGGATCAACCTGACTTTTGCGTCGTGACAATCCTGGATCGTGTCAGAACGTCATTATTGCAATTTCAACACCGTCAAGCAACGTAACTGTTGCACCCGCAAAATCCAGAATCCTTCCAGAATGTCATTCCTGGTATGTTGATCGTGGCAGTCCGTGAAACCCTTGCAAATTTTATGAACGAATGCGGGCGGCGCTAAGGCGATAACCACATTTTGAAAAGGAACCGCCCTCAATCCGTGAAGCTCTTGCACATTTGTAGAACGAATGTGCGCAACGCTACGGCGAGAACCACATTTTGAAAACGGGTTATCCCCAATCCGTAAAATTCTTGCACATGCTTGAACGAATGTGCGCGGCGCTGAGGCGACAACCACATTTTGAAAAC
Source organism: Prorocentrum cordatum (assembly GCA_963575745.1). Classification (NCBI taxonomy): domain Eukaryota; class Dinophyceae; order Prorocentrales; family Prorocentraceae; genus Prorocentrum; species Prorocentrum cordatum. The sequence continues at coordinate 395,964 of CAUYUJ010021348.1, forward strand.
GGGTTATCCTCAATCCGTGAAGCTCTTGCACACATTTAAAACGAATGTGCGCGGCGCTAAGGCGAGAACCACATTTTGAAACCGACCCGCCCTCCATCTGTGAAACTGTTGCTAATTGTTATGCTTCGGGATCATAAGTGGTGAGGAAGTCTCAGGCGAAACGGCTGGCCCGCCCTGAAAACTGACATCGGGGTGCGACAAGGAGAAATCAAGTATGAGGAAAAGAAACGGAGGAGGGAGAGGAGGAGGAGGAGGAGGCGGAGGAGGAGGAGGAGGAGGCGGAGGAGGAGGAGGAGGAGGAGGAGGAGGAGGAGGAGGAAGGGGCCCAGGGACATACATTCAAATACATACAAAAATCCCATGATTCCCAATATGCTCCCATGCTTTCTTGATTTTCGTCTTGCCCCCTCACCACTTCCCATATTTCTCTATCTTTCCTTGGAAATCGATTCTTAAAATGGAGACCAATCCACAAGAAACCTTCCACAAGAACCGCAATCCCGAGACCCCAGGACGTCCATCGATCTTTGGCGGGGGAGCGTCACGCTGCCCGTCGCAGAACCATCGAAACCCAAGGAACCCAGGCCACCCTGGAGGCAAGCAGGGCGTTTCTCTCATGGGTCCTCACGGTATGTTCTCATCTCTTCTTGATGATCGTCTTCCTCCCCACTTCCGATACTTTTCCCCTGTTGACATCGAATAGTGTCTGTGTACTTTTTCTCCCCTCCTGATGGTGGTGCGTCCCCAGCTGCGTCCCCGAAGACCTCGCCGCACCGTCCGCCACCACAGGGTTCTGGGACCTCGGAGGCCCCGACCGCCAGAGACGTCCCCGGAGAAACAGGCCCAAATCCCTACGCCGTGCTCGGGTGCTTCCGCAAGTGCCCCTGGCCAAAGGTGCCCCGCAGCTGTTCGCTTCGTTCTGGAGCCCACTGGGGCCTCCCGGGATCCACTCGAAACATGAAACAATCGAGACGGGAGGTGCTTCGCTGCTTTCGGCCTCGGGGGGCCCTCCCTGGGCCTCGAGCCCGTCAAAAAACGATTAGGGATGAGAAGCCGGTCCCGGGGAATGGGTTCGGAGGAGGAGGAGGAGGAGGAGGAGCAGGGAGGAGGAGGGAGGGAGGGAGGGAGGAGGATGGAGGAGGAGTTGGAGGAGGAGGAGGAGGATGAGGAGAAGTTGGAGGAGTTGGAGGAGGAGGGTAGCTCTGGGGGTCGCGTCATGAAAAAACGTGACGTCGGGGGTCTGGGTCTGGGCCTATCCTGAGGGGTGCTTCCGGAGGCCTCGGGGGCCTCCTTGGAACTCCTGGGAGGCACCCCGGGCCAGGGCACCTCTGGCAGCGCCCGGCACGCGGTCGCCCCGAGTCCCCACTCGCCGGACGCCGTGGTGCCTGCGGGCCCCAGCAAGGAGGAGGAGCAGCAGCAGCAGCGGTCCCTTTGTGGAACGGGTTCTTGAACACCTTCTTCTTCGCGCCGTCTCGCTCCACCTCCTGGCCGCCGCGGGGCGCGGGCCGTCCCGCGGGTGCGGGCCTCGCTTCCTCCCCCCTCCCTCTGCCGCCCCCCCTCCCTCGCTCCCTCACTCCTCGCCTCCCCCATCTCCGCCTTCGCTCCCTCTCTCCCCCCCCCCCGTCCTCACTCCCTCCTTTTTCCCATTTCGCAGCGCGAGCGGGTCCATTCCATACCACTCCCTCCCTTTCCCTCCTCCTTCCGCCCTCTCCCCCCTCTTTCTCCGACCCCCCTCCTCCTTTCCGGCCCTCTCGCCTGTCTCCCTCCTCCTCGTCTCCCGAGCAGAACAGCATACGGCACACACAAACACTCTCGGATGTCAGCGCGCGGATTTCTATTGTCGGCGCTGGATTCCCATCCCCTGGCACGCCGAGCGCGAGGAGGCGAGGGAGGAGGAGGAGGAGGAGGAGGGGGAGGGGGAGGAGGAGGAGGAGGAGGAGGAGGAGGAGGAGGAGGAGGAGAGGGGGAGGGGGAGAGGAGGAGGAGGAGAGGAGAGAGGAGGAGGAGGAGGAGGAGGAGGAGGAGAAGGAGGAGTCTTCGGACCTCCGCCAGGGGGAGGGGGGAGGGGGAGCCAAGGGCGGCGCTTGAAGCGCCGCCATGGGGGTCTGGCGAGAACCCGAGAGATCCGTGCAGACCACCGACGGCCATGCTCGTGGAACTGCTTCTTATCGGACGCCCTCCCTCCCTTCCCCATCTCCCCCCTTCTTCCTTCTGGTGAGGGGCAACGAAAGGGGGGGACTGGCATAGGGGGGGGATGCATTGAGCTGGAATCGGCGATACATCGCCGATAGATCGGCGATTGGCCTCCGACAGTGAATCCGCACCTTCCTGGGCAGGTTGGGGCTATCGGGCCCCTATCGGCGATCCGTGGGCGATTGGGGGTCGATGCATCCCCCCCCTATGCCTATCCCCCCCCTATCGTTGCCCCTGAGCTGGGCCCCGTGCTGCCATCGGGGCGTTCCTGGTTCGATCGCTCGGGGCAGGGGTTTCCTCGAACGTCTGGCACCGGCGAGGACCGCAGTGCCCTCGCGCGCTACGCGGCAGCCTCCCTTCGGCGACGGCGGTGGGCTGGCCCTTTGCGCAGCTCGACCGACAGGCCGCCCCACCCCTCTTCGGTGGCAACTCATGGGCGCTTCCCGTGCCATCTTGTTGGCCCCCTTGCGAATCGACGCCAACCGACGCTAAACCGAGGCTAGATCGACGCTAAATCGACGCTATGTCAAGGCTGCATCGGCGCTTCCACGTCGATTAGCACACTCTGGTGCGCGCGAGCGCACTCTAAAAACGGAGTCACGAAGACATACAGTGAAACAGACAACGAACGACACCACCCCACCTCTGGCCCATGGGGCATAGCGTATAAATGGACATTTGGCGTGGGTTCTTGCGTGGTATGCGCTAAGGCACCCGATGGGCTGTAGCGCAACATGGAGGGCCGTAGGCGGGGTGGTGTCGTTTGCGTTTTGGTCGATGCAAGGCTTTCCTGATTTGCTACCGAACACATCCTTCTTCCATGCACAGAACTCCTCCTCGTCGCAGGCGTGTCGGCAGGAACGGGCTGGGCCTGGCCACCTCGAGCCCGGCCCCTCGAGCACCAGCTTCGTCCCCCTTTCGCCCCTCGCTCGGTCCTCGATCCTCCCCCCTCTTGACGACCTTCGAGCCCCTCCCCGTCCCTCGACCCCCTCGATCCTCCTTCCTTCCCTCGAGCCTTGACCCCTCCCTCGCCCTCCCATCGGCCCCTGAACCTCGATCCTGCCCCGACGCCGCCCCCCTCGGCCGCCTCCCAGAAGTGGCCGTAGCGGTACGAGTTGAGCATCTCGTTGGTGGTCAGGTTGACCTTCGAAGGGAGGAAACAGGGACGAACAACATGATGGAATAGTGCGCCACGTATCACGCACCCGTAAAGCTGGATCTCAACGGCCTCAGAAAGAAAACCTCCGTATGTGCCGCTCCCGCAAGCTCTGCGTCGAACACAGGCAACACCCAAATGAAGTCCCGGCTGGCCTCAACAGGCCCCTACTACAGGGCCCTCTTCCTCCTCACCTCCTTCCTCTTTCTCCAACCCCCACCCTCCTCTTCCTCCACCCCGTCTCCCTCGCCTTTCCTCCTGCTTCTCTTCCTCCTCTTCCTCCTCCTCCTCCTCCTCCTCCTCTCACTCGCCCTTCCTTCTCCTCCCCGTCTCCCCTCCCCCTTCCCAGGAGGAGGAAGGATGGGTGAGGGGACTACGACGACGACGACGCCGACGAAGGCGACCTCCGGATACCTCTGGAGGTGAAGAAAGAACCAACAAGCCAGGTCAGTTGCATTTCACAAGACGGTGCCCAAGCAAGATAATGCGCTACAGTGCGAGGATCAATGGTGCCATGTACGGACAGCTGACTCCGATGCCAGCGCTGCACCAAACTTAGGAAACCAGACGGGCACGGGTGCCAACATTGTTGAAACAGCCGTTCGCTACCATTACTCGCCACGCCTGCCAGGGACGTCCTCGTCTGCCAGGGAGCTTGAGAGCTAGACTGCCTGACACAAATACCGACAGCCTCTCTGGGTCATTGTCTGCGCGCCTGGCGAGCTGCCCAACTACTCAGAGCGTAAACCTCGAGCAGCGTGCCTGGAAACCGTCAATCGTCACTTCTTCCACGTCCCGCATGATTGCAATAAGCTGCAAGCATGCAGTAGACAAGTTCGCAAACACAAGGGGCTCGTAAACAACTACCTTTCTCTGTCTGCATACTGCAAAATCCGACCGCGCCATACCGAACGAACATCCGTGATTTAAAGTCACGTCAGATCGACATCGCCTGCCCGACGCGAGCTGGGTGCCGAGGTAGGTTAGAACACTACCAATTGCACGAAATCTCCAACGCCATTCTGCAGGTGGGCGGTCGAGCGGAACTGCATCACCCACTCAGGCTCAAGCCGCCGTGCTGCCCGCAAATCTCCACACACGCTACGAGCTCGAAAGAACCAACACACGGTCAAAACAAAGAAATTCGCCAACCAATATTTTGGTGTTTCCGCCTTTTCAAGCTTCAGACCGCCCAGGACGGCCGAAGAGGCCTCCAAAGTCCCCCAAAATCAACGTAAAAGGCTCCCAAAACAGCTCAAGAGGGCCCCCAAATAGCCCAAACGGCCTCCCCACAAGGCTCAAGAGGCTCCGGTGAGAGCCCCAAGACGGGGAACCCGAACAGACATATCGAGCCTTCCCCGAAAGGTGGCCCCCGAGACCGCCAGCAAGTCCCGAAGAAGCCGTCAAGGCCCCCAGAAGACCAAAGGGATGGCCCACGGGGCCTCCAAGAGTCTCCAGGAGGTCCCAACAATGCCGCCATGAGGCCCCCGAGAGGCCTCCCAAGAGACCCCAAGAAACCTTCCAAAGAGGCGTCTTGTCCGCGACCGAGTTTGGTCCCCACAGTTCCCCAAGAAGCAGTCGAAAGGCTTCGTTCTCCTCCTCCTCCTCCTCCATCCCCTTCTCTTTCGTCTCCTCCTCTTTCTCTTCCTCCTCCCCTATCGAGTCCCCCATTCTCCTTCTCGCCCGCCGTGGGCACACCAGCACATAGCAACAGTGGTGCAGTAGGGGCTGTCGGAATGAGCGAAGCGATCAAATCACCGAGATGCTCTCAAAACGAATATCGACTTGACGCCCTCTAGCGAAACGCCCTCCAACGAAATCTGCCTTGGGCACTCCACGGTTGCGAGCGGCCCAGCATTCCGAAGAGCGCCCGAGCGGAATAGTTAACCGACGCCCAAACAACCACTGAAAGAACCCGACGAAACGCACATCGACCAACGAAGCCGACCGGTGTCTGCACCGCAACACACTGCGAATGCCAATGTCACAAAACATGGGACAGACTTCATCGATCGACATGTCTCGGTGCCCGATAGGAGGCGAGGATGGCGACGGCGATGAGGACGAGAGCGTCGTCCGAGGCCTCGGGCAAGGCCCCGGGAGGCGGCGAGTCGCGAGGGGGCCGACCCATATCAGCTTCAGCTGGTTAAGAGCCAACAGCGTCACCTGGCGCCGGAACAAGTTCGCCTCTTCCTCCTGCTCTTCCTCCTCCTCCACCTCCCTCCTCGTGTCCTTCTCCTCCTCATCATGGTCCTCCTCCTCCTCCTCCTCCTGCTCCTCCTCCCTCCTCCTCCTCCTCCTCCTCCTCCTCCTCCTCCTTCTCCTCCCCTCTCCCCCCCTCCCTTTCCTCCTCCTCCCCCTTCTCCTCCTCCTCCTCCTCATCCGCTCCCCTCCGATGACATCCTCCTCTTCCTCCTCTTCTTCCTCTTCCCTCCTTCCCCATCCTCCCTCTCCCCCTTCTCCCCCTCTTCCTCCGCTCCTCCTCCTCCTCCTCCTATTCCTCGGCCCACTTCTTCTTCCACTTCTCCTGCATACATCCTCGTCCTCCCTGCGTCCCGCATCCTGCGTCCCCTCCCTTCTCGCCACCCCCTGTCGCCTCGTCCCACCGCCTCCATGGAGGTCCCCTTCGGGCCGCCCCAACCGACCCCTCCTCATCCTCAAGCCTCCAACTTGCCGGGCCTCCTCCTCCTCCTCCTCCGCCTCCTCCACGCATGGCTCCCCCTTGGCCTGTCCTCTCCCGCGCATCCCCCTCCACGGCCTCCCCCTTCCCTCTCCTGATGAACCCAAAAAGGACCCCGAACCCCTTGGAGGATGAGGAGGAGGAGGAGGAGGAGGAGGAGGAGGCGGAGCCGGAGGCGGAGGAGGACGAAGAGGGGGGAAGGGGGGGGAAGGAGGGGGATGAGGATGAGGATGAGGATGATGATGATGATGAGGAGGAGGAGGAGGAGTTAGGAGGGCCAGGAACACTAGGGACAGGGGACCTCTTCTGCAGACGTCTCAGACCAGGCTGCCCAGAGTCGTGATCCCCAATGCGAGGACGGGGACCCCCGTGAGGCCACTCGGCCCGCCTCGCTGGGAGAGCAGCAGGCGCGAGCGCGTGCCATTGGCGCGGTCATGACGTGCAGGCACGAGATGAGCACTAGGAGCGGGTACCTGCGGGGCAGGCATAACTTGCAAACCTCATGGCTCTTGCTTCCTCCTCCTCCTCCTCCTCCTCCCTCGCACTTCCTCCCTCTCTCCTCCTCCTCCTCCTCCTCCTCCTCCTCCTCCTCCTTCTCCTCCCCCTCGCCCAGAACGTGGCTTATTCGGCTTTCCCCCCTGCAAGTCAGACTCATTGTCATAACGCGCGGTGTCAGCACAAAGAGCACGGGCGAAACATGTGTACGGCACGGCGTAAACTCGTTTCAGCCATACGGAGTCACATAGGCTTGCTTGCCTCGTTGAGACGGACGAGGGGGGGACAGAGGGATGGAGGATGCGCAAGGACCTAGAACCACGCGCGCTTAGGTTCTCGCGCAGTCCACGGCGCTGTGATGAGAGGCAGGCGAAGCAATCCTGGGCCTCTGCCCTCCCGCCTCCTCCTGGCCCGGGTCGTTCTGAACGGCCGCCTGAGCTTCGATCTGCGCCCCGAGTACCAACCGGAGTGAGGAAGGGAGGCGGGAGGGATGGGGGAGGGAGGGAAGAGGGTGGAGGGATCGAGGATCCACTGGGATCCACGCTTTGTTTTGTACGACATTCCGTGGGGGCTCTTGGGAAGCCTGCGGGACCCTATTGGAAGCCGTTGGGGGGTCTCTGGAAGCCTCTGGGAATGTCTGAAGGCGTATCGATGTGGGAGCGTCGTGGGGTCCTACTTGAGGTTGACTGATGGTACCAATCTCTGGGGGGCCCCTCCGGGGGCCCTCTTGGTGCGTCTTGGGCCCTTTCTGGGGGCCTCTTGGGCCGTCTCGAGGCCCTCCGCGGATGCGACGGCGAAGGTGCTTCGCATGAGAACACCACCAGTCTACTAGTGCAACTCGTCTTGCGTCAGCGTCCGTCCCACTCAGATGCGAGTCCGCCAACAGTGGTGGCCAGGCAAGGCAGAACGGCGCCGATGTTCGTTGCAGGGCCGCCCGGCGGGGACTCCCCTTAATGAAAACGGCCTGGGACAGAAACCGACGGACCTGGACCCGCAAAAATAACGGCTCTGACGCCCTTTCGCGAACCGAGAACGGCCAATTCCTTAATCGACGTGTCAAGGTAGGAGGTCGATCAACCTCCGGGTAATACACGATGGCTTCTGAATCCAGAATTCGAACCGTTTACTCCATTGAATCAACCCTTCCCGTCAGCAGCCTTCAGATATTGTTCTAAACCCGCCCGAATCTCAATTTTGGGGAAGACATGTTTCTACAAATACAGTCGAGGCGTTGACCTGAGGAACCCTAAATAAGGAACGAGGCCCCTTTTTCCCATAAATCAAACTTCGATTCCCCGTGGAAGACCTCAGGAAAACCTGAGGCTAACTGTAAAACGGTCCAGGAACACCGAGCCCCTCCCCAACGAAAAGGGCTCCTTCTTCAGCGCCCCGACTGTAACACCCCCCCGCCCTCCAGGCGCCCAACGTCCAGAACGGCACAGGTGCGAAACGAGACGAAAGAACGAGACGATGCGGTCGAGCAGAGACGAACAGCGAAACGAATCACACACGAGCAACGAAACGAAATATATAACATATGCTCAAAACAAGCTGAACAACGCTGTGGCCGGTCCTTCGTAAGCATCCGCCGCCGTGCCTCTGAGCGCGGAATGGGCGTGCCCTCGAGTCCTCCTGCCCAATCCTTGCCAGTCCCCAGTCCCGGGGAGTCAATGATCGGCGGTGGACAAACCTCCCTTTAGCAAACCTCCCGTTAATGAAACCGGCCTGGGACCGAAACCGACGGACCTGGACCCGCAAAAATAACGGCCGCGACGCCCCCCCCCGCGAACCGAAAACGGCCAATTTACGAATCGACGTGTCAGGGTGGGAGGTCTGCCCACCCCCGATCCCTGGCGCCAGCCCCCAGTCCCGGGGAGTCTTTGCGGGGCTCGGGCCCCAGACTCCGGCGGAGTCTCTCTGGGGTCCTGGCGCGTGCCCCCTGGGGCGACCCGCGGCTCGTCGCACGCCTCCCTCGGGCCCCAGACGGCCCCGAAACGGGCCAGGAGGCCCCGAAGACAGGCCGAGAGGGCTCCGAGTCGCCACGATCGCTCGAGGACGCTCAAGATGGCCCCGAGACTGCCCAAGAGGTGGACGCCTCCCAAGAGGCAAACATTAATCATTGTCCATCGGTTTTTGATGGTTGTTGGATCTATCGACTTTTCGGCTTCCCGACGCTCCGAAAAAACCCGAAAAAAGGCCCCCAACATCGCCCCGATACGGCCCAAGCGACCTCCAAGAGGGCCCCAAAACGGCCCAACAGGGCCCCAACACGGCCCATGAGGCGCACAAGACGGCCCCCTTGGGGCCCAGGACGGCCCCAAAACGGCCCAAGAGGCCTCCAAGACGCCCTAGGTGGCCTCCAAGACGGCCCTGGAACACACCAGAAGGGCCCCAAGCCAGCCCAGAGAGGCACCCGAGACGGCTTCCGACGGCGTCAGACGGGCCAGGAGGCCAGACAAAAACGACATAAACATGTACGCGTGGCGCTCCGCGCGGATTTTTTGGATCTGCGCTGGATTCCCCCTCCCGGGCGCGCGGAGCGCGCCAGGGGCGCCGCCAGGGGGCCCCAGCGCGGATCCAAGAGATCCGCGCGGAGCGCCAAACATTTATGTTCATGGCGTTTTTTTCTTCGATTCTCGCTCGTCTGATGATGCTCCAACCCACATTAGCCTTGACCACCATGACGAATTTCGAGCACCACGAACGAGCGGAATTTGAGGGTTTTCACGAGTCGGAGCCTGGGAGGCGATACTCGTTCCACAATGTGTCGACACTCTTCGGGGCGCTCGAAATCATCTCTGGGATGTGGTCTCTAAGTGCGACTAGGTCGGGCATGTCTCCCTACAGGCAGTTTTTCGAGGAACGCTTAGCAATACATGCAACATATTTGAAAATAGCACGAAATGGTCCAAAAAGTCGCCCCCAGACCATGTTGTACTATTCTTGAATATTCTTCCCGTGGAAGGACAGGCTCGACTTACCCCTGAGTTCGATGGGGGCAACGCAATCCTCGTCGTCGAATTTACGGCAGAAGCTGGGCGCGGCCGGGCCGGCGCCTTCTGCGACGAGAACCCCGGCTCGGAACCCACGCAGACTTCCGAGAAGTGTTCTAGACCTTCCTCGAAGACAGAACAACCTGTTCGGAAGGCGCGAGGGCATCCGAGAAGTCCCGCCGCCTCCTGAGAAGGCTTTCTCCTTCTCGCCCCCCCCCCCTCGCTCGCCGCTCATAAGTACCCATCGGTCGGAAGAAATAAGCATAAACATGAAGTCGGAATGCGATGGAAGTAGGTTGGGTCTCCGCCTGCCCCTTGAAGAGGAGGGAAGAAAGGAAACCACTCGATCATTGAAGTAGGAAGGCGCTCAAAGTGGGTTGGAACCAGGGATTCAAACAATACCTACTTTCGACGACCGATGGCTACGAGGGGGGCAACAGCGTCCTTGTCGTCGAACTTGCGGCAGAAGCTGGGCGCCTGAAAATTCTGAACTCTATTCTAAGATGACGGTGTTAAAGAATGCACATACATATCGCTATCTCAAATATAACTATGGACCATCTGACGCAATGAAATGTCCGGTGATGTGAACTGAACTGGTTCGCCATATCTCGACTGGACGGCGTTCTTTTACCTCTCTGGCGGCCAGGCCAGCGCCCTCTGTGACGAGGCCCCCCTCCGTGCCGCCCCGCCCTCGAGGCCATCCCCCCCTCCGGCCGCCTGCCCGCGCCTCTCGGAACGAGCGCGGAGGCGGTCGCCCACAGAGGAGGAGTGGGAGGAGGGGGAGAAGGGGGAGGAGGAGGGGGAGGAGGAGGAGGAGGAGGAGGAGGAGGAGGAGGAGGAGGAGGGAGGGGAGGAGGGGGGGGAGGAGGGGGGAGGGGGGAGGAGGAGGAGTTTTTTTGTTTGCCGCAGCGCAGTATGCAGCCCGCACGTTACCTCAGGAGAAGGAGAAGGAGGAGGAGGAGGAAGACGAGGAGGAGGAGGAGGAGGAGGAGGAGGAGGAGGAGGAGGAGGAGGAGGGGGAGGAGGAGGAGGAGGAGGAGGAGGAGGAGGAGGAGGAGGAGGAGGAGGGTTGTGAGGGCCCACCTGCCTCACGCTGCAGGAGGAGAGGGAGCAGCGAGGGCGAATGTCATGCAGCCAACCCGTGCAGTGAAAAGTGAAGGGGCCCTGGGACATGCACAAATACAAATCCACAGAAATCCAGGGATTCCCAATATTTTGAATATTCCCTACCTAGGCTCTGCCTAGAAGGGTTCCTACTCTCTTAGCTTAACGGGGCCGGGCAGTGTAACACGCCCCGGGCGGTTCCCCCAGTCCCCTGGGAGCGGTTCCCCCCAGTCCCCTGGAAGCTTTAGCTTTAGCTTTAGCTTAGCTGTAGCTTAGCTTTAGCTTAGCGTTTCGCTTAGCGTTTCGCTTAGCTTTTCGCTTAGCTTTAGCTTAGCTTTAGCTTAGCTGCAGCTTAGCTTTAGCTTAGCTTTAGCTTAGCTTTAGCTTAGCTGTAGCTTAGCTTTAGCTTAGCTTTAGCTTAGATTTAGCTTAGCTTTAGCTTAGCTTTAGTTTAGTTTTAGCTTAGCTGTAACTTAGCTGTTGCTCAGCTTTAGCTCAGCTTTAGCTTAGCTGTGGCTTAGCTTTAGCTTAGCTTTAGCTTAGATTTAACTTAGCTTTAGCTCAGCGTTACTGTTACTACTAATGCTGCTTTCCTAGGGGTTCCAACTCCTAGGTAGGGTAGCACTGGGATAATTTGTTTAGCTTTTCGTCTTCCCCCCCACTTCCCAAAGTTTTGCACATTCTCTGGGGAACCGACGAATCATTGTCTGTGTTTTTTCCCTCCTGAAGGATGTGCGATGAGGATCTTGAAGGGGGGGTAGAAAACCGCTCGTCTGGAAGGCTGTGACCACCCTCGTTCTTTCTGACATCCGGGGTACGTGAACAGAAATAAGGGAGCCCAGAATCGAATCGATAAGTCGGATCGGCGATTGAAATGAATCGGATCGGCGGAAATGGGCAGCCAAGCCGGGAAAAGTCGATAAGTCGGACATCGGCAGGCTAGTATACCTCCAATAATACATCGGAGCCCAAATCGCGGCACCGGAAGCGCCGCCAGGCGGCCCTGGAACCGACCCACAAAATCTGCGCGCCGCCGCCGCCGCCGACGACGAAGACGACGACGACGACGTACTCCTCCTGCTCCTCCTGCTCCTCCTCCTCCTCCTCCTCTTCCTCCTCCTCCTCCCCCTCCTCTAAACTGTCGTTCGGGTGTTGCTAGGCGTGGTCCTGGCCCAAGGTGCCCCCAGCTTGACGCGCCAATTTTGGAACCTTCCCGGGCCGTCCTGGGCCTCTTGGAAATGGAGCTCTTGACACCACCTGCGCCTCCCTGGACAAGCTTGGGTCACCTTCGGCGTCCGGTAACGCCCAGATTATGCTTCCCGCCCAGGCGCCCAATCGCGGTGTCGCTGTTGGTTGGACATGCGTTTTTTTGTTGTCTCGGATGGACAGCGTCCGCGGCGACGCCGTGAGCGAGTCCAGTTCAAAATGAATAGGAATTGCAGTTGGTCTTGTCTTCGACCCCCTTCTCTCCCTACAGTCAGCGTGCTACCACCACTGGGGACGCCGAACAATGAACGAAGGGGCCTTCCTGGCCACGGCGAGCCTCGGCCACGAAGAAGAGCGGTCTGAGGAGCGGCCTCAAGACCAGAGCCCCTCCTGAACCCGAAATGCTCTGCTTCTTCATGTACGGCACTTCTGATCTAGGCTACGGTGCTTCTCGCGCTGCTCGTCTGCACTATGTGTGCGCTACGGTGTCCTGCGTTTGGCGTTTTGCTGGTTCGCCGGCCACGACGCCATGTCTGCACGCCCCGTAGTGGCTTGGCCACACAAGCGCCGAAACATGACCGTTATTGCAGTGGCGTGTCCTGAAGAGGAAACAATCACATTAACCCCATGCCCCCGATAATAAACCCTAAGGGATAATAAAGTTCGGGATAATAATAAAAGTTGCCCGCCAGAGCCAGCATAAAGAGATATCAAGAGGAAAAAAATCAAAGATATCTTGAGGATCCTTGGTCTTTGGTCCTCTATGAGACATCCTCAACAATGATTTGTCTCGGTTGAGACATCCTCAACGAATTGCTTGTTTCGCTTGAGACATCCTCCTCATCTAAAAGAGAAGAAGAGGAAGAGGAGGTAGAGGAGGAAGAGGAGGAAGAGGATGAGAAGGAGGAGAAAGAGCAAGAGGAGGAGAGAAGAACGAGGAAGCAAACATCCAAAGTTCAAAACTTAGTATATGTAATTTGTAAACGCATAATGAAAATTACAATTTTCATCTGCTCGTGTAGGGGTAGCTCATGCGCTTAGTTTTCCCAGGATAATCAACCCCAGCGATAAACAAGTTCAAGGGGCCAGGGAGACAAGAAGACAAAGAAATAGAAAGAGGAATATAAAGAAAGAAGAAAGGGAAGAGGAGAAGGATGCGAAGGAGGAAGAGCAGGAGAAGCAGAGCAGGAGGTAGAAGCACAATTCCAAAGTTGAAAACTAATTAGATTTAATTTGTAAGGGCTTAATGAAAATGAGCATTTTCATCTGCTCGTGTAGGGTAGCTCGTGTGTAGTTTTCCCCGGATAATCAACCCCAGCGATAAACAAGTTCAGAGCGCCAGGGGAGGAGGAGAAAGAAAGACAGAGAGAGAGAGAGAGACACAGAGAGAGAGAGAGAGAGACAGAAAGCAACACAAAGAAAAAGAGAGAACGAGCACACGTGTTCGCTTCGCTTGATGTTGTTATCCCAACACAAGAAGGAAGTAACCTCGATGGCGAACTTTCCCAGTGATAATGAAGTTCGGCCTCCGCGCCCCCGCGCCCCCGACCAAACTCTTATTGGTCGACGATAAAAAACTCTAACGACTTAAGGGGGGGGGGGGTACATTATTATCGTGGGCATGGGGTTACGCTGTGGTTCGTCGTCTGTGTCCAAAAAGAAAATGGCACGTGTGGCCTTGCGCCCATATCGGCACACGATATCTACACACATGTGCGCAGTATATGGCACGTGTGTATACTCTGCGTATATGCACACATATTTGCCCTTGCGGTTACGTTGCGTATATGCACACGAAATGCTTCTGAAGGTGTTCGTCTTCTTCGGCGCCTCGGCCCCTCAGTGGGCGCCCAATCGCCCCCGAGAAGGGCCCGCCCCCCGGGCGCTGCGTGGGGGCCATGACCGGGGGTGGTGGCAAGTCGGGGGAAGAAGTGAGACGCAAAAGGCCTTCTCAGAAGGCGGCGGGATTTCTCAGAAGCCCTCGCGCCTTCCGAGAGGTTCCTGAGTCTTCGAGGAAGGCTCAAGAAACTTCTACGAAGGCTCGGGGACTTCCGAGCCTCCCGAGAAGACCTTCTCCTTCTCACCTCCGCCCCTCGCTCGCCGCCGAAAGATAGGTGTCGTGCATGCCTATGTGGAAACAAAGCTACACAATAACAAGATGTGTCACGATGCCATGTTTCTGTGCGCGGCGTGCCACAAACTCAAGGGCCCTAAACCGCGATGGAAACAACGGGCATGCCAGCATGGAGGCAACAACAGGGGAGGAGAGGAGCACAAGACCAAGAAGAAGAAGAAGAACTTCACGAGGATTGCAATGCCACTCCACAGCCTGGGCCACGAACCGCGAAGAGTTTTCCGACGCCCGGGCGCCCCTTCCCCCCCTGGGCGCCCAGTCGCCACCGAGAGGGCCCACGTGCTGGAGCCGTCGGTCGAGGCCTCGACCTTGCGGGCTGCCGCGGCCGCCGCGGGCCCCCTCGTTCGCCGCTGCCGTGGGCTCCCCTGCGCGTGCCCAGGCGTCGCGTCGTCGTTGTCGTGGCCGTGGTCGTCGTCGTTGTCGTCGTCGGCATCACTATCACCACCACCACCACCATGATCATGACCACCACGATCATTGACCATCGCGACCACCACGACCAACACGAACATCACGCGATTACTTATACTTTTCATGATGATCGTCATCATCGTCGTCATCAGCATCGGAATCGTCATCATCATCCCCATCAGCATCACCAGGACCATCATTAGCACGACCACCACCACAACCACTACCACAACCACCAACATTATCATCAGCATCATCTGCATCATCAGCATCGTCATCGTCGTCGTCATCGTCGTTATCATCATCATCGTCATCGTCAGCATCAGCATCAGCATCGGCATCATCATCGTTATCATCATCGTTATCATCATCACCATCATCATCAGCGCTAGCATCAGCTTCAGCATCATCAGCATCATTATCAGTATTGTCACACCATCACCATCACCATCGCCATCACCAACACCATTGCCAATCTCATCAACATCAGCATCATCAGCATAAGCCATCACCGTCATCACAATCATCATCACCATTACCATCACCATCCTCATCCTCATCCCCGTCCCAATCCCAATCCTGATCCTTGTCCTCATTCTTTCCGCCCTACTCCTCATCATCACCATCACGATCGTCATCGCTGTCCCCCCTCGTCGTCATCCTTGCCGTCGTCCTCGTCGTCGTCGCCACCGTAGCCGACGCCGTTGCGCCGTGCTCGGCTTCGTCCTCGACCTCGTGCCCGTGCTCGTCTTCATCCTCGTCATCGGCCGCGTCTTCGCCGTTACCACCGTCGCCCTCGCTATCGTCCTTGTTCTCGTGACTTTGCTGGGCGCCGCCGCACCTTCGCAAATCCGCCTCGGGCTCTGGAGCTCTCGGTCCAGCCCCCTGGGGCCTGGCGATGGTCGCGAGCCGCATTGTGACGGCCTCGGGCAAGACGACAGCGAAAGGCAAATCTGGGAGGGGCGCGGGGAGGGAAAGGACAAGGAGGAAGAGGGGGAGAGACAGAGGAGGCGAGGAGGAGGAGGAGGAAGAGGATGATGATGATGAGGATGAGGAGGAAGAGGAGGGGGAGGAGGAGGAGGAGGAGGGGGAGGAGGAGGAGGAGGAGGAGGGGGAGGGAGGAGGGGGAGGAGGAGGAGGAGGAGGAGGAGGAGGAGGGGGGGAGGGGAGGGGGAGGGGGAGGAGGAGGAGGAGGAGGAGGAGGAGGAGGAGGAGGAGGAGGAGGAGGAGGAGGAGGGAGGAGGAGGAGGGGGAGGAGGAGGGGGAGGAGAAGTGGGAGGAGGAGGGGGAGGAGCCCCATGGAATCTCTCAAAGCCAGCGGATCTCAAAGCATCGGGTCCCGCAGCCGTGACACGGAGTGCTCCTGCACGCTGCGGGAGCGCTTCGGAACGGCGTTTGGGGGGGTGGCGGGGCAGCCCGCGCAAGTCCGAAGCCCGTCCGGCTCGGGGCCCGACGGTGCTCGCTGGACGCCGAGCCTGCGAAAACGTGTCCGTCGGAGGAGGAGGGGGAGGGGAGGAGGAGGAGGAGGAGGAGGAGGAGGAGGAGGAGGAAGAGGGAGGAGGAGGAGGAGGAGGAGGACAGGAGAAGAAGGAGGAGGAGAAGGAGGAGGGGGCGTGTTTTCCTGCTCGTGCGAACTCTTTCGCCTCTGAATGGCCCTGTCTTCTCCTCCCCCCCGCGGTCGCCTTGCACGCTGGCCACTTTCGCTTGTCGGTGCCCCCGTCTACATGGCTCTCTCGCTGGTGCGGCCAGCTCCGCATCGCCGCCGACGGAACAAGGGTTTTTCCTGCTAGCGCCGCCCACGATGTGCAATCGGCCCGTAACACAAGGGCCTGCATGCGCGGATAGGGATGCAAGGGCCTTGGGCGCCCCTCCCGAAGCTTTTCGAGCGGGGCGCGGCCAACGAAAATGGCCAAGGATGGACCGAGGAGCAAAGGATGCAAGGGTGCCCTTGGGAAGGTTGCCCAGCCATACTATTCGGGTTGACCGTATGGGCCTTCCGCGCCCCAATAGTGACCAGGGCTGAACCTAAACGGCGTTTTGCGTTCTCGTTGTGTTGTTCGTTCCTCCTCGTTTTGCCTTCGCTTCGCCTTGAATGCAACAACGAAAAACAAAACGGCCCACGAGATGGCCAAAACACCCTTTAGGTCCGGCCCTGGTAGTGACACGTGGGCGCGTCCTGGGGCAACTTGGCCAACACCTCGGGGCGGGGGCCCTGCAGGGAGACCAGGGACACAGAAGTGTCAGAAGCATCCTTCCCTGCCCATCCCTCCCCCTCCTGTTCCGCCCTCTTCCTCCTCCTCCTCCTCCTCATCGTTCCTCGCTCCTCGCTCCTCTCGCCTCGCTACTCCTCCTCCTCTTCCATCCCCCCTCCGTCGTCTTCTTTCTCCTCCTCGTCGTCCCCGTTCTTCCTCGCAACTCCCAGCTGGTGTCCAAGGCCGAGCACGCATTTGCCGTGGGAAACATCAGCGGGGCGCCGACCAACGCACCAGCGGCTATCCAGCACAAGTAGAGGTGGCAAAACCTTGCGCGCGCGCTCGCTGAAGAGTGGCGGGTGGGGGAGAGGGGGGGGGCGCTGTGGAAAGAGAAACTATAAGGGCAGAACGTCTAGCCTGGCGAAAGACACAACCACATGCAACTAACTGCGAGTACTGCGAGAAAGAGCGACAACCAAAAGAGAAGGGCTGGCAAAAATCCCGCCGGCCCCCTGGGGCCATCGGGCTCCGCGGATGAGGCTTGCTGCTCCCCGGTCCAGTTCCTCTCCGATAGCACAATTCTGCGTTCTGCTTCCTACTGCGAATTGTTCAAGTCCGCTCGAGGGGAGGGGGGCCGAAAAGGTCCCTGATAACCTTCACCTGGGGAGTTTTCAGACTTTGTTTGGGGTCCTGGGATCTGTAAAAATACACGAGATTCGTGCCCCCGAAGCTGGTCCCTCGTAAATGATGCTGTATTCGCGCCCCCGAGGCCATACTCCATAGTGGATTAGACCATGTTCTCGTCCCCGAAGCCGTAAACCCTTGCAAATTACGGTGCGTTCGCGCTCCCGAGGCCATAATTCCGGGTACTTAGATAGCGCAATATTCGCGTCTCCGAGGCAACACTCTAGTGTGAATTACGCAATGCGCACCAGGATATCTCAAGTGACCCCCGCTCGGATGCTGACGCTGCTTCACGACGGCGCCCAGGCCTCACACCATAGCTCTTGCATGCCCAATTCTCCGAGAGAGGGGGCCGGCGGCAGGGGGCGAAGCCCTTACGGATACCAGAAAGTGTATGGAAAGGACGGAGCGGCCATGCTGCAAGAGTGCACGTGCACATGCATGCATGTTTTGCGCTTCCGTAGCCGCCGAGGCTCGAATCTAGAAGTCACTCTTTGACTTGCACTAGAGCAGGGCATGAAACAGTTGCGCATCCACAACTTGAGAGTTCTTTGGTTTCAACGTGGTCGGCCGTAAATGCTTCCATCTGGATGTAGTACGTCGCGGCTGAGCTGCGCGTCGCGAAAGCCCCGTGGCCATCGCTCGGACGTCCATTCCCTGTGCTTGTTTCGGTTCCGTGCGTCTTTTTTTCTTTTCGCGGGATGATCCAGGATGCTCCTCAGTAATCCCCGCCGAGACAAAGTGCACACGTCCGAGAGATACCAAGCACCGAATGTGTCAACCTTGCCCCTGGACAGGGCCCGAAGCCTCTCGGCTTCCGCGATCGGGTGGGCCGCCGCCCCGTGCAAGCCCCCGAGACCCGACGACCAGGAGTGCAGTCTCCTCCTCGGGCGAGGGCGCTCTGTCTGTCTGGCGCGTAGGAACCTGGTCCTGCCCTTAGTTGGAGGCCTGGAAATGGGCACCAACACCAACACAGGGGGTTGCCTCCACAGGGGGAAGACGATCCTAGATTTCGGTGTTGGTGGTAATATGTCGGTCACCTTGGAAGCCAGAATATTACCACCATCACCGAGATCGGGATCCTCTTCCCACGGTGGAGGAACACCGCCGATATTGGTGTTGGTGTCAACCTCTAGGCCTGCGACTTAGTGCAGTCGGACTCGATTGGACAGGACACGCGGGAGGGCACAAGACCCTTCCGAGGGCCTCGTTGCCATAGGAATGCAGGAGGCATGCGTCGCGAGACACTGGACACAAAGGTACCCTGGGTTCGGCAGGGTCGACCGACTAATCCAGGCCGACTGTAAAAGGCGCCGGAGACGGCATGGCCGCTTTTTCACCGTCTCCGAAAACATGCTTCTCGAGAATGGAAACGGCAAACCGACGGCGACCGGAGACTGCAACAAAAACGGCTCCAGGATTGGAACCGGAGCCGGAGCCCGTAAAAGAACGGCGTCGGAACTGGCAAACAAATGGCAAAGCGGAACCCAAAGCGGAATCGGTGACAAAAACGGTCCTGCCGTTTCCAAGGTCCACTGAGGTTCTGCCACATGGCCTCTGTGTCCTCCCGGCTGACCGTGGCGGGCTTCCCCTCTGGGTCAACAGCCTTCTGCCTCTTGCGCCTGTCGGCATGCGGGGGCTCGGCTTTGCGCTCCTCCACGCCAACTGCGTGGTCGAACACCTCCCTCGAGGTCGCGGTCCACGCGGGCGGGCCCGGGCGCTGGGTGGCGCAGGTGGGAGCGCCGCTCCGCATCGCCGTCGCCCTCTGCTCCTCCAGGCAGCTCCCCCTCCCCTTCCCCCCTGGCTGCAGCGCGATCGCCCTCGCAGGGAGCCTCCGCCTCGGGCGGCGGCTGGCATGCAGCGGGCCGCCGCTGAAGCCGCATCCGCCAGCCGCGGATGGGGCGGAGGATGGGGAGGGGGAGGCGCTCGTGTGCGATCCGTGGGATCGCTCTCTCCTCTTCGCCCAGCTCGCAACGCCTCTGCCCCCTCGCCCCCCGCCAACTGGCGCTACCGCTGGGCCGCTTCCGGGTCCCTGCTTTTCCCAATTCGCAATTGGACCGAATCACGGGCGAGGAGGCGAGAAAAAAGGGAGGCGGAGGACAGGGAAGATAGAACTTATGATAAGGACGGGCCTAGAACGCGCAGGATGATGAGGAAGACGAGCGGGAGGAAGAGGAGCAGAACAGGGAGGACTCGCAGGACAATGGCAAATGAGCAGGGCGAGGGGAAGGATCCGGTGGCAGAGGAGGAGGAGGAGGCGCAGGAGAAAGGGGGGGGGGGGCTAGCTGGAGGTGGGATCTCTTTGAGAAGGGGTGGAGGACGAGAGACGGAGGACTGACGCTACAGGCGGAGGACCGCCTCGGAGCTCGAAAAAAAAAAAAAAAAAAAAAAAAAAAAAAAAAAAAAAAAAAAAAAAAAGAGACGGAGGACCAGGACCTGGACCCGGAAGACACCCTCCCCTCCCCTGCGGTGCTAGAGGCACACTCGGCGCGCGGATCCAGGAGCGCGTGCGCGTGCGTGCTCCTCCTTTTCTCCTCCTCCTTTTCTCCTCCTCCTCCTCCTCCTCCTCCTCCTCCTCCTCCTCCTCCTCCTCCTCCTCCTCCTCCTCCTCCTCCTCCTCCTCCTCCTCCTCCTCCTCCTCCTCCACGCCGCCCCCTTCGTCGCCCAACGTTGGCCCGTGGACTGGCGTTGCGAGAAAGCTCTCCCGAACCGATAGTACGGATATACAGTATGATCCCTCAGTGCAGAAAATGCTGGGATAACAAGGGCGGTCCTCCAAAAGGCCGTTGAACATTGGAATACGCGTGTGGGCGGCGTTAAATCGAGAATCCCATTTTGAGGACCCCTTTGTCCGCTGCATTGGTCGAAGTTGGGAGCTTCAAGGTCACGAGTGGCGAGGAAATACTGGGCGAAACTCCAGGTTTATCATATCGGCACGTCTGGTGGTACGACGAGGAAGATTGTCTCCCCAAGGGAGAGTGGTGGTGGTGGTGGAAGGGCGGAGGAGCAGGGAGCGGTTGAGGATAATGAAAAGAAAGATGCGGAAACAGAGAAGGACAATATGACCACGGAGGAGGAGGAGGAGAAAGAGGAGAAAGAGGAGGAGGAGGAGGGGGAGGAGGAGGAGGAGGACAGGCAAGAGAAGTCGGAGGATGAGGGTTGCGGAGGAAGATGGCGGAGCGTGGAGAGTAGACCCAAAGCCGAGGGCGGGAGGGCCGGCGGCGGAACTGCACGGCGGGCTCCAGGCACGAGAGGAAGATGAAGGGGCGGTGGTTGCCCCTGCCTATGGCCTCGCGGGGGTGGGCTCCTCCTCCTCCTCCTCCTCCCTCCTCCTTGCTCATCCTCCTCTTCTCCTCCTGCTCCTCTTGCTCCTCCTCCTCCTCCTCCTCCTCCTCCTCCTCCTCCTCCTCCCCCCTTCTCCCCTACATGTATGTCCTACAAGAACGAGTCCCGCAATGCAAGACTCGCCTACTTACAACTGCGCAAGGACGGCCCCGGGACAAAACGACCTCGGGTCCCGGACCCACGCTCGGAATTCGCAAAAATGCATTCACCACCCCCTGTAAGGCTCAAGGGTTGGATGAAACGGCAAGTTTACAGTGGGGACCGATGCCAAGAAACACCCTGCTTGCCTCCAGGGTGCCTTGGGTTTCTTGGGATTCGATGGTCTTGCTGTTGAAAGGGTGACGTTCCCACGCCACCCTTTCAACAGCAAAACGTGTAGAGGTTGAGAGGGACGTCCTGGGGTCTCAAGGTTGGGTTTCTTGTGGAAGGTTTCTTGTGGTCGGGCCTCCAGGAGGCTCCAGCAGTCGGCAACGACTGGGCGGACAGTGTCGCTGCAGCGGCCTCGATCCCAGGCCCGTCCGCCTAGTTGCTATATGTTTGCCTGAGTGCCCATCCAGCAGTACAGTCGAGTCTGATTGGAGAGGACACGTGAGAGGACACAAGACCCTCCCGAGGGCCACACTGCCATTGGAATGTAGAAAGACTGGGTCGCGAAACACAGGACACGAGGGTGTCCTTGATTTGGCAGGGTCGACCTACCAATCAGACTCGACTGTAAATGTCTCCAGCGTTACATCAGATACGCTGCTGAAGCTTTGCCTTTCTGGGCCGCCCTGGCCACGACGACGGGCAAGCAGGCTTTCGAGAAACCTGCCCAGAGTCTCGACCCCTCTGTGGGGGCGGCGGGTGCGGTCAGTACTTGGGTGGAGCCCGAGCCCCAGCCCGCGGGTCAGCCTCATTTTGTTCGTGCGCGCCGCAACCCACAAGCAGGCACCCCTTACCAGTGGAGTTGGCTGCATGGCCATTGGCTGCGTCTCGCGTGCCGCACGCGCGCGCGCTGACAACACTGAGAGGTCCTGCGGCGCATACTGTAGGAACAATTTAGAAGGCCTCCGGAGTGCTTGGGGGAAGAATTGCCAGAGCAAATTCTCCATCTACGCACGGCGGTTGCTCCGAGCAGGCCGGCATCTCCAGAGTTCGCTGCCGTTCGGAATCGCTCTCGCCGCCAAGGCCACGGCGCCCCCCAGCTGCGCGGCCATCTCAACCGGCGCAGCCCATGTCCCTTTGTTGCAGCGCAGACTCAGAGCTCATCTGCCCCCGCGTGGGCGTGTGCTTCGCTGCTGTGAAGTTTGCAGAACACAGCCCTTCCCATGCCCGCAGTCTAGCCTCTCAAGGTAGGACCACAGGCGGAAAACGAGAGAATAACCGTGGCCAACGAGCTTGAAGGTTTTGGGTTGGGTCGGGTCGACCAAACCTCAGCCTTCCCTTTTCATGGCACGCGATGGTTCGCATCCCCCCAATCGCATCCCTCCTAGTCCTCCCCCCTTCCCTAGAGGCCTCCTAGATGGGGTCCGAGTAGATGGGGTCGGAGGATCGCGCCGCATCGCCGATACATCGGCGATGCATCGTCGACGTGGGCGATGCATCGGCGACGTCGACGTGAAGCAAATCGGGCTCCACATCGAGCCGCGTCGGCGATGTATCGACGATGCGGCGCGATCCTCCGAACCCATCTACTCGGACCCCATCTGGGAGGCCTAGACCCAGTCCTCCCCCCTCCCCCATTCTGCATTCTCCTCCCCCTCCTCCCCGTCCTCCTCGCCCTCCCCCTTCCCCTCCCCCTACTCCTCCCTCCTCGCCCTCCTCCTCCCTCCCGCCCTCCTCCTCCCTCCCGCCCTCCTCCTCCCTCTCGCCCTCCTCCCCGTCCTCCTCGCCCTCCTCCTCCCTCTCGCCCTCCCTCTCCTGCTGCTGCTGGTCCCCCTTGCTGGCAAGAAGAAAAAGTCGCCCGCAGGAGGATGCCCCAAATCAGGAATCGAAGGGGTGAAGCTGGATCAAAAGCCAAGTTGTTCTTCGTGGGCCAGAAGCCGAGCATTACGCGCGGGGGCGACGCGGCAGGTTCGAGCCCAAAGGAGGTCCATCAACTACGTGCTCTGGGGGCCAAAGCGTTGGGAATCGGGTGCCCAAGCCCCGCCACACGCCGCCTCAACGCAAGCACGCAAACTGGATGCGCCGGCCGACTTGCTGCAATCTGCGCTGCTCTACAGCCACGAGAATGTTGTTGCAGTTGTTGTTGTTGTTGTTGTTGCTGTTGTCGTTGTCGTTGTCGTTGTCGTTGTAGTTGTTGTGGTTGTCGTGGTTGTTGTGGTTGTTGTGGTTGTTGTGGTGGTTGTTGTGGTTGTTGTGGTTGTTGTGGTTGTTGTGGTTGTTGTGGTTGTTGTGGTTGTGGTTGTGGTTGTGGTTGTGGTTGTGGTTGTTGTTGTTGCTGCTGCTGCTGTTGCTGTTTTTGTTGTTGCTGTTGCTGTTGCTGTCGTTGTTGTTGTTGTTGTTGTTGTTGTTGTTGTTGTTGTTGTTGTTGTTGTTGTTGTTGTTGTTGTTGTTGAATGCTCACAGCGGACAAATAATGATTGCTGGCCCCCCTCTGGTGTCAATCGTGTTTTTTCTAATTGAAGTGTTTCCACCGGGGCCCGCACCCTGGTTTTTTGAGCACCCTGGAAAATCACTAAACTCTAACTGCGCCCCGGGCCCCAGGATTACAACATCAACGGCTCCCGCCTGAGACGCCCTCACGATTTAGCCAGGACCCCCGCTCCAGCCTACCTAGACTTACCCGCATTTTACTGAGGAGTCGCGCTCTCGCTTGGGACCTCCTTCCAATATATTCAGGACTCGCTCTTTCGACGCTCTGGAATCACGCTCTCGCTGGAAACCTGCTTGTCATTCACGCAAGAATCGCGCACTTGCGTTGGACTTCTCCGCAATTCACCCAAGCGCCGCGCTCCCGACACTCAGGCTCCCAGGAGTCGCGCTCACGCCTGGGACTCTCTCGCACAGCTTACTCCTGAATCGGGATTTCGCTGCCCTTCGTGGCCCTGTTGCAACCTTTTCCCTCGCTGCCCTTCGTGGACCCGTTGCAGCCCTTCATGCCCCCCTCGCTGCCTTTCGTGGGCCCGTCGCAGCCCTTCGCGGCCCCCTCGCAGCCCTTCGTGGCTCCGTTGCAGCCGTTCGTGGCCCCCTCGCTGCCCTTCGTGGCCCCGTTGCAACCCTTCGTGGCCCCCATCGCTGCCCTTCGCGCTCGTTCGCGCCCGTCGTGGCCCCATGTGCATGCCCTTCGTGGCCCCGCTGTCGCCTTTCGTGGCCCCCATCGCTGCCCTACGTGGCCCCGTTGCTACCCTCAGTGGCCCTGTCATTGCTTCTGTGGTCCCGCATTATCTGCCATTCGTGGCCCCCGTTCGTTCGCGCCCTTCGTGGCCCCATGCGCGTGCCCTCCGTGGCCCCGCTGTCGCCCTTCGTTGCCCCCTTTTCCTGCCCTTCGTGACCCCGCTGTCGCTCTCGCCCTCGCTTTCGCTTTCGCTCGTCGCCGTCGCCGTCGCCGTCGTCGTCGTCGTCGCGGTCGGTCCAGTCCGTCCCTCTTGGGGTCGGGTTGCCGCCGATCAGCGCTGCCGCTGGCCAGGTTGACGGTCCGCGGCCACCCCGCCGCTTGCAGGGGCCTGGCCTGCAGGGAAGAAAAATCTATCCCCCCAGAAAGGGTACGATCGAAGACGGAGAGGGCGGGTATCGAGGGTTTGGGAAATACGCGTTCCATGACACTCGAGCAGATACGAGCGAACAGTCTTAAAATGATTGTTGTTGCTGTTGTTGTTGTTGTTGGTGTTGTTGTTGTTGTCGTCGTCGTCGTCGTTGTTGTTGTTGTTGAACACTATTACTTCTAAAGAATTATTATTGTTGGACCCCCTGGTGCACGCCCCCCGCCCAAAACCTAGGCCGCAGCTACATTTTCATCATTTTTCTGCGAAAGCTTCAGAAAAGTGGATTACCCCCGGATCCGGTTTTTTGTTGACGCTCGTTTTCCCTTGCAAAAAACAATAGAAAATGAAAATTCTTGTTCTTAGTTGATCAAATTTCAAGAATCCCTTGCAAAAAATAAGGTAAAGTGGACATTCGCGCTCGCAAGACGAAATCCTTCCAAAACCTTAGGTTTCGTAGCGATTTTAACATAAAAACATCAAAAACCCAATGGTTTTTTAAGAAAAAATTGTCAAAATGTCCTTCCGCGCGCTCTTGCGGATTCATAGGAAACACACCACTTTTTAAACATTTCTGTCAAAAGGGTCTTTGCGTGCTACTTCTTCAGGTGCTTTGAACTTCTCCAACAACGGTTGCGCGCCTGCGAGGGCCACCATCCCTTGCAAAAAATGAGACGAAGTGCACATGCGCGCGGCCGCCGCGCGCGCATGTCGAAATCCTGCCAAACACAATGGGTTTTCAATAATTTCAAGATGCGATGTTCAGAAAACATATGAAAACGCACTACTTTCTCATCAGAAAAATCTCGAAATCCATTCGCGGTCTCTTGATGAATCTTTAAAACCCAAGATGGCCCCAACAGGCGCGCAAGATGGCCCCAAGAGGCCATCATAGCGCCATGAGTTCATGAGCAATGCATGCGTCATCCTTGGGACTGTATAACATCAGTGTAACACATGTACTTCTGTAATCGCATCCCCACGAATTTGCCCCAAAAATGTGACCAACTATCTTGGCACTGCGTACCATCTCACGTGTACCGTGTACCACATCATATGTAACAGATGTGATCAACCTCTGTGGGTGTGTACCCCACGCCAGTGTAGTAGCCAGGGTCGTCCGCACGCCACGAAGTGAAGTGTCCCAACGTCATAGGGCGGGAAGCTGGGTGTGGGTGGTCTCGAAGAGTCGTTTGGATATTTGGTAGAGCTTGAACGGCCCCCCCACGAAGTGGGGGTATTGGCTGGTGTCGCAAGAAAACCCTGGCACTGGGGAGAACACTGAGCGTTCGGGTAAAATGATTGTTATTGTTGTTGTTGTTGTTGTCGCTGCGCGGTCTTCCTCTCTCACGCTCTCCCTCTGTCTCTCTGCGCCGCTCTCTCTCTCTCTCTCTCTCTCCCTCCCCCCTCTCTTTCGCCAGCTACGCCTCTCTAGCCCCTCGCCCTCCCCGCCGCCGCCCTCCCCGCCGCCCGCCACGTTCAGCCAGCCGCAGAAGTGGTCGAACTCCCGGACGCAAGCGTTGGTCCTCACACAGAACTTCGTCCGTGGCCTCTCGGCGCAGCCCGCGCGCGGCGGGGCTTCCCCGCGGCAGTGGGAGCCCCTGCGGCGTGGACTGCAGCGGGCATCGGGGCTTGTCTTTTTGAGGGGGGCGGGAAGACGTAAGGCTCGGGCACGGGGGACCCGGGTTGGCCTGACGGGGGCCATCATAAAAATGACGAGACCCAATCTGAAATTTGACGCGGGCTCCCGCTGCAGACATCCCACGGACACGGGACCGTCAAAATTCAGGACGCGCTCGTCAAAAGAAAGTCGGCAAACCCGAGTTCCGGCTTACCCGAGTCTTACGTTTCCCCGAAGGGGGGCGGGGAGAGAGGGGAGAGAGAGAGAGCGCGAACTTCCGCTGAACATCATGATGCCAAATGCTTCGCCACGCCTGTCGGGTCCGTCCCCTGTCGGGTCCGTGGCGGAACAGTGGAGTTGGGCTGCATGCAGGGCCGAGGGGTTTGTGCAAGGCGCGCCGAAGCGGCTAAACTTTTGGCGCTCCGCGCGGATTTCTCGGAGCGGAGCGCGCCAGGGGCGGCGCAAGAGGCGCTGCCAGGAGGGCCCAGCGCGGATCCAAGAAATCCGCGCGGAGTGCCAAAAGTTTATGTGTATGGCGCTCTTTCACACGAGCTGAGGATCAGTGAGCTCAGCGTTAAGTCGGGCGTGTCCCGCCACAGGGGGATTTTCGACGAAAAAATACTCCAATTACCCCGGCAAGGCAACCTAACAGCGATGTGTATAAGCATATCTGGAAGCATTCCCCTTAATATTCAGGTGATAATCCAGTTGTAGAATTCTGCTGTTCTCGCAGTCGCAGTCGCAATGACAGTCACAGTGGCAACGGCCTTAGGATCCAATGGAATCCTAAGGATTCCTAGGGATTCCTAAGGCATCCTTGGGCATCCTGAGGAATCCATAAGAATCCTTAGGAATCCTGATTCCTAGGGATTCGTGGGGATTCCTAAGGGTTCCTCGGTCCTAAGGAATCCGAAGGATTCCTGGGGATGCTTAACTATGCCTACGGATTCCTAATGATGCCTACGGATTCCCAAGGATTCCTAGGGATTCCTAGGGATCCCTATGGATTCCTACGGATGCCTCAGCCTGCCTCAGCCTCAGCCTCAGCCTCAGCCTGCCTCGGCTTGCCTCAGCCTCAGCCTCAGCCAGCCTCGGCCTCAGCCTCAGCCTGCCTCAGCCTCAGCCTGCCTCGGCCTCAGCCTCAGCCTGCCTCAGCCTCAGCCTCAGCCTCAGCCTCAGCCTCAGCCTCAGCCTCAGCCTGCCTCGGCTTGCCTCAGCCTCAGCCTCAGCCTGCCTCGGCCTCAGCCTGCCTCAGCCTCCCCTCCTACCCCCCCTTCCCCCCCATTCAGCCTCACCTTGTCTCAGCTTCGGCCTGCCTCGGCCTCATCCTCAGCCTCAGCCTCAGTCTCAGCCTGTCTCGGCCTGAGCCTGCCTCGGCCTCGGCCTCAGCCTGCCTCGGCCTCAGCCTGCCTCAGCCTCAGCCTCCGCCTGTCTAAGCCTCAGCCTGCCTCAGCATCAGCCGCAGCCTCAGCCTTAGCCTGCCTCGGCTTGCCTCGGCCTCAGCCTCAGCCTGCCTCGGCCTCAGCCTCAGCCTGCCTCAGCCTCAGCCTCAGCCTGCCTCAGCCTCAGCCTGCATCAGCCTCAGCCTCAGCCTGCCTCAGCCGCAGCTTGCCTCAGCTTCAGCCACAGCCTCAGCCTCAGCCTGCCTCAGCTTCAGCCTCAGCCTGCCTCAGCCTCAGCCTCAGCCTGCCTCGGTCTCAGTCTCAGCCTCAGCCTGCCTCAGCCTCAGCGTCAGCCTCTCAGCCTCAACCTCCGAGCACACCGTGGCGCTCGACAGGAGGCATCTCTCCTCCTCACTGCTCATGGGCTTTCGGATGCATCAGCCTGCCTCAGCGTCTGCCGCAGCCTGTCTCAGCCTCAGCCGCAGCCTCAGCCTCAGCCTCACTTGAGTTCCCCCATATCAGGCGTGGACCCGCGGCACCCCCGACTGACTTCCCCCACATCAGGCGTGTACCCGCGGCCCCCCCGACTGAGTTCCCCCATATCAGGCAAGCACCCGCGGCACCCGTCAGCTGAGTTCCCCCATATCAGGCGTAGACCCGCGGCACCCCCGACTGAGTTCCCCCATATCAGGCGGGCACCCACGGCACCCCCGACTGAGTTCCCCCATATCAGGCGCGGATCCCCGGTTTTCCCCGGCATCCCCCGGATCCTGCCCAGACCCCCCTGGGGAATCAGGATGCTCTCTTTTGACCCCACTAGAAACCTATCAGTCTTCGCTGTTAGGTAAAAATGTCCGAAAGGCTAACACAAATACCCAAAAGATAGTCCCCAAACTATTTTTTGACAATGTTTTGAAAATTTTGGGGGCATTCTTCATTTTTCGTCGAAAATCCCCCTGTAGGGGGACAGGCCCGACCTAGGATCAATGAGCTTAGCGCGTCGCGGCGGCGGCCTCGGGGACGCGCTGTGCCCTGCGAGCGGATCGCGCGTCGCGCCGCTCCGCGTGGCGGGGGGCTCGGAGGAGCTCGGAGCGCTGGCGCCGGGGGACTGGGAAGTTGCTGGCGTGTCGCACAGGAGCGTCTTGGGGGGAGGAGGAGGAGGAGGAGGGGGAGGGGGAGGGGGAGGAGGAGGAGGAGGAGGAGGAGGAGGAGGAGGAGGAGGAGGAGGAGGAGGAGGAGGAGGAGGAGGAGGAGTGAGGAGGAGGAGGAGGAGGAGGAGGTGGAGGAGGAGGAGGAGGAGGAGGAGGAGGGGAGGAGGAGGAGGAGGAGGAGGAGGAGGAGGAGGAGGAGGAGGAGGAGGAGGCGGAGGAGGAGGAGGAGGGGAGGAGGAGGGAGGAGGAGGAGGAGGAGGAGGAGGGGGGGAGGGAAGGGGAGGAGGAGGAGGGGAGAGGAGGAAGGAGGAGGGAGGAGGGGAGGAGGAGGAGGAGGAGGAGAAGGAGGAGGAGGAGGAGGAGGAGGAGAGGAGGAGGAGAGGGGAGGGGAGAGGAGGGGGAGGAGGAGGAGGAGGAGGAGGAGGAGGAGGAAGGAGGAGGGAGAGGGGAGGAGGAAGGAGGAGGGGGGTGAGGGGGGAGGAGCGAGAAGGAGGAGGAGAGGAGGATGAGGAGGAGGAGGAGGAGGAGGAGGAGGAGGAGGAGGAGGAGGGAGGAGGGAGGGGGGGTAGGGGGGAGGAGGGAGGGAGGAGGCGACGGAGGAGGAGGAGAAGGAGGAGGAGGAATGAGGAGGAGGAGGGGAGGAGGAGGAGGAAGGGGAGGAGGAGGAGGAGGAGGAGGAGGAGGAGGAGGAGGAGGAGGAGGGCGGGAACCGCGCGCCCTGTCCCATGTCGGCGCGACAAGCTATCCAGACATTCCAGACCATATGCGCACACACCGACCCTCCGGGCCCATCCTGAGCCTACCCCACCTTGGAAAAACGATGCACAGCTCGTGCGGGTCGCGTCGAGGCACCGTCCTGGGGCACTGCCCTGGGGATAATTTTCCATCCCGGGTCCGTTTCTGACGGTCCCGAGGCCCGAAAACGGCACCAGAGGCCGGAAACGACGACTAGCCGAAGGTGACGAAACCACAAATCGACCATTAAAGTTGCCTTGCTTTTCCAGGGCAACGCATAATCGTTTCACACGGCCTCCTGGCTTGGCTGGTGAGGCATATACACCGACTCTCAGCGAAGGATGGACATGGACAATTTGGGTGTATGTGCTTTGATCCCTTCGCCCGACCCCCTGGAACACATAATTCTTTAAGCGTCTCGCGCTAGCAAGATCATCCTGGATAAAGTCCGCTGGGTGGTAGGGGCATGCGGCCGCAAGCGTCGTCTGATGGTCGTGCTCCTGCCTCTGGCAGAAATGGCTGAAGAACCATCCTCATTCCCCAATCAGTGCTTGCAATGAAGCGGTCATAGCGGATATTGAAAGATTAAGCGAAAATTTCCCGCCGATTTTGGTGGCTGGCTGGGTTCCTGGGTTCCCGGTTCTGGGCTTCTGGGTTCCTGGTTTTTGGTTCTGGGCCGATTTCGTTGGGTTCCTGGTTATTGGTTCCCGGTCGATCTCCTCATCGATCAAACCATCCACTGATTGGGGTTTTTCTCTGGTGTATTAAGAAACACCCATGCAAGCGAAGGCCCATCAGCAAACGCCCACCAGGGACAGAGTCGACCAGGACAGGGCTGCCCAGCGAACGCACGGGGCCGCCGCACGAAGACCGTCCCCATACTAATTTTTGACTATCTTTGAATACTCCTCCTGTGGAGGAGGAGGAGGAGGAGGAGGAGGAGGAGGAGGAGGAGGACTTAATGCAAGGGGCACCCAGGGAGCGCGCTAGGCGGGAGGGCCGGCGTCGGCGGCGCCTCCTTCCCTCGCCTCCTCCCCCCTTCCCCTCGTCCTCTTCCTTGTCGTGGCAGGATAACCCAGAGTCGAATCGACAAGTCGGATCGGCGATCGACATGAACCGGATCGGCGGAACTCGGCAGCCCAGTCGGAAAAATCGAATCGGCGGACATCGACAGGCTAGTATGCCTCCACTAGGACATCGGAGCCCAAATCGGAACCCCAAGTCGAATCGGAAAAATCGGATCGGCGGACATCGACAGGCTAGTATGCCTCCAGTAAGAAATCGGAACCCAAATCGGAATCCCAAGTCGAATCGAATCGGAGTCGGAAGCCATCGAAATCGAATCGAATGTAATCGGAGGAATCGAAAGGAGCCCTGTCCCCCTCCCCTGAGCGAGCGCCGCACCCGACCAACATTGAGCCGGGCATGTCCCTCTACAGGAAGATTACTCCCAAGTGGTAACAAATAGTTTGGGGACGGTTTTCCTTACTATTTTTGGACTATGTTTGGAATATGTCTGACTATTTTCAAGGTTCTTCCAAAATCCATCTGCAGGAGGACATGTCCGACCTAAGACTAACATCGGCACGAGCGACTCTCGGTCGGAGCGTTCCGCGGAGCGCCAGTCCAACGGCGGTGCGGGCGATGTTACAGTCAAGACTGATAGTAAGGATGCGCGATAAGGATGTTAAGCCCCTTGGGCGCCCATGCCGAAGCTCTGCAGGCGGGGCTGGTCATCGAAGTGGCCGTGCATGGACCGAAGGGCCGAAGAGGCAAGGATGCAAAGGTACCCTTGGGAGGATTCACCATCCTTCTCATCGGTTTCGACTGTAAGCTCACCTTGTTCGTATCGTGAGTAGCGCAGATCAGACTTGCTCTTGTTTAGCCTCCGAACGGCCCTGGCGGGGCTCTGGGTGACACTCCACGTATCCGCCACCGTGCCTGCACGATGCGGGCGTATGTCAATGCCGAATGCTGCCTGGTAGCGTCTCTGTATTCCAACAAAAGCTCCCCCTACCCCCCCGCAAACCAGAATGAGCCGTGCACCCCCCGATCTCGAAGCCACGATACCCAATAACAAACTATGGATCCGCGCTCCCGAAGCCACGATCCCTGGTTCAGAACTACACATCCGCGTCCCGAGCTTCCAAGACGGCCCATGTAAGCAACCGAGGGCACCAAAATGGCCCGAGACGCCTCGGATACTGACCCAGATCCCCCAATGTGGCCGAATGTGGCCCCGAGGCGGCCCAATTGCCTCCAAGAAAGGCACCAAACGCTGAACGAGACGATGCCCGACGACACCGAAACCGTTGACCTCCCCCGAAACCGTTGACCTCCCCTTAGATATTCTCTGTTTTAAAGCAAGTGTTCGTATTCTCATGTTCGGGCTTCCGTCAGCCCACGACGGCCCAATTCGCCTCCACGATGGCCCCAAGATGCCTCCTACGAAGGCCAAATATGGCAAAAGATGACTCCACGAGGGCCCAAGAGGCATCCACGACGGCCCAAGAGAGAGGGCCTCCCATGGGACACCAGACGGCCTTAGACGGCCCTTCGACTGCCCAAGACGGCCTCCAAACACCATCAGACGGCCAAGAGGACCCCAAAACGGCCTCAGGGGTGCAGCCGCAGCCTAAGCGCCCCCCAAGACGGCCCAAGAGGGCCCCCAAGACGGCCTGACAAGAGGTCAAGACAGCCCCGAGACGGCCCACACGAGTTTCATGAGAGCTCCCCAAATAGTGAAGACCACAAGTATCACATGTGACGGTCGTCATCTTCCTCTTGATCTTATTCCTTATCATTATCATCCTCGTCCTCGTCTCGCCCTCATCCTCACTATCGTCATCGTCATCGTCGTCTACGTCGTCATCACCATCACCATCACCATAACCATAAGCACCACCACCACCACCATCATCATCATCATCATCACCACCACCACCACCACCACCACCATCATCATCATCATCATCATCATCGTCACCATCAACACTGTCATCACCAGCAGCAACAACAGCCGCAACATCACCACCACCATCACCATCACCATCACCACCACCATCACCACCACAATCACCATCACGATCATGATCATCATCATAATCCTCAGCATCAGCATCATCATCACAATCATCCTCGTCAGCATCAGCACCATCATCGCAGTCACCGTCGTCATAATCATCACCATCGCCATCACCACCATCACCATCACTATCACCATCATCATCATTATCATTATCAGCAACACCATAACCACCACCATCATTATCACAATCACCATCACAAGCATCACAATCACCATCACCACCACCATCACCATCATCATCATCATCATCATCATCATCATCATCATCAGCATCAACATCATTATCGCCATCATCATCACAATCCTCACCATCGCCGTCTCCATCACCATCACCACCACCATCACCATCATCACCATCATCCTCACCATCACCATCATCTTCATATTCATCATCACCACCAGCACTTCTTCATCATCGCCATCATCACCATCAAGATCATCATCATCATTACCGTCGTCCCCGTCATCATCCTCATCCTCAACGTCAACCTCATCTTCATCCTCATCCTCCTCCTCCTCGTCATCAGCGTCGTCGTCATCGCACCGTCATCGTCATCACCACTACCATCACCAACATTATCATCATCACCATCATCAACTCACCATATCCATCACCATCACCGTCACCATCACCATCACTAATTATCACCAACATTATCACCATCATCCTCATCCTCATTCCTCCTCCTGCTCCCCCTGCTCCTCCTCCTCCTCCTCCTCCTCCTCATCACGGCTTCTCCAAGCATGGGAACACGAAACACTCGTCGCCAACTCCATGGCTCGGGGGAGGTGCCCTCCCCAAAATGCAGCTGGTGCCGCCTCGCACCGCGGCGGAAATCCGCGATTTCCCGTGGAAACAGGTCCCGTCGCTAATCCACGCCTCCTTGATGCATGTTTGCGATCTCCTGAACCCCGCGGCCCGGCGGGCTGGGCCCTCATTGTGGGATTCCTGCCCTTGGGGCTGTCCCCAGGTTCGAGGCTTATGGCTTTCTGGCAGAATCTCGAAGCTCTTCTAACCCGGGATGTTTTCCAGCGGCTGCGCCTCGCCCGGGGACATCCCGAGGGTGCTCGAGTCGTCCCGGACGGCCGCCAGAGACCCGATGTATGATCAAAAAGCCAGACTCCCTCGTCGCTCTTGGAATCCCCAGGATTCCGACGGATTTCCTGACACTCTCTGCAATCCTGGAGTGATTGCAATGATTCTTCGACAATCCTGAGGATTCCCAGAAAAGAATCCTTTCGGATTTCCCAAACACCCCAAACATCTGGCCAATCATCCGCAAGGTTTCCTCAACCCATCTACAATCTTGTCAGTAACCCCAAAACATTCCCGAAAAGAGTGATCAATTCCAGGAGCCCTGGTCGGAATCTCAGCAAGGGTTCCCTCAACAGCCCGCAGGAATATCGAAGGTGCCCGGCGGAGACCTGCTTCTTCAGCTAGGTCAGGCATATCCCCTACAGGCGGATTTCGGTAGAAGCATAACGAATAGTTCAACATCGAAAACACTTCTCATACATAAGAAACGGATCGTCATCATATTGTTTTGAATACTCCTCCTGTAGAGGGACGTGCCCGAATCCACTCTTCTTTTGCGTTTGCGGCTGGGCAGAGGTTACTGCTCCGGCGATCGGGCATCAGTGGGGCGCGCCAGGTGCAAATTGGGCCAAGCTTCATTCCTCAGGCATCCCACGGGTATCCTGACAAACCCGCTCGGGTGTCACAGCGCGCTTTCCGCGGTGGACTTCGCTCGGCAGTGGACCTCTTCCTGGGCTGCAGGCCTCGGCGCCTCCTCCTCCTCCTCCTCCTCCTCCTCGTCCTCCTCCCCCGCCTCCTCCTCCTCCTCCCCCGCCTCCTCCTCCTCCTCCCCATCCTCCTCCTCCTCGTCCTCCTCCTCCTCCTCACCTCCTCCTCACCCTCCTCCTCCTCCTCCTCCTCCTCCTCCTCCTCCTCCTCCTCCTCCTCCTCCCCCTTCTCCTCCCCCTCCTCCTCTTCCTCCTCCTCCTCCTTCTCCCTTGTCGATGCGAAAAGCAGCTTCGCCGTGTGAGCCTCCCGCTCGCCCCCCCCGCGCCCGCAGTGCCCCGTCGCGCAGCGAGGCGCCGCTCCCATCGCGGAGGCAGTGCCCAGTCGCGCAGCGAGGAGCCTCCTCCTCCTCCTCCTCCTCCTCCTCCTCCTGCTCCTCCTTCCTCCGCCGCCGCCGCCGCCGCCGCTGCCTCCTCCTCCTCCTCCTCCTCCTCCTCCCCTCCTCCTCCTCCTCTCCTCCTCCTCCTCCTCCCCTCCTCTCCTCCTCCTCCTCCTCCTCCTCCTCCTCCTCCCTCCTCCTCCCCTCCTCCTCCTCCCCCTCCTCCTGCTCCTTCTCCATTCCTTTTCCTTACGAATAACTTCTCCCTGTCGCACCCCGAAGCCAGTTTTTGGGGCGGCCCGGGCGTTTCGCCTGAGACCTTCTCACCATGTATGATGACTCTGAAGTTTAAACATTGACAGGATTTTCACAGATAGAGGGCTGGTGACTTTCAAAATGTGGCTCTCGCCTTGGCGCGGCGCACATTCGTTTTAACCATTTGCCAGAGTTTGACGGATTGAGGGCGGGTCGTTTTCAAAATGTGGCTCTCGCCTTAGCGCGGCGCACATTCTTTCTTACACAGGTGCAACAGTTTCACATATTGAGGGCGGGTCGTTTTCAAAATGTGGCTCTCGCCTAAGCGCGGCGCACGTATTTCTTTAGAATTTCACGGATTGAACGGGGCTCTTTTCAAAATGTGGCTCTCGCCTTAGCGCCGCGCACATTCGCTTACAACATGTCCAAGAATTTCACGGATCCCCATCATCAACGTACCAAAAAAGGTGTTGAAAAGAACCAGGATTATAC
The DNA here is from genome assembly GCA_963575745.1 of Prorocentrum cordatum. NCBI lineage: Eukaryota > Dinophyceae > Prorocentrales > Prorocentraceae > Prorocentrum > Prorocentrum cordatum. The sequence continues at coordinate 431,087 of CAUYUJ010021348.1, forward strand.
GGGCGCAACAATTACGTTGATTCGTTGTGTTGACGTCCCAGGAATAACGTTCCGGCACAATTCAAGATCGTCAAGACGCAACAATCAGGTTCATCCGTGGCGTTGGAATCCCGAGAACAATGTTTTGGCATGCTTCAGGGTCTTCAAACGGTTCTCTTCAAACGAGGCAGTTCCCTCAATGGAACTGAGCCGTTGTAGGGGCCTATGCAGAGGGAGCTTGGAGGGAGGGTGTCTTCCAACATCGTTGATGACTCTTGGGTTTACACAGGTCCTCCTCCTCCTCCCCTCCCCTCCTCTTCTTCCTCCTCCTCCTCCTTCTCCTGAACCTCCTCCTCCTCCTCCTCCCGACCTACCTCCCCGAACACCTCCACAAACATCAAGGCCCTACAGACATATCCGAACACCTCCGCTCCACCCAACTTCGCGCATCGCGCCGCCCCCGCGAGGAAGGGCGGCCGTCCCTGACGGGACAGCGAGGTGCGATCCTCTTCGCGCTCCCGGGGCGACCCAACGAATAGATCCACAAGCCGTCCAGAACCTTCTCTTGTCCATCCCTCCGCCCCCCTCCTCCACTGGCCATCGCTCGGACGTCCATTCCCTGTGCTTTTGCCGGTTTCGTGCGTGTTCTTTCGCCAAATGATCAAGGATGCTCGTCGATGGTCCTCGCCGAAAGAACAACGTACACGTCCGAGCGATGCCACGTCCATGCCCCTCTCGGTGGCAGGCGGCCGCGGCGCCCTTTCAGTACCCACGTCGTCGTGCACAGGCGGTCTATGTCGGCTTCGCCAGAGGCCTCCAGGGAACGCATAATCTCCTCCAGCCAAGGGAGGAAGAGAGAAGGAGCACACACGCACACACGCACACACACACCCACACACACACAACGTGTTTATGATTGCGGCAATGGGTCCTGGGACGTTGGGCCCTCCTCCTCCTGCTTCCCACGCTTCCTCCTTCTCGACCTCCTCCCCCCCCTCCCCCACCTCCCTCTCCCCCTCCTCGGCTCAACTCGAAGCAACTATTCGGCCAGCGAAGACTTTGGGGCCAACGCTTCGGGCAGACGCGGGCGGAGACGCGCTTTCCCAGGACAGCCCCCTCGTCCCTCTCCCCGCTTCCCCCCCCACGCGCTTCTCCAACTCATCCTCCTCGTCCTCCTCCTTCTCCCCCTCCCGCCCCTCCCCCTCGTCCCTCACCCCCGCTCCCCTTCCTGCCTCCTACCCCACCCCACCCACCTGCTCCGCCTTCCGCACTCACTCGGCATGAGCACTAGCACTGCTCTCTCCTCTCTCCCCCGAGAACGTGCCGAGAGTCGCACGCCCCCTCTGCGCACTGCGCATTACACGCAGAACTGTTCCGACACACGCGCACGCACAACCCACACACATACACACACACACACGCAGATTTTTTGCGTCGGCGGCTAGGCAGGAAGGATAAGGCGTCGTAGGCCGCGATGCACGAGGGGGGGAGGAGGACGTCCGGCGGTGACGGCAGGGGAACACACACGTGTATGCGTGCACATATCTCTCTCTATATCTATATATATATATATATATATATATATATACATATACACATGTCTACATCGGGGCTGCGTACTGTTATCTATATACGTACATACACACAAAACCGCGTTGGCGCTCCGCGCCGTGCGCCCTCCGTCGAGTTTCGCATGCGCGGGATGGGATATTGAGAGCTAGAGGGAGAGAGAGAGAGAGAGAGAGAGTGAGAGAAGGACAGCTACATCACGTTCTCGTTTTCGTCTTAGCGCTGTCGTTCTCTGCCTCGTCATCCTTCTCCCTTTCTTCCGCTTTCCTTTTCTTCTCCTCGTTCTTGCCGACAAACTCTTCCCCGTCCCCATTTTTGGTTGGCGGGCCCGTCAAGTTTTTTTGTCGGAGGCCCCTCCTTGAGGGTGTTCTTGCGGGCCATTCGAAAGCTTCTTGGGGCTTGCTGGGGACCTCCTGAACGTCTGTTGGGGTCTCTGCGGGCGTCTTGGTGCCATCCATGATACTGCCCTTCGTGGTTTCCTTCCACAACGGCCGGGTCCCGATTTGGAATGCTTTGGGGGATAACGTGGGGTCATCTTAGGCCGTCTTGATTTTTTTCGGGGGGGGCATCTTGGAATCTGTTGGGGTGTATTGGGGCTCTCTTCAACCGTCTTGAAGCCTTTTTGGTCAGTCTTGGGGCGATCTTGGCGGCTTCTCGGGCGCCCAGAAGACAGAAGAAACGAGCATCTGACAATTCGAAATGCAATCAGAACAACCATCAGGCAATCCATTATCTTGCTCCTTTGCTGTTTTGCTTCGAGAGCCTCTGAAGGGGGTGTTCTTTCGGCCGTCTTTGGGTGTCTGGTGGTTGTGTGGGGCCGCTTGGAGCTCTCGTGGGTCCGTTTGGGCGTCCCGCCAGACCTGCTGGCCAGGCCTGACAGGAACGTCCAGGAGACGCAGAACTCCCTCTGCAGGGGCGTCTGGGAAGCCCCCGGGACAAGGGATCCGGAGGGTCCCGTTTCAAAGGGGGGGGGGGCGGGGTCGCAGGGTTAGGACCGATATGCATATATCTATAAAACACACACGCACTCATATACACACATACGCATGTATACATACGTATATACACGTTTATGTATATACATGTCTGTCTGTCTGTCTCTGTCTGTCTCTGTCTGTCTGTCTGTCTGTCTGTCTGTCTCTGTCTCTGATGTTTGTATGTATGTATGTATGTATGTATGTATGTATGTATGTATGTACGTACGTCCGTATGTATGTATGTATGCGCGTGTCTGTATGTATGGCTGCGAGGGTTAGGTTGCAGTACCAAAACCATTTGGTTACCCTCGCCGAATCGGGTGCTCTGAATTCCTGCAGGGCCGCGGGACACGTCAAAGTACATGAGATCCGCGCTCTCGACGCAATAACCCCTCACAACTTACCTGTATTCGCGCCCCCGAAGCCACGATCCTTTGCAAATCGCCCCGCATTCGCGAACCCGAAGCCACGATCCTTTGTAACATACGCAGTATTCGCGCCCCCGAAGCCACGATCTCCAGCAATTTGCACTACATCAGCGCTCCCGACGCCACGATCCTTTCTAAATTACGCCACGCTCGCGTCCCCGAAGCCGCGATCCTTCGCAACTTGCACCGCGCTCGCGTCCCCGAAGCCAAGGTCCCTGGTAAAATACACCATCTTCGCGCCCCCGAGGCCACGATCTCCCGTGGATTGCGCCACATGCTGCGCCTCTGAGGCCACGATCCACCGTACGTTGCGCCACAGTTGCGCCCCCAAGGCAACGATCCCTCGCACATCATACAATACCCACGTCCCCGAGTCCCCGAGGCCAGCAACCCTTGCAAATCATACAATTCTTGCGTCCCGGAAGCAAGAAACCATTGTAAACTACAGTGTTCGCGTCCCCGAAGCCATTGACACTTGCAAACTATTGAATTCTGGCGCCGCTTGCGCCATATTCGCGTCACCGTAGCCATAATCCTTCGTCAATTACGCAATATTCGCGTCCCTGACGCCACAAACCCTTGCACATTGCTCAACAGTCGCGTCCCCGAAGCCAGAACCCTTCAATAAGTTACTGCATATTCGCGCCCCCGAGGCAACACACTCTCGCAAATGGCTCAATTCTTGCGTCCCCGAGACAACACACTCTTGTACATTATTGAATATTCGCGTCCACGTGGCGATAAACTCTAAACCAATCGGCCATATGCCGAGGCCAAGAAGGCTCCACGGCGCCCGGATCTGATTCCAAGACTGCCAAAGAGGCCCCAAGCGGCCCCAAAAAGCGCTCCAAGAGGCCTCCCGAGAGAGCCCCAAGAAACCAACATCGTCGATTTTACAACATGTTTGAAAGAATTTGGGGTTCTCGCATTTTCGGCTTTCCGACGCTCCAAGATGGCTCAAAAAGCGCCCAAGACCGCGAAGACGCCTCCAAGAGGGCCCCAAGACGGCCCGAGAGGGCTCCAAGATGGCCCAAGAAGCGTTCCGAGAAGCCCTCAGGAGGCCTCAAGAGGCGCCCAAGACGCGCCCAAGAGGCCTCCAAGAGGCCCAAACGATACCTCACGAGGCCCCAAAAGGCCCCCAAGAGGCGCCGAAACCGCCTCCAAGAGGCCCCCGAGAAGCTCCCCATGACACCCCAACACATCTACAAGAGGCCTCAGAACTACAACCCAGACGTGGTGGTGGGATGGGCCGAAGGCCACTATGATAACGCCAACGTCTCAATATGCGCTGATGGTTCCTATCCGCCCCGCATGATGTTCCCAGATGCGCCAAGGCAGCGCCGAGACGCACCGACGCGACTCTGATATATCCCATTATGGTAGAGAGGGGGCGGCGGCAGGGGGCGAAGCCCTTACAGACATATACATCCATATATATATGTATATATATATATATTACACACAAGACTGCAGTGGTGCTTCGCGCCATGCACCTTGGTCCTTGAACTTTGGTATGCAGGCGGAATAGCAGGAAGATCAAGCCAACAATTTAGCGATGACTCCTTGTTGCCTTTTCCGGCATCGCCGCTGTAATAATGTTATTCGTTATCCTTCCTCCATGCTTATTGTTCCTTATGCTCGCCATACTCTGCGCATTCTCCACATCCTCCTCAGTTCTTTTTTGCGGAGGTTCCTCCTTGGAGAGCCTCTGGGGGCTTCCTGGGCGTATTCTGGGGGCCTCTGGGGGCTTCCTCGGGCCACCCTGCCTCCAACCGCGGTATCCCTGAACGACCGGGTCACGACTTGCAAAGCTTCAGGGGGTGTCTTGGGGCCATCTTGGGCCGCCATGGGGCTCTCTGAGGGCCATCTTGGACCCGTGTTGTGCCGTTTTGGGGCTCTCTTGGAATGCCTGGAAGCCCTTTCGGATGGTTGTGGGGCGAATTGGGAGCCTCCCAGGCGGCTTCGGACGCCCAGAGGACCGCCGTCTTGGAGCGTCGGGAAGCCGAAAAGAGGAGAACCCCAAAGTTCACCAAAAACCAAGAGAACATCAATTATTTTTGCCTCTTGGGGCCTTCTTGGGGGTGCTCTTGGAGGCCTCTTTGGGGCCGTCCTGGAGGCCTCTTGGGCCATCTTGAGGTCACGTCGGTCACTCTTGGAGCGCTCTTGTGCTGTCTTGGGGGTCTCTGGGTCCCCGATGACCCCCCTAATCGCCTAGGTGTGCTGGGAAGGCTTGGCAAAACGCCCTGCGAGGCCAGGGGGTCCGTTTCGAGGCCCGTCTGGAGGGTCCTAAAGCCCCAAATCCCGGGAATCCGTTTTTTTATTGGGGGGTCCCCCCCCGCCCGGGCTTGTAAAAACAAAGGAAGTTGGCTAGATGTATGTGTATATGTATGTGTGCATACATGCATGTATGTATGTGTGTATGTATGTATGTATGTACGTGTGTGTATGAATGCATATATGTACACATATGTGTATGTATCCATGCTTGTGTATGTGTATGTGCATGTGTATGCATACATGAATGCACGCATGCATGCAGGCATGTATGTATGTACGTACATACGTACGTGTGCACATACATATATATATGATATGTATGTGTGTATGTATGTATGTATGTATGTATGCATGCATGCATGCATGCACGTGCGTACGTACGTACGTACGTACATACGCGTGCATGTATGTATGTATGTATGTATGTATGTATGTATATATATGTATGTATGCATGTATGCATGCATGCATGCATGCATGCATGCATATATGTATGTATGTGTGTAGGCATGTACGCATGTATGTAGGCATGCGTGCATGCATGTGTGTATGTATGTATGCATGCCTGCATGGACGTATACATGTTTTTATGTATAGGTATAGACGTGTGTGACCAGGTACACTCACTTGTATGCATTGTAGACCCATACATTTAAGCAATAAAAAAGAGTGCATACGTATACACGGTGTACGCGTACACACATAAAGGCATATGTATACACATTGACATACATGTGTATGCGCATACATACTTTCGAACGTTTCGGCTCTTTCAATCCGAGCGTTTTCGTTTAGGATCGCGGCTTTGCTCCCGTTGTGCAGACTGGCGCTCTCGCGACATTGTGGGTCACTTGTTATCGGGACCAAAGTCCTTCGCCATCGTTGTCGCCCACCCCCTTTCCCCACCTCCGCCTTCCCCTGGTCATCTTGCTCCTCCCGCTCTTTCCACTCCAGTTCCTGCTGCTGCTGCTGTTCGTCCTCGTCCATATTCTTCTTTCTCTTTTTCCTCCTCCTCCTCCTCCTCCTCCTCCTCCTCATTGTCCTCCTGTTCATCCGCCGCCTCCTCCTCCTCCTCTTCTTCCTCCTCCTCCTCCTCCTCCTGTGGGCCTCCTCCCGTTTTTCGATTGCGCATAATACAATGGTTTTTGGGTTGGAGTTCCAGGTCCGGTATGACACGCGTCCGCGGATAGAAAACAAATCAGCGCGGTGGGAAAGGATGGGTGGGAGGGGTAAACTGTCAGACATAGCGCGAGCGCGCCTAGCTTACCTCCTCCCTTTCTCCCAACCTCCCGATTCTCCTCCCCGTCCTCCCGATCCTCCCCCCGTCTCCTCCTCAGCCCCCCCTCGCCCTATGCCTCATCATCCGACGATGAGCTACGCGAGCTCGTAACCCAAACCTCTCCTGGAACGCGCTCTGACCAGGATTTTGAAGAGAATCCAGCCGTAGAGGCGAGTGACCGCCAGGGGGCTTGGAAAAGGCAGGAAAAAACGCCAGGGATAAGAAAAACGACGACGCCGACAAAAACGACGACGACGACGCTGACAGTGAAGACGCCGACGGCGGCGGCACGGGACGGGCTCCAGACCTCCAACGTGCGGAAAAATCAGATCGAGGCGCAAGTTCTACACCATTTCGGTAGACGCGCTCGTGTTGTCTCCGATGCCACGGCCATGGTCTCGGCAAAGTGCGTTGCAACCAGCATTGGCCAGCAGTCGGCGCACACTGGATATCACAGGTCGAACTGGCACGGGGTCTGGCGGTGCGAGCTATCCAACAACAGGAAAACGCTCGTAAGGAACAAAACTGCTCGGGTAGAGGGTCAACGACCTCGAGTTTCGAGCCACTGTGCCTCTCGCGCGTGGGTTCGAGAATTCAGTGCGGCCTCAAACAATGATGACGCCCCGCCCATGGATCTACCCAGATCCTAGGGTCTTTAGCGTGAAGGTGGAAGGGGAGCTGAACCTCAAGCCCCTGTCTCTTGCGCAGAAGGCTCGCAAGCTCAGCTCGACCTATCGACCTCATGCCATCCCAGCCAGAATCTGGGGGGGCCGCCCGCTGGCAGAAAGGGAGAGCCGCCGTGCCAAGTCACTACTCGCAAATGGCCTGGATCCGCCATGGGGGATTTACCATATATCGGCGGTGGACAAACCTCTCTTTAGCAAACCTCCCTTTAACGAAAATGGCCTGGGACCGAAACCGACGGACCTGGACCCGCAAAAATGACGGCCGCGACGACCTCTCGCGAACCGAAAACGGCCAATGCGCTAATCGACGTGTCAGGTTTTATCAGGTCGATCCACCTCCGCATCTATCACACCGAGGCGAACGTGTTTTTTTCTGACGCTTGCAAGCAGGCACTTTGCGAGCAGTGAACCGCGCTCGGTGATCGGCGCAGCATCCGCCCGCCCCACGCGGACAAGGGGGGGGGCGTCGGACACGGCCTCCCCCGCACTCTCGCCCGGGGATCTCCTGGCCCGGGTCCATCCAGACCCGGGTCAGCAAGAAACCAAACATCTGCAATGCAGGAGAAACACATCTGCAGCGCAGGTCTTCGCAAACCCGGGTCGGCCAACATGCGCGGCCGCCTCGCGGCCACGAGCGGCTCGCTAACCCGGGTCAGCCAGAGGGGGTCTTCGCAGGATCCTGCAGGATCCGGTGCCGTGGCCGACCCCCGTGCGCACTGACCCCCGTCTCGAGGCTCCCGACTCGCACGGGCGCCCACGCGCCCGGCTCTGAGCCGCCGACGCCCTCGCGCCGCGGGCGAGCGCGACACCGCCCGACCATCCGCCCACGAGTTCGCTGCGCCCGCCCGGGAAGATGTCGGGCCCCCCGGAACGCCCTCGGCGAGGCGCAGCTGCCAGCACACACCCCGAGAGACCGACGAGGCCTCCGTCCCAGAAGCCCTGCGCGCTCGCCCTGCGGGGGGGGGCCACCTCTGGTGAGAGGGAGACGTTAGGGGGTGAGCATCGAGCTGGATTCGGCGATGCATCACCGATAGATCGAAGATAGGCCGTCGTTAGCAAAACCACAAGGTTCCTGGGCGGGGTGTGTTATCGGGCCCCATCTCGGCAATGAGTGGGCAATTTGGGGCCGATGCATCCCCCCTGAGCCTATCTCCCTTCACGTTGCCCCCTGGATTGAAGGGGCCCTGAGACACACAAATAAATACACACAAACAAAAATAGTCCCCATCTTTTCATATTTTTTGGGGGTTTTCGTCTTCCCCCCCACTTCCCATATTTGCCCATATTTTCCTGGAAACCGACGAATCATGATGTCTGTGTTTTTTTCCCCTCCTGCTGGATTTCTGGTCACAACTCGGCTATCCGGCGGCCGCTCGGGACGATGCTGGCCCCCCCCGGAACGCCCTCGGCGAGGCGACAGCTGCCGGGCAGCCTCCCGAGGCCGGGAGCCCGCCGAGAGTCGACGCAGACGCCCGAGGACCTCGAGCCTCGAGTCGGGGGCGCGCACAGACACGGATTAGCGATCCACGGATTCGGCGCGCGGTCGCGAGATCCATGGACCGCGGGGGAGGTGCCCTCCCCACAATGCGGCCCGTGCCCCCTCGTGCGGCGGCGGACATCCGCGGTCTGCCATGGAAACGGGACCCGTCGCTCATCCACGCCCGCTTGCGATCGCCTGAAAACCTCGAGCCTCGAACCCGAAACTTCCCCCCCTTGAGCCCATGGGAGCGTTTTTTTTTCGGCGTTTCGACATTGGGCGGAAGGGGGGGGGGTTCTGGCTCCGGACCTCCGGTTAGTGCGACTGCTTGCAGTAGTGCGCCCTACGGGGGAGGGCTCCGTTTGCTCGAAACAGGCGCCCAACACAGCCAAGATCGGGGTGCGAGGGCCCGCGCCGATCGGCAAAACAATGAATGAGAAAACGATCACCTTCCCCCCTTGTTGAGCAGGGGCCGACCGTCCCGGCATTCCTATAGTCCTGCCACGAAATGTTCCTAGAACCCAAAAATGTTCGAAGAACGAAAATAATATTCTTAGAACATCGACCCGATGTGTTCAAACAAGACAGACTCCGCCAGAAATGTTCTAAGAACATTTCGTGGAAACCACAAACGGTTCTTAGAACATTGTTTGGTAGGGCTATAGGCGAACCAGGACGCTTCGCCGCTGCTTGACCCTTGAGCCCATCCCCCCCCCCGACGCTGCCCCTGATCCCGCCGTTCCCCGCGGTGGGCGCGCCGCCGCGCCGCGTCTCCTCCACCCCGGACGCCCGCTTGGGCCGCGGAGGCACCTGCGTGCGGGGGCACTCCGCGCTGCCCTTCTCCTCTCCGTGCCCCTCCCTCCCTCCCTCCCTCCCTCCCGTCCTCCTCCTCCTCCTCCTCCTCCTCCTCCTCCTCCCTCCTCCACTGTGAAAAAATCCCGTGGCCACGTGCGTGTCAATCTGGCCTGGTCCACAAAGAGTGCCGGGATGTCGCATTGCCCGGAAATGCTGTCGCCCGAAGCCAAGGCCATGCAGTCGCTTCTGAGAAGCACTATATGGAGCGTTTCAGCTGTCACTCGCGTGCTGGTCAACCGAAAATGCCGATCTGGGATCGTTGTATGGCAGTGTAGAATCATCAACGGGCTTGTTCTCGTGAAGTCGCGGGACCAACCGCACGCAACGCGTGAGTGGTGTTTAAATGGGCTCGGGGACGCCATGCTGTCGCGCCCACCGAGACCGTAAGTGGTCCCTACGGGGCACGACACGTGCGAAGGGGGTGCGCGTTTGGAGCTGCCATGCGGTTGCGCCTACTGAGACCGTAAGTGGAGTCCATACATTCGGGGTGGATTGGAGAGGACACGCGAGAGGACACTAGACTCTTCCGATGGCCACATTGCCAGTGGAACGTAGAGGGCATGGGTCGCGAAACACAGGACACAAGGATACCCTTGTTTGGCCAGGGTCGACCTACTAATCAAAATCGATTGTTAGGGGCACGACGCATGTCAGGAGTACTCCGAGATGGCTTGGGGACGCCACGTGCAGTCACGCCCCCCAGAAAACATAGGTGGAGATCTCCAGAGGGCACGACATAGGTGAGGGGTGTGACAAAACGCCAGGAGGACACCAGCGAGCATGCACACTGGGGCCGCAGGCAGGACGCCCTGAGGGGCACGAGACGTGTGACGGGTGTCAAGA
>CAUYUJ010021348.1:443956-473956 GCA_963575745.1 Prorocentrum cordatum
TCCCAGCGCACTCAGCACGCATCCCAGCACATCACAGCACACCTACGCATCCCAGCAGCACCCCCAGCCGAGTCGCCCGCGCACCTCTGCACACCGAACACACATCCCAGCACTCCCAGGGGAGGAGGAGAAGGAGGAGTAGGAGGAGGGGGAGGAACAGGAGGAAAGGAACATGATTCTATGATGCTAGGTTGGCCTCGATGCATCTGTACATTTTTTACATACGAGTATCCATTCAGCTGTGCTGATACATTCGATTCGTCTATGCCTGGAGTGTGGCTCTGGCGCAACTGGAGCACATCCGGGAACGGAGGGCCCCGTGGAGGGCCCGAGACGGCGCAAAAGGGCACAGGACGGCCCCCAGAGGACCCCCGAGACTGGCCGCACGACGGGCCAATAGGATCCCTCGACGAACCCAGAGGGCCCGAAGAGGACCCCCACAAGGCCACGACAAGGCAACGACAAGGCAAACACCACTGAGACGTTTTGTTCTCTCAGGGCTTCGCACTCTCGCCGGCTCCGCCCTTAGAGCGTCAGCCACGGCCCAGTCTGCCCCCAAGCTCGCCCCAACATGGCCCCCAGGACGGCTCACAGGCGGAGGGGAGGAGGAGGAGGAGGAGGAGGAGGAGGAGGAGGAGGAGGAGGAGGAGGAGGAGGAGGAGGAGGAGGGAGGAGGAGGAGGAGGAGGAGGAGGAGGAGGAGGAGGAGGAGGAGGAAGAAGCATTATTTGGCCTCCAGTGGGGCCAAAGACTGCCCAAGAGGGCCCCAAGACGCATAACGAGGACCCCCAGAGGTCTCCCAGCAGCCGACGAGAGGCCCCAACACGGCCCAACCCCCCATGAGATCCACAAGCCGTCCGAGAGGAGCCCAAGACGGCCCCGAGACAACCCAACAGGTCCCAAGGACGGCCTCACGACGGCCCCGCAGGGTCCCCAGGACGGGTCCACCGGCAAGACTGGGTCAGTAAGGCGGCAGTCAGAGAATTGATTGTCATTCAGAAGTCGGAGTGCGCATGTTCATATACATGCCTATATATCTACGTTTCTATGAATATATAGATATAGTTGTACACATGCACAACTGTACATTATTCATGTCCCCCTGCACCCCATATCACCTCGTCCTCGTCCTCTTCGTTCTCCTCGTCCTCCTCATGCTCTTGCTCCTGCTCCTGTTCCTGTTCCTCCTCCTCCTTTTCTTTCTCTTTCTCTTTCCAGATTCCTCTTATTCCTCTTCAGGAACTGAATGCCACCAAACCCTACCATACACATGTTGTTGTTTTTGCTGGTCGGTGATACCACCGAACCGTGGTACACGTTTTCCCCCCCTCCGTTTTTTTTTTGGGGGGGGGGGTTCTTCACATGGCTTTACGATATTGCCAGGAAGCCCCAAAACTTGGCCAGAACAGGCTTGCGGGAGGAGCATGCCCTCCCAACCCTAATACACATGAAATTGTTGTTTGGGGGCTGGTAATGCCACCAACACCTAACCTATACACATTTGTTGTTGGTTTGCGTTTGTTATGCTTAAGGAGACCCGTGATCTTGGTCAGGCAGGCTTGTGGGAGGAGCACCCCCACCAAACCCTACTATACACAGTGTGTTGTTGTTGGTGCCGCTGCTGCTGCTCCTGCTCCTGCTGTTGTTGTTGTTGTTGTTGTTGCTGTTGCTGTTGTTGTTGCTGTTGTTGATATTGTTGCTGTTGTTGTTGTTCTGAAGAATAAATATTGCTGATCCCCCCTCACCGGTGCATAATGTTTTACCAATCAAAGTGTGCCAATCGACGCTCGCACCCTGTTTTTTGACAAGGACAATTTTGATGGTCAAATTGTGCCCTTGGCCTCCGGGTTACAACAAGAAGGCTCCCGCCTGAGAGTTCCTCACAATTTAATCAAAACCCCCGCTCCCGCCCGAGACGTCCTCGCATTTTATTCAGGAATCGCGCTCTCGCTTGGGACTTCCTTGCAATGTATTCAGGAATCGCTCTCCCAGTGCTCTGGAGTCGCGCTCTCGCTGGAGACTTGCTTGCAATTTTTACTGAAGAATAGCGCCCTTCCGTTGGAATGTCCTGGAATTTACCCAAGCGCCGCTTCCCGACACCCATGTACCCAAGAGTCGCGCTCACGCTTAGGACTCCCTCACAGATTACGTAGGAATCGGGATCTCGCTGCCCTTGGTGGCCCCGTTGCAGCCCTTCGTGGCCCCCTCGCTTTGTTTCGTGGCCCCGTTGCAGCCCTTTGTGTCCCCGTTGCGGCCCCTTCGTGGCCCCGTTGCGGCCCCTCGTGGCCTCCTCGCTGCCCTTCGTGGCTCCGTTGCAGCCCTTCGTGGCTCCGTTGCAGCCCTTCGTGGCCCCGTTGCAGCCCTTCGTGGCCCCGTTGTGGCGCCTCGTGGCCCCGTTGCAGCCCTTCGTGGCCCCCTTGCAGTCCTTCGTGGCCCCCTCGCTGCCCTTCGTGGCCCCATTGCAGCCCTTCGTGGCCCCCTCGCTGCCCTTCGTGGCCCCATATATTGATGCCCTTCGTGGCCCCCGCTCGCTCGCGCCCGTGGTGGCCCCATATGCATGCCCTTCATGGCCCCGCTGTCGCCCTTCGTGGCCCCCTCGCTGCCCTTCGTGGCCCGGTTGCTGCCCTCAATGACCCCATCCTTGCCCTCCGCGGCCCAATATAGTATGCCCTTCGTGGCCACCCACTCGTTCGCGCCCGTTGTGGCCCCATGTGAATGCCCTTCGTGGCCCCGCTGTCGCCCTTCGTGGCCCCCTCACTGTCCTACGTGGCCCAGTTGCTACCCTCAGTGCCCCCATCGTTGCCTCCTGTGGCCCCGCATTATCTACCTTTCGTGGCCCCCGCTCGTTCGCGCGCTGCGTGGCCCCAGGCGCATTCCCTTCGTTTCCCCGCTGTCGCCCTTCGTGGAGGAAGAGGAGGGGGAGGAGGAGGAGGAGGAGGAGGAGGAGGAGGAGGAGGAGGAGGAGGAGGAGGAGGCGGATGATGATGATGATGATGATGATGATGATGATGATGATGATGATGATGATGATGATGATGATGATGATGATGATGATGAGGATGATGATGATGGATGATGGATGATGATGATGATGATGATGATGATGATGATGATGATGATGATGCTGATGCTGATGCTGATGATGATGAGGGGGAGGAGGAGGAGAAGGAGGGAGGAAGAGAAGAGGAGGGGAGGAGGAGGAGGAGGAGGAAGGGAGGAGAGGAGGAGGAGGAGGAGGAGGAGAGGAGGAGGAAGAGGAGAGGAGGTGGAGAAGGAGGAGGAGGAGGAGGAGGAGGAAAATGAGGTGGATGAGGGGGTAAAGGGGGAGGGCTTCTCAGGAGGCTGCCTCTCAGAAGGCGCTGGCCCTGCATCTACAGTAGGTGCCCGACCACAAGAAACTTTCCACAAGAAACCCGACCCTCAGACCCCAGGGCGTTTTTTTTGTTTATTATTATTTTTGCGTGGGAATGTCACGCTCTGCATCGCAAAGCCATCGAATCACAAAAAAACCAGGGCACCCTGGAGGCAAACAGGTTGTTAATTGGCATGTTTCCCCGCCGTACAACAAAAGACCCGCGCCTTCTGAGAAGCAAGGGGGATGCTTCTCCGAGAAGCCCTGCCCCCTCCCCCCACTAACGCAACAAGGAGGAAGACACAAGTCCTGTGGGAAACGGGTTTGGACCCCAGGGCCTTCCCCCAGGACCAAGATTTGATCTTGGGCCTTTTTCTGACAGGTCTCGGTGCCCATGGGGGGCCCCAGGAGCCCAAAAACGGTGAACAAAACTCAGGGCCCGTTTCCCTCAGGACCTTAGCGGCCCCGATGCGCAACGCGCAGCGCGTAGCGTGCTGATACTGAGCTCAACGCGTTGACTCAAAGCGCCGGCATGGCGCGATGCGTTCGCCAAACGTGGGGGGTCAATACGCTGAGCCAGCGCGCGCCGTATCGATACGGACGCTTTGAGCACAGTGCGTGTTGCGTTTCAACACATGCGTACCGAGGCAGCCGAGCTCAGGACCCGCTTGCCCCATGGCGATCTGCACGTGGCCGACCCCTGATAACGGGGTGTTTGTAAACTGGGTGGTAGCTAACGGTGGATTTTCAACTGTGCCTTCGAACAAGAGTTCGGGGATCTTCTGACCCGGGTCAATCCAGACTCGGGTCAGCAGGAATCCAAAAACTGCAATGCAGGTCTTCGCAAACCCGGGTCAGCCAATATGTGCGGCCGCCTCGCGGCCACGAACGGCTCGCTAACCCGGGTCAGCCAGCGGGGGTCTTCGCAGGATCCTGCAGGATCTGGTGCCGTGGCTGACCCCCGTTTGCATTGACCCCCGTCTGAAGGCTCCCGAAGAGTGAAGTAATCCCCCCGCCCAGAGTTATGATGATGTATTGACGATTTTGTCGTCCCTGTTTTTCACGCACTAATGCGAGGTTTTTTTTGCACTGTCACCCTGTACTCCCTCGTAGCAGACCTTTAGCTACCACCCAATTTACTTACACCCCATGGCCCTTTCCGCGCAGGCAGCATCGTCGGCCCAAAATTGAGCAGGGACCGACCGTCCCAGCATTCCTGTGGCCTACCACGCAATTTTTCCTAGAACCTACCACTGTTCGAATAACAAAGGCACTGTTCTCAGAACGTCCGCCCGAAGTGATAAAACACAGTCCCAGCCAGAAGTGTTCTAAGAAAAACGGTTCTGAGAACATTGTTTGGTGAGCCTATAGGCACGCCGCGACGCTCTTCCTTCCTGGGGGACAGGGAAGGGAACCGCCTCCTCTTTCTTCCTGAGGGAAAGTAGGGGAAGGATTGCCCCCCTTCTTCTCCCCCTCCGCCTCCTGAGGGAAAGGGGAGGGAATGGGCGTCCTCCTCCAGACGACTGGGGCAGCTGCGCTACTGACACCGCGGACCTCAACGACACTCAACGCTCAGGACGCTTCGCCAGTGCTTGGCGAAAAGCGAAGCGAGGCCACCCCCCGCCGGCCGCGCCGCCCGCCCGCAGAGGGGGAGCGGCGGTGGCGGGGGCGGGGCCGGCACGCCCAGCTCGAACGCCAGGGCCTCGGCAGCCCGCTGCGTGCGCGCCGCCGCCGCCGCCGTCGTCTTCGTCGTCGCCGCCGCCGCCGCCGCCGCCGCCGTCGTCGTCGTCGTCGTCGTCGTCGCCGCCGCCGCCGCCGCCGTCGTCGTCGTCGCCGCCGCCGCCGCCATCGTCGTCGTCGTCGCCGCAGGCAGAACACGGGCCGCGCGCCGCGCTGCACGGGACTGCTGGGCGGCGCTCCTCGGCGCCCTGCTCGAAGCGGCGGAGCGGAGGAGGAGGAGGAGGAGGAGGAGGAGGAGGAGGAAAAGGAGGGGGAGGAGGAGGAGGAGGCGGAGGCGGAGGCGGAGGAGGAGGAGGAGGAGGAGAAGGAGGAGGAGGAGGAGGAGGAGGTGGAAAGAGGAGGAGGAGGAGGTATCGGAGGAGGACGAGGACGAGGACGAAGAGGAGGAGGAGGAGGAGGAGGAGGAACACCAAGGCCGGACCTAAACGTTGTTATTCGTTTTGTGTTCGTTTTACTTTGCGTTTTGCTCGAATGGTTTTCCTGTGCCCCTCCGCCAAAACGAAAAACATCACACAGCCGAAGTCCAGCACAGCAACGTTTAGATCCAGCCCTGACAGTGGGGGGCGCGTAAAAAAAAAATTGCCCTGCTCGGGCGAATCGCGGGGTGGAGCCCGCCAGATTGAAAATCAACGGGGCGGCTCCGAAAGCGGCCATGCGTGTCGAGGACTGGCCCTTCGGCGGGACGACCGAAACCAGCTGCGCGCAGCAGGCTTTGCAACCCCCCCTTTCCTTCCCCAACCTTTCGTCCGGCCCGAGCAAGGCGGGTAGTCCTCCTCCCCCCTCCTCTTCCTCCTCCTCTTCTTCCTCTATCTCCTCCTCCTCGTCCTCGTCCTCGTCCTCGTTCTCCTCCTCCTCCTTCTCCTCCTCCTCCTTCTCCTCCTCCTCCTTTCCTCCTCCTTCTCCCTCTCCCCCGTCTCTTCCCTCTCCCCCGTCTCTTCCTCGTCCTCCTCCTTTTCCTCCTTCTCTTTCCTCTCCTCCTTCCCCTTGGCGCGCGTGATTCAAAACAAAGTATCGCGTCCCACGGGGTCTGTTCATCAGCGGGGGGGGCGTCCCTTTTATTAACCGCAGGTAACAACCGACCGCACAAACACACGCTTTCGGAGGTCCGAGCGGATCTTGTGGATCGGCGCTGGACCCCCTTCCCTGGCGCGCGGAGCGCGCCAAGGGCGGCGCCCGAGGCGCCGCCAGGGAGCTGCAGCGCCGGACCAAGAAATCCGCGCGGAGCGCCCAACATTTGTGCATGCAATTCTGCTGTTTCTGATTTTTCGGGAATAAGAGAGAGAGAGAGAGAGAGAGAGAGAGAGACAAAACAACACAAACAAACACACACACATAATATATGTTGACCTATATATATATATATAGAAGGGAGAGAGAGAGAGAGAGAGAGAGAGAGAGAAAAAAAGAGAGAGAGAGAGAGTGAAAGAGAAAGAGAGAGAGAGAGAAACAAAACAATAGAGAGCAGCCCGTGTCCCCCGCTCCCGCTGCGGGCCCGCCTCTTTTCCGCGCGCGCCAGGGCGGCTCGGCGGGCAGTCCACAACGGGCCACTGCCGCGACGTCGGCAGCGCACCGTCGGCCCGCCCGCCGAAGCGTCCGCAGACGCGCGCGCCGAAGCGCCGCACTTCCCGCTGGTCCACGCACGCGCACCTCGGAAGGGATCGTTCGACCTCCGAGTCCTCCTCCACACGCCACTGCAACTCTCGTCGCTACGCATCTGCTTAGGAGACCGCTCAGCCTGGGCCTTCCCCCCCTAAACCACTCACGGCGCACGTGTAAGCTGGGTTGGACCATCAGCGCCCACTTAGAACCCCTCCAAACCCCGCGGTGATCCAAGCAGCGATCCGATGTATTTGCGTTGTTTCCATACAGTGTCCCCGAAACTCCCGACCCTTTGCCCATGGCCGGCTTCTCATTCTGAGCAGCTTCTCGAAGGCCTTGGGGACCGCCGAGGGCCCCCAGAGGCACAAATCTGCGAAAATCCTTTGTCTCGACAAAGAAACAGCGCCATAACATAAACTTTTGGCGCTCCGCGCGGACTTCTTGGATCCAGGCTGGACCCCCCCTCCCTGGCGCGCGGAGCGCCCCAGGGGCGCGGCGCCGGAGGCGCCGCCGTGGGGGCCCAGGCGCAGCTCCAAGAAATCCCGCGGAGCGCCAACCGTTTATGTGTATGGCGTTTTTCCTTTTTCGATCGTCTTTGTTTCTCAACAAGTAAGAGGTCTGGGGAGAAGGTAGAGGCCTCCTACATGGGGTGCATCGGCGATGCATCGGCGATGCATCCTCGACGTGTGCGATGCATCGGCTACGTCGACGTGAATCAACTCGGGCTCCACATCGACCCGCATCGCCGCTGCATCGGCGGTGCGGGGCGATCCTTCGACCCCATCTGCCCCGACCCCATCCAGGAGGCCTAGCAACACGTTGGAGGCCTGGGGAGAAGGGCACGCGCGTGCACCAACAGGCAACTCTGGGGCGGCTTTCTGGGCCCCGCCCGGCCGCGGGCCGTCGCGCGCGCGCGCCGGCCCGCGGCCCTCGCAAGGAGCCCGTCATCGAGCAGCCCCGGCGGCAGATCGGCCTCGCGGGGCAGCGAGATCTTAAGAAGCAACTGCTGGTGATGGGTCGATTTTCCACAACCGCTGCTTTACGTAGGTAGGAAGAGGAGAAGGAGGAGGAGGAGGAGGAGGAGGAGGAGGAGGAGGAGGAGGAGCTCCTCTTCCTCCCTTCTTCACCGTCCTGCGTATGGTGGTGGTGGTGGTGGTGGAAAGTTGGCCCACCAGCTGGGATGTCTTCGTAATGATAGCCCAGATAAAGCTCAGCTTGAAACAATCTTCAGCTGGAGTGAACAGGAGAAGAGCAAGCGGCATAAACAGAAACTTTTTGCGATCCGCGCGGACTTTTTGGATCTTCGTTGGACCCCTCTCCCTGGCGCGCGGAGCGCCCCAGGGGCGGCGCCGGAGGCGCCGCCAGGGCGGCCCAGCGCGGATCCAAGAAATCCGCGTGGCGCGCCAAACGTTTATGTCTACGCCTTTTTTTGCTCGTCGAGCAACTGCTGGGATGTCTTCGTAAGACTAGCCCAGATTAGGCTCAACATTCAACAATATTCAACTGGGAAAAAAATGGAATTTAACAGGATTGTGTCGGATGAGGCTTGTTTTCGACCACGGGCACATCAGCGCAACATCCCAGGCGCTGCATCCTAACAACGGGGGGGGGTATGGCGGCCCCAATCCCCGACTTCGTGTCCGACCAAGACTGTTGGGCCAAACTCTGGGACACACAGTGGGGGGCGCCCATCCTCGACAGGGGTACGCCCGAATAGCCCCCTCGGGTGTGTGTCCCCGAGTGTTCCCCCATCTATCGGCGGCCAGCCTGGTGGGGCAGGCAGAGGGGGTGGGCCTCCTCAGAAGGGTCGGAAGTCTTCTGGCCTCCTGAAATGTTTTCGAAGCCTTCCCCGAAGACTAAAGATATTTTTCAGAAGGCCGGAGAGCTTCTGCGAAGCCCCGCCACCATCTGGGAAGGCCTCCTCCATCTCATTCCCCCCCCTCGCTCGCCAGCGATTTGGGGAAGACCAGAACAACAAATTGTCGCAGGTCCGCGCGGACGTCTCGGATCAGCGCTGGAGGCCCCTGGCGGCGCCTTCGGCGCAGGGGGTCCAGCGCCTCTGGAACGGACCTCTGGAAGTTCCTGCTCGTGTCTTTGCTTGTTCCTCTAGAGCTCCAGCTCCTCCACCTCACTTCCCCCCCGCGCGCGCTGCCGCTTCTGAGCGACCAACTGTTCTGGGGGGGGGGCCAAGGAGGCTGGCTGCGAGACTGAGACCCGCGCCGGGGGGGGGCGGAGCGGCTCCCCTCCCCCCCCAAGCCAAAAAAAACTTGGAGGCGCGGAGGGGCCGACAAGGACGACGACGACCATGACGACGACCATGACGACGACGACGACGACGACGACGACGACGACGACGACGACGACGACGACGACGACGACGACGACGGCGGCGGCGGCGGCGGCGGCGGCGGCGGCGGCGGCGGCGGCGATAGCGACGAGACGGGGGCAACATGCGATCCCCGACTGTTCGCCCGTTCTCGGCCTCCAGGGGCCCTCGGCGAGCTCCGAGACCGTCACAAAACGGCTCGGGAAGAAACGCCAGCCCCAGGGAAAAAATCGGAGCCTCCGGGGACACCTGAAGGAAACAGCGCTGCATTTGATCTTTGGGAGAAGCGCTACATTTGATCTCTGGAAACGACGACGACGACGACGACGACGACGACGACGACGACGACGACGACGACGACGACGACGACGACGACACGACGACGACGACGACGACGACGACGACGACGACGACGACGACGACGACGACGACGACGGTAACGGCGGCGGTGGCGGCGACGGCGACAACTCATGTTTTTGTTCGTTCCTCTGGGAACTTGGGAATTCATCTAAGAGCCTGCGGGTCTGGGGGGCGCTGCGGGCTCCAGAGCGTTCCAGAACGGTCCTGGGAGATCGATCGAGCTGTCCTCATCCTGAATCTGCCTGCCCCCCCCCTCCGTTCTCCCCGCCAAGGGGCGGGGGGAAGGAGGGCGGGGCAAGGGAGCGGGAGATGAAGGGAGGAGGCAGGAGGATGAGGATGAGGATGGGGATGCGGACGAGGAGGACGAGGAGGAGGAGGAGGAGGAGTCTGGAGAGCTCAAGGCACTCCAGACGGCTCAAGGCTTAGGCTGAAGGCTTAGGCTCAAGGCTTAGGCTCAAGAGAGGCTGAGGCTCTCCTTTCCACACCCCTACTCACGTTGCGCCGCCATGGTCAGTCTGAAATTTCAGGCTAACCTCGACAGCGCCTTTGCGTCAACCGCCAAACGAGGACTTTCTTCTCCAGTGAAGGGGAAACTCGAGAAGATCCAACGCCTGAAGGAGTTTCTGCGTCAGGCAGCGGGGTCTGGATCTCAGGGTAGTTCAGCCCAGTCTCCGAACATGGAGGTCCTTGAAGCCATCCGAGCGCTTTCAGCGAAGATAGACAAGATGGCTCTCAAGTCTGAACTCGATGACTTGAAGAAGGACCTTGGCGAAGTCAAGAAAAAATGAAGAATGAAGTCAAGGTCGCTGTTGCAGAAGCCGCCGATCCCCTCAATGACCTCTGTTACGACTTGGGCACCAGAGGACCTGTCTTGGAATGCCAGTCGCCTTCATCAGGCGCCGACGCACGCACCATCAAGTCTGCAGAACAGCTTCAGCCGCATGGACCCTGCTCGCCGTCGAATCGCTTTCGTAGGCTGGCCTGATCACGTCGATGCCGACGCCCGCATCGCGAAGATGGAGGCCTTCATGTCGGACCATTTCAAAACGGTCTGGTCCGCTGGTTTCGGTAATGAGTACAAGGGTCCGCACACGAATCGTGAGCTTTCTCCAGGCTCCTGGGTCGAACTCTCTAGCGTCAAGATCGCCAAGTCCTCTATTTCCAACGTGTCCTTGTTCAGCATCGAGCTTAACGTCGGTAGCAAACAACTGATGATCAAGCCAGCCCGCACTGAGTTGCAACGCAAACAGAACTATGCCATGCGAAAGGCCGAAGAGATGATCAAGGCCTCCACATTGACCGTCGGTAAGGTTAAGATTGGGTGGAACATCGACGGCTCCCGGGAGAGGCTCGTGACGGTCAACGGCACCACCGCGTTCAACCAGGGAGGGATGACGTCAAAGGGGTGTTCTTGCAGCCGTTCGCCGATCTCGTGATCCCTTAGGTGTTTCTCGGGGCCGCTCATCATCGCGATACCCGTCCAAATGCGCATCCTGTTCACGTTCCGCGGCACGCCCGCCAGCTTCTGGCAGATGAGCGGCCCCGACAGCTGACGCCACGACGCCAGCGACGTCGAGGTCCTCGGCCTGTTCTTGCTCGTCATATTCGTCGCCAGCATTGGCTTCATACTTCGGGTGGTCAACGCCCTCCTGGCGAAGGCTCGCGGAAATCCGAGCCAGAATCGCCAGATCCAGAGCTGCATTTTTCCACGTTGCTGGTGAATTTGCGCGGTTTTATTTCGCCCCATTCCGAACTTCAGGACCGTCTTGAACTTTTGCAAGTTCCCAACATCGTGGCAATCACCGACTCTTGGTTGGACAGGTCTGTTACGGAAACTTTGTTGCATGGCTACATTGTCGCATCGCGCCTCGACCGCCGCGACGGCAGACAAGGCGGATGCATCATATTGTCCGCGCGTGAATATTTCAAGAATTGCGTCGTCCATGTTGGCGATTCTCTTGATGCAGAGCGGTCTTGGCACGTAGTCCACACGAGTATCGGTCCGATGTTGCTAGCTCTTTGGCATCGGCCTCCTGCGCAGGGAGAGGTCAACATCATCCACAATCTATTGAAGGAGTGGCGCGGCTACCAGCATCAGGTTGTGGGCACCATTGTTATGGGCGACATGAACGTGCATAACAGCCAGTGGTTGTGTTTGTCCTCACAGGGCGCATGTAAAGAGGGCCGGGTCCTGCTCGACACTTGCAGCCGCATGGGCATGCGGGAGAAAGTCGGGAAACCCACCAGGGGCCACAATGTGTTGGATCTTGTCTTGACAGATTTGTCTTCCGGCCTGTCGTGCGAAGTCCTCCCGCCCATCAATGAGCACGATCATACTTTGGCATGCGTGTCTATTGCCTTGCGCGTGCAGCGTTCTTCACCAATTGTCCGCGAGCTCTGGTTGTTTCAACATGCGCAGTGGCCCCAGCTTCGTTCGGAGTTGCAGAACATGGATTGGAGATCGCTGTTCGCATCCTGCTCTGCTACAGCTGCTGCAACCAAACTAACAGGTCGCGTTCTCGATACGGCGAAAAAAATCATCCCGACTTTCACCGCCGTCGCCCAGATCCACCAATCTGTGGATCAACGAGACGCGCGTGGAGCTCATCGGGAGAAAAATTGAAGCATATGGGACACCGAATCTTGAACGTCGACGGGGCGAGTGCTCTGCAGGCCTCCGCCGTCATTACGACAAGTACGTTCAGCGAACTCGGAAGCGCATGTTGGACTTGCGGCCATCGTGCCAGAAATGGTGGTCATTATGTGATTCGTTGGTTCTTCGTGCTGGCAAGGGGTCAGTTGGTATACCCCCGCTGCAATCGAAGAAAGGGTCGTGGGCCTTGCCTGCTCGTGGTCAGGCCAATATGTTCGCAGATACCTTCAGTGATAAATTTGGTCTTCCGCAGGAGGTCGACAATACGTTCTCTTCCACACATATGAGCAACACATTCTCGATGACCAACTTCATGCCGATACGTTCCCGTGCGGTTTCGCGTATCTTGTGCAGGCTGCGGGAAGACAGCGGTACTGGCCCCGATGGGCCATCACGTCGGATTCTGAAGAAATGCGCCTCGCAGTTATACGCTCCTATTGCCATGCTTGCACGCTTGATTTTGGATAGCGGCGAGTGGCCCGAACCATGGAAACTTCATTGGCTGTACCCGCTGTTCAAGAGAAGCGTGCGTTCGAATCCATCGAATTACCGCGGAATTCACCTCACACCCCAACTCAGCAAAGTCGTCGGGCGTTGCTTTGCTAGCGTGCTGCTTCCTTTCTTCGAGACCAGTGGACCATACGGGGGTCACCAGGTTGCATATCACACGAACCAGGGATACAGTGACGCTTTGGCATACATGGTGTAGTGTTGGATTCGTGCTGTCTGCTATGGTCGGCGCGTGGGGGTGTACTCCTCGGGCGTGGCCGGAGCGTTCGACAGGGTCAACTCCGACCGCCTCATGGCTAAATTACGTACGTCGGGAGTGTGCGCGCCCCTGGTGGACGTCATTCGGTCTCGGCTTTCGGGGAGACAGGCGCATGTCAGCGTGGACGGTCTCCTCTCCATGCCTTTCTTGCTTCATGACGTGGTGGTTCCAAGGCACGGTGATGTCGAACTTGCTGTGTCTGCGGCCAATTTCACGGAGTGCGTTTTCGATGACGACCTCAACTGCTGGAAAGAGTTCTACGGTGTGGCCACAAATTCTTTCATCCTCGCTGCGTGCCGCCAGTGCCAGTCCACGCTTCACGATTCGGGCGCGGCCAACCAGATGATTTTCGAGGCGACCAAAGAGACCATGCAAATTCTTGCCAGGTGCCGGCCCCACGGGGACGATTTCAAGATCCGAAGCGTACTCTTCGACCCCAGGTTGACCATGTATCGTGCCGTCCAAGAGTTTGCTCGCGAAGCCTCTTGGTGGCTCCGTGCGCTGCTTCGGTCTAGCAAGTTCAACAGCACAGCTGAGCTCTTCAGACTGTTCAAATGCCATGTTGTCTCATTCGTGGACGACGCAGTCCCAACAATCTTTCATGCAACTGATTCTGTCTTAGCTCCGTGAGACGGCTTACAGGGTGAGTTTTTGCAGGCGCTCGGGGTCTCCGAAGAAAAATCCCTTTGTGATTACAGCCTCGCCCCGGCATGTCTGAGACGGGACTTGTCTATCTTAGGCTTATTGCACCAAATTGCTCACGGCATCGCCCCCCTGTATTCTGTGCACTTTTTCCCTCCCATGACGGGCAACCTCGAAAACCACGGATTTGGTGGAGGAAGGCGCATGCACAACAGGGCGCTGCGTGATACGGTTGCACCCGGCATGCATCCAATGATGTGTAGGTCCATTTTCGGTATGGTGCGTATTTCCAACCATCTTCCACAACATTTCGTCGATTGCCCCTCTGCGAAACAGTTTCAGAGAAAGCTCCGATCCGCGGCAA
Source organism: Prorocentrum cordatum (assembly GCA_963575745.1). Taxonomy (NCBI): domain Eukaryota; class Dinophyceae; order Prorocentrales; family Prorocentraceae; genus Prorocentrum; species Prorocentrum cordatum. The sequence goes on from CAUYUJ010021348.1 coordinate 457,761, forward strand.
TCGAAGCCTATCAGATCTCGCCACAGCGCGTGGCACTTCATCTTCAGCGTGCCGTGCCGCGCTCCGCAGTTACCAATCGTGCGCGTCCCTATCTGAGGGCTTGTCGTAGAAGAGAAAAGGCGGGAAAAGGGAGCGGGAGGTGAAGGGAGGAGGCAGGAGGATGAGGATGAGGATGAGGATGAGGAGTAGGATGAGGAGGAGGCGGAAGATGAGCAGGACGAGGAGGAGGAGGAGGAGGAGGAGGAGGCGGAGGGGAGGATCAGGAGGGGACGGAGGAGGGAGGGTGGGGTGGGAGCTCGAGCGTGCAGCAGCAGCACGCAAGGGGGCTGGGAGGGCTGGGGCGCCGGGACCCCGCCCAGACGGGAGGACGGGGGGAGATGATGAGGGGGCGGAGGAAGCGGGAGGGGGGAGGGCGGAGGGGGCGGAGGAGGGGCGGTGGAGGAGACCATGCTGATGCGAAGTCGCCACGGCGAGCGACAGAGGAGGGATGCGGGTCAGGGGGAGAGAGGAGGGACGAGGAGGGAGGACGGAGAGAGTACGAAGGAGGGGAGGAGGAGGCGGGAAGCGGAGGAGGGAGGGGAAGGAAGGAAGGAGGGAGGGAAGAGGAAGGAGGCCGAAACTCCTCCTCCTCCTCCTCCTCATCCTTCCTCTCTCTCTCCCTCCCTCCCTCGCTCCCTCCTCGTCCTCTCCTCCTCCTCCTTCCTCTACCTCGCGTCCGCCTCCTCCTCCTCCTCCTCCAACCCAGCCCCCGCCCCCCTCCTTCCTCTCTCCTCTCCTCTCTCCTCTCCTCTCTCCTCTCCTCTCCTCTCCTCTCTCCTCTCCTCTCTCCTCTCCTCTTTCCTCCTCCTCCTCCTCCTCCTCCTACTCCTACTACTCCTACTCCTACTCCTGCTTCTCCTCCCCACCCCTCCTCGTCCCAAGCCCCTACTCTGCGCCGTCCACTCCCACTCACCTCCTTCTCGCCATCTTCCCCTCGCCTGGCGGAATCTCAGGGCACCCCGCATGGCCACCAACCTCGGGGCTCTGTGCCTGGGTCGTCGTCGTCGTCGTCGTCGTCGTCGTCGTCGTCGTCGTCGTCGTCGTCGTCTTGGTCTGACCAACGTTCGGGGGCGTTCAGAGGGGTTTCGTAAATCATGGCCCAGGGCAAGCGCGCGGACGAGGGAGGGACCAGGGGACGTACTGAAAGCAGAAGAGGGGGTCACGACATCCCAAGAGAGCTCCGTCGTGGCCCTGGCCATGATGTCCACGCCTCCTAGGTACCCGAGGGAGGAGCAGCAGAAGAAACAGGAGGAGGGGCAGTAGGAAGAGGAGGAGGAGGAGGCGGAGGAGGGATGGAGGGAGGGAGGGAGAGGAAGAGAAGGAGGAGGAGGAGGCAGAAAGGAGGAGGAGGAGGAGGAGGAGGAGGAGGAGGAGGAGGAGGGGGAGGAGAAGGAGGAGGAGGAGGAGTAACAAAAGGAGGAGGAAGAGGAGGAGGAGGAGGGGGGAGGAGGAGGAAGAGGAGGAAGAAAAGGAGGAGGAGGGAGGATGAGGATGACCTCCCTCTTCGCCGTCCCGGAGGAATCCGTTCGTGATCGGTGCGCCGACCCCTCCCAGCGGGTCCATCCTGGCCACTTCATCGAGCCGCGTCCAGCCAAGGCGGCGAGAGCGCCCAAGGATGCACATCTACCTCTGGAGGAACAAACAAAAACATAAGCCATCGCCGTCGCCGTCGCCGCCACCGTTACCGTTTACCGTCGACGCCGTCGTCGTCGTCGTCGTCGTTTCCCTGAGATCCGATTTAGCGTTTCTCCCAAAGATCCGATGTAGCGCTGTTTCCTTCAGGGGTCCCCAGAAGTTCCGGTCTTTTCCCTGGGGCTGGCGTTTCCTCCCGAGCCGTTTTTTGACGGTCTCGGGGCCCGCCGAAGGCACCTGGAGGCCTGGAGCGGGCGAACAGTCTCCGTGTCTCTTTCAGTACGTCGGAGATCGCATGTTGCCCTCGTCTCGTCGCCATCGCCGCCGCCATCGCCGCCGCCGCCGCCGCCGCCGCCGCCGCCGCCGCCGCCGCCGTCGTCGTCGTCGTCGTCGTCGTCGTCGTCGTCGTCGTCGTCGTCGTCGTCGTCGTCGTCGTCGTCGTCGTCATGGTCGTCGTCATGGTCATCGTGATGGTCGTCGTCGTCGTCATGGTCGTCGTCGTCCTTGTCGGCCCCTCCGCGCCTCCAAGTTTTTTTTGTTTTGGGGGGGGTGCGAGCCGCACCGCCCTCCCGGCGCGGGTCTCAGTTTCGCAGCCAGCCTCTTGCCCCCTCCCACCCCCAAAACGGTTGGTCGCTCAGAAGCGGCAGCGCGCGCGGGGGGGAAGTGAGGTGGAGGAGCTCTAGAGGCACAAACAAAGACACGAGCAGGAACTTCCGGAAGTCCGTGCAGATTTCTCGGCTGGGCGCTGGACCACGGCGCCGAAGGCGCCGCCAGGGGCATCCAGCGCTGATCCGAGACGTCCGCGCGGACCTGCGACAATTTGTTGTTCTGGTCTGCCCCAAACCGCTGGCGAGCGAGGGGGGGAATGAGATGAGATGGCGGCAGGGCTTCGCAGACGCCCTCCAGCCTTCTGAACAGTTTCCTCAGTCGGCTTAGGATTAGGTCTGGCATATCCTCCTACATGGCGAAAAATAAGCATCAATAGTCAAACATAGTATTAGGAAACGTCCCCAGACTATGTTTTGACTATTTCTGAACATTCCTCCTGTAGAGGGACAGGCCCGACTTACGCTTAGAACACTGCTCCGAAGGCCGGGGGACTTTGGAACCTTCTGGGGAGGCCCGCCCCCTCTCACTTCCCCCCTGGGCTCGCCGCCGATGCTGGTTGCGGGCGAAGGCGGTCTTTCGTAATGGACTCGCCACAGCAAAATGCAGTAGTTCATCATGTGGCGCACGGCGCGCGGCAGCCACGTGCTGATATTGTACGACGTGCGCATCCCGCACGCACGACTGCACGGGCTATTGCGTGCATCTCTGAGACCCCCCGTGCAAAGGACCCATTCGCCCGCTGTTTTCCCAGAGGAAGCAACAGCGGCGCAGACGTACACCCCCGGAGGTCCGCACGGATTGCTTCGATCTGGCCTGGACCCCCTCCCTGGCGCGCGGAGCGCGCCAGGAGCGGCGCCGACGCACCGCCAGGGGGAGGCCCACGCGGATCCAAGAAATCCGCGCGGGGCGCCACGAGTTTATGTTTACAGTGGAGGCCAGTCCGCAAGAAACCTCCCACAACAAACCCAACCCTGAGACCCCAGGACGTCCATTGGCTTTCGGTGTGGGCACGTCACGCTTTCCATCGCAAAACCATCGAAGCCCAAGGCAACCTGGAGGCGAGCAGGGTGTCTTATTGGCATGGGTCTCCACTGCGTGTCGTGTTCTCTTCTTCGAGATGTTGTATCCCCCCAAAACCTCCGACACGAAGACACCGACATCGAGATCGCGGTCTCCCGCGGGGCCTCGTGGTGGTGGCGGGCAATGGCGCCGACGCCGCGCCCGGCAGTGCCAGGCACGCGGCGCCCCCCCTTAGCATCAGGATCATTCCTCTCGGGAGGGGGGGGGGGGGGCGGTAGGTCAGGTCGGCGCGGGCAGGAGAGGGGGGCGAGGAGGGGGGGGGGGCAGGAAGGGAAAGGGGGTGAAGGAAAGGAGGAGGGGGGACGAGGGGGGGGGGAAGGAAGGGGCTGGGGGCAAGATCGGGAGATGGTGGATGAGCGGGAAGACGAGGGGGAGGGGCAGGAGGAGGGAGGGGGACGAGGAGATGGGGCGGGGCGAAGGGGGGGGTGCAAGACGACGCGGCGGGGGAGGTTAGGCAGGGGCAGGAGGGGGAGGGGGAGGATGGGGATGGGGGATGGGGAGACGGAGAATAAACGGGGGGGGGGGGGCGGAGGAGAGGGGGAGAGGGGGATTTTTTGTCTTCCACAAATCCAAATCAAGAAGGGGAGGGGGAGAGGGGGAGGGCGAAGGGAGAGAAGGGGGGGGAAAAGGAGGAGGCGGCGGCGGATAGGCGATCGACGTTTTCTCGACGCCCCTGCTCTCGCCCCAGTCCCACCATGGGGCCAGAGGGGCCACGGATGATGATGATGATGATGATGATGATGATGATGATGATGATGATGATGATGATGATGATGATGATGCTGATGATGATGATGATGATGATGATGATGATGATGATGATGATGATGACGAGGATGATGAGGATGAGGAGGAGGAGGCCTTCCTCCTCCTCAACCTCTCCCTCCTGCTCCTCCTTCTCCTCAACCTCCTCCAGTCCTGTCCCAGGTGCCAAGCTTTTTGTCCACAACCATCTCCCCCTGGCGCCTGGAGCGAGGGGGCGCAGCAGCATTCGAGCAGGGGATCGACTACAGGATTGGTGTAGCCCAAACTTGAGGCTCCTCGTCGAATCCACGTATACCCACGCAGAAACAATTGCAGACCAGCGGAAACATGATACGCACGCGTCGTAGCTTCGACGGACACACACACACACACGCACTTTTGCTGCGTTGCACCAGCTCTGCAATCGACTCGCCCCCCCAGAAGCATGCGCACATATCGAACACCGATCGCCGAGCGCAGGGCCCCAGGCGGCCCCTCAGACGGCCAGGCGCGCCCGGAGGCCCTCCCCCTTCGGGGATCTTCTGACCCGGGTCATTCCAGACCCGGGTCATTCCAGACCCGGGTCTTGCAGAATCCTGCAAGATCCTGCACCCAAGCCTGGGTCAATGCGAAAGATCTTGCAGGATCCTGCGCCCAAGCACGGGTCAGCGCGACCCTGGCCCTGCAGGATCCTGCAAGATCCGGCACTCTGGCTGAGGAGGAGGAGGGGGATGATGATGATGATGATGATGATGATGATGATGATGATGATGATGAGGAGGAGGAGGAGGAGAGAGGAGGAGGGAGGAGGAGGAGTGGAGGAGGAGGAGGGAGGAGGAGAGGAGGAGGAGGAGGGGAGGAAGGAGGAGGAGGAGGAGGAGGAGAGGAGGGAGGAGGAGGAGGATGAGCGGGGAGGAGGATGAGCAACGGGGATCTGGCGCGCGGTCGCCAAATCCATGGAATCGGGGGAGGTCCCTTCCCAAAATGCGGCCGGTGCCGCCCCGTTCGGCGGCGGGATTCCGCGATGTCCCATGGAAACAGGAACCGTCGCTAATCCACGCCCCCTTGATGCATGTTTGCGATCGCCTGATCTGGGTGCCCCCGAAGGTGCCGAAGAACACCCATAAGCCTCGGCCCTCGACCCTTGATCGATCGACCGTGGGTCTCGCCATCGCTCGGACGTCCACTGCCCGTGCGTTCTTCGGTGTCGTGCGTCTGTTTTTTCGCAGGGTGATCGAAGACGCCCGAGCCCCGCCAAGGGAAGCTGCAGCGGGCGGCTCCTGCTCCCGGACGGGGCCGCCGGGCGGGTCCGGCTCCTGCTTGAAGCCGTCGTACTCGTAGGAGCGCCGCGGGCACCAGCCGCGCCCCTGGCGCCCAGAGGGAGGGGGGGGGGCCCAAGCCTAAAGTCGGGCCTGTCCCCCTACAGGGGGATGTTCGACGAAACATAGAAACTACCCCCAAGATAGTCCAAAAATAATCTAAACATAGTCTGGGGACCATTTTTGGGGTTTTTTGTTGTCTTTTTGTGGGTATTTTTGCGGTATTTCTTATTTTTCGTCGAAAATCCCTCTGTAGGGGGACAGGCCCGACATAAGACGAAGGCAAGCAGGCAAGCAAGAGGCCGAGTACGGAACGCACATCTGGCCATCGCTCGGGCGTCCATTCCCAGTGTGTTTTTTTCCGGTGTCGTGCGCTGCGTTTTCGCCAAGTGATCGAGGAGGCTCCTCGATGGTCCTCGCTGAAGGAAAAATGCACACGTCGGAGCGATGCCAAGACATGAATACATGGCCACTATCGCGTGGGGTCGCAATACCTACTGCCTGCGAGCCGCCACGCCGTGGCCGAAGAAACAGTGTCATGGCATAGCCGGGAAGCAGAGTGGCGCTCATTGCCGGGCGTCTGCAAGTTCTATGACGACGAGCCAGTTGGAGAGGTGGGATCTCCGAGAGATGACGGGTCCGACTGATGAGGCCAGATTCTCCGAGAGTTGGCGGGCCTCCTGGAGCCGGCGGGCTTTACGGTCGGACCCGAGACGAAGGCAGGATGGAGATACAATCGGATGGCGACAGATCAGGAATCTCTAAGATTACGTCGGGCATATCCCCCTACAGGGGGATGTTGGGCGACCAGTGAAAGATAGTGAAACATACACCAACATGGTCAAATAATGCTAAAACATCGTCTCCTGACTATGTTCTGACTATTTTTGAATATCCCTCCTGTAGAGGGACAGGCCCGACTTCACTCTAAGAGCTGGAGCGTCTGGAGGACGTACCAATCGGGGATGGACAGACCTCCCTTTAGTAAAAGGTGGTTTAGTGAACACGACCTCGGGCCCAAACTTGGCGGGCGCAAGCCTGGAAAATGACGGCCGCGGCGCCCTCTCGAACCGAAAACGGACAATTCACTAATCGACGTGTCAGGGTAGGAGGTCTGTCCACCCCCGAACCAAGGGCGCCACGGCCGTTGCAGAGCGCTCTGGAACGCTCTGCGAGCGTTCCCCGGGGCTCTCGGGAGCGATGCGTCTTCGTCCCGGGCCTGCCGGAGACCCCCCCCCCCGAGGCCGCCCTCTGAGCTCCTCTGAGAAGGCGCAGTGCCTCTTGGAAGGCAGGGGGTCTCTTTGGAAGGACAGGCGCCCGAGGAGGCTTCTTGGAAGCCACGAGGGCGCGAGGGACCGAGCGCCCCCCCCCCAAGCCTCCAACGCACGGGAAACACACATGTCGCTCGTTCGCCGTCTTCGGTCCCTAAAGGGGTCCATCAGACCCAGAGACCGTAACAGAAATAGGGGGCCACATGCGAACCATACCCCTACTCCCCACGATTTCTGAGGGGGAGGGTGGGGTTCACTTCGCTCGAGAGCTCCCGAACGAAGTGAACCTCCCCCTCCCCCTCAGAATTCGTGGTGGGTAGGGGTAAGGTTCGCATGTGGCCCCCGAAGAAACGATTCAGGCTGCAAGCGGGCCCCAAGGAAAGAATCAGGCCTTCTACTTTGGGGATCCCGCATGGAAGCGAAAAACATCAACATCCGCCACCGCCTGGCAAGGTTTGTGCAGTCTTTCAAGGGGGCCCGCCACCTCCCGGATATCACACAGGCGAGCGCATCGCTCAGTCTTTCCGAGGCTCTGTCGGCGCACAAGCACGTCTCTGGCGCCCTCCAGGGCATCGGAGATTCGGGGATGGACAGACCCCCCTTTAGTAAAACGTGGTTTAGTGAAAACGACCTGAGGCCCAAACCTGGAAAATAACGGCCACGGCGCCCTCTCGAGAATCGAAAACGGACAATTCACTAATCGACGTGTCACTGTTGAGGGTTCTGTCCACCCCCGAGAGATACCGAAGCTGGCTTCTCAACCGACCAAGGCAGGCCACCAAGGCCGCCAACATGGGCCTAGAGGTCTCCATGACGGCCCAAGACGGCTCCGAGAGAGTCTCCAGCAAGGTCCGGACAAGGCCAACATCAGCGATTCGCCGTCGGTTGTTGATAGATTGTCGTATTCTCGCCTTTTCGAGCTTCCGACGAACCACGAGGCCACCAGGACTGCCCCAAGAGGCCCCGCAGGGGAGCCCAAGACGGCCCAAGAGGGCTCCAAAACGACACCAAAGGCGCCCAAGAATGCCTTCGAAGGCCCCAAGACGACCCCAAGAAAAGCCCTAGACAGTGAACACGAACTGTCAATTCGAGCCTTCCGCCCCAAGAGGGCTCAGGATCGTCGGGGGGTCGGAATCGGGATCTATCAAGTAGAACGCCAATGTAGGACGTATTCGTATATTTGTTTCGCAGCCCCCCAGATCACGCGATGTAGCGATATAGCAGTCATCGCAAGTGGGCCTCCCCACGGGGTGTCGACCATGAGTGCTGAACGGGCCCGTTCGCGCCCAGATTGTCGGAACTTATCGAGTAGACCGCCAGTTGTTGGAAGTAGACGTGTCTTGTGTCAGAGCCCCATGAGCGCAGCGATGTGTCAAGCATCGCCTTTGGGCCTCCCGAGGAAGAGTCGACCAGAGGGGCAGCATGGGCCCATATGCCCGTTCGCGCCCAGACTCTCGGAATCGCTCAAGTAGAATGGCCGTTTGGCGTGGTAGACATGTCCTTCTTCTCCCCTTTCCCCTCCTCCTCATGGGGCTCCAAAACCTCAAAACCTCACACTCATGTACACGCACACTCGAACCGACTCACACCAATACCCTCTCGTGTGTACGTAGGCTCAGTCGCACTCTGCCGCTAGATGCAGGGACTCTCACCCTCGGACTCGCTCATATCAACTGATTCATACCAAGATCAACGCGTAGGAAACCACTCAAACTCAGAATCAGCAACCCTCAATCTCACTCGTCCTCTCTTCTTCAGTCCCAAGGAACCTCAATCCCGCTCGGACACCGAGACAAAGACAGGGCTAGAAGAGATGTGACTGATTCTTGAGAGCATCCCAGATTGGGCCGGAGTACATTGTGTCGGACCATCGTGCAGCATCGCCACTGCACTGGCGGCGCCAGGACGAGAATCGGGCTCGAGACCGCGCCGAGTGGCCGTGCAGCGGCGATCGGCGCGATCCTCCGACCCCATCTGCTCTGGCTCCACCAAGTTACCCGTGGTCGTCGGCGTGAAAGCTGGTTGCTTGCGGACAAGGGGTCCATAGTCTTAGGTCGGGCGTGTCCCCCTATAGGCGAATTTTTTGGAACAAATAGAAAATAGTCAAATCATCATCAAAATTGCCACACGAAAAATAGAAAATTAGACTATTTTTGAATACTCTCCTCCAGTGGAAAGACACGCCCGACTGAAGACTAATGGGAATCTCCGACCGAATGCTCTCCGTTGGGGGCCCCGACGGGTGGCTTTCCTCCCGCAGTCCAGGTCGGAATTCGCTCCAGAACATGGGGGGCGGCCGAGAGGGGGGCGTCCAAGTTGGGGGGACGCAAATCCTGGCCGGCGGCATGTGCGCGGCACAGGGGGGGGGGGCAAAGACGTAATGAAATAAAAAGCGGCGCCGTGAAATCTGAGGAAATATCATGGCCCACGCCATGATATCCCCTCCCTAGTCGCCCCCCCCCCTCTTAGCCGCTCCCGAGAAGAGGCCTGTGGCGACGGCGGGCCGATTTCGAGGCGCCGGAGGATGTCTGGCGCCTGCACGAAGCGTGACGGCCTTGGGCCTCCAAGGGGGCCGTCTGGGGCTCCGAGACCGGCAATCGCAGCCGTGAGAGAGCAGACGGATCTCGCGGGACACGAGCCCTGAGGTTTGGGTCGTCGGCCCTGCGGGGCCCGTCCCAGGCCATGGGATCGTCAAGCCCCAGGAGGAACTCTAGGGGTGAAGGGTCCATGACCCGTTGCCATCAGGGCCCCAGTCCTTCCTGGCAGGAGAGCTTGGCCCTCCAGGGGGCTGTCTCCATTTCCGAGATCCGCAAACAAAAACACAACGAAAGCGTGTCGCTGAACCCGTGCGAACGTGGCGGAGTAGCCCCGCCTTTTGAAACGCAGGACGACGGAGGTCTGGAGGGAGTGTCTGACACTTTGGGCACATCATCTTGACCCGATTCACCATAATAGCCTCGACCCAACCCGACGCATAACGTAGGGTGCACACTATCGCACTACAAATTCCACGGGATGTGTGCCACTGGCCAGGTGGGACTGCAATCGGGCACATAAGCAGAGACCACTTCGGCATCACAGTCGGGGGTGGGCATAACCCCCTTAGCAAGCCACTCTTCGGTGAAAACGGCCCGGGACCACACTCGGCAGCTGGGGCCCAGAACACTCGCGGCCGAAACACACTCTCGAGAACCGAAACAAGGGATATTCGCCCCTCGACTTGGCATGGTGGGGGTTCTGTCCAACCCCGACAGACCCTTCGAGAGACAAGGGGGCAGCGAAGATTCAGCTGAGGAGGATGAGGCCTGGTGCACCTTGTTGCGGGCCGTGTACTCCTTGAACACGCCGTAGTCCCTGTCGTGGGTGAAGCTCAGGCACACCTGGTCGGGAGGCCCCTTCTCCTTCTTGTAGGGAGCAGACTTGTATTCCGAGGTCTTGCGGTACGTGGAGCTGTCCGGGTGCTGCCAGAAGCGTCCCTGGCCCAAGGTGTCCCCACGATCTCCGAGGACGCCCCCGCGGCCTCCAGAGCACCCCTCACGAGGCCCCGAGGGGCCCCCCTGGGCGCCACGTCAAGCTGGGGGCACCTTGGGCCAGGGACACCCTTGGCCAACCCGCGAGCTGTGGTTCCAGACGATCAGATTAAGGCGCTCGCCGGCGGTGATGTCGTCGGCTCCGTGCCTCTGCCTCCCCAGGTGCCAGCAACACCGCCCAATGTTGTGCTTGTACGTGAAGCTGTGCCTGCGGTGGTCCGGCTGGCCCATGACGCCGCAGAAACTGAGCCCCGCGCCGCTGAACTCCCTGCCGAGGCAGAGGTTGAACGTGACGTCGCTGTCGTCCGTGTGCATGTCGAGGCCGCGGTCCTCATTCTCCTTGTACCGGACAATGAAGGTGTGGTGCCCGTCGAACGGGGCTATGTGCGGCCAGTATCTCGCGGCGATGCGCGCAAGGATGTTATCCTGCAGCACATTTACCATGGGCTTCCACCCGATTTCGTTAAGGATTATGCCGTAATTGTTCATGCTGTTGGGCCGTCTGGCTGGCAGCCCGGTCGCAGCGAAGTTGTCGACTTCCTCTATGAGCATGTCGCAGAATTTCTTTGAGAACATCCTGGAGGGGCAACGATAGGGGGGGACTGGCACAGGGGGGGACGCATCGACCTGGAATCGACGATATCTCGCGGATAAATGGGCGATGGGCCCCCGATAGTGGATGAATCCGCAGGCTCCGGGGCAAGCTGAGGCTATTTGGCCCCTGTCGGCGATCAATGGGCGATTGGGGGTCGATGCACCCCTCCTATGCTTAGGTCGGGCTTGTCCCCCTACAGGGGGGTTTTGGGCGAAAAATTGAAAATACCCAGAACATACTCCCCAAATGCTCAAACATAGGAACAAAAATGATCCCCAAACTTTTTGGGGGACTATTTTTGAATATTACTCCTGTAGAGGGGCACGCCCGACTTAACCCTATGCCCATCCCCCCCTATCGTTGCCCCCTGAGTCCTGCAGGAGAAGAGCGCGCCGGGGAGGTGCTCCTCTTGGCGGCGCCAGGACAGGGGCCGGCGACTCCCCGAAGGGTTTTTTGTCTGCGAGAGATGCGGCTTGTAACCCGCGCCAGGGCTCGACCCAAACGGCGTTTTCCGTTTTCGTTCTCTTTTCGTTGTCCCTCATTTCATCTTCGCCCCGCCTTTGCGTCAAAACTACATCGGAACGAAAACGGCCCACTGTTTCCGTTGTCGTTCTCTGTTTGTTTTCCCTCATTTTATCTTCGCCCCGCCTTGGCGTCAAAACGTAAATCGCGACGACAGCGGCCCACGAAGTATCGCCAACCGCCGTCGAGGTCGAGCCCTGAGCCCGCGATGGGGAGGGCGGGCAAGGACCTCGACGGAGACCCCTGCCGCGCCCCGACGAGGGCTCGTCAAAGCTTTGGCGCAGCGTGGTGGCCCCCGAAGGCCCCAACGGCTCGCCAGCCACGCCACGGCGCAACCGCAGCCACGCCCCCTTAAAGTCGCCCGAAAAGGGGGGAGGGCGGGCAGGAGAGGGTCCGCGGGGCGCCCCTGCGAGGAGCCACGGAACGGCCCTCTGGACAACCGCCCAGCTGCAGGCAAAGGGCGACCCTGGGCAGATCGAGGATCGATCGCAGCTTCCATTGAACGCTGGGGTCATGGGCAGAATCAGCGACGATCAAAAATGTGCGTTACGCGGGATGATATAGCGACAGTGCGCGGCGGCTTCCGCGGGCCACCAGCGCGGCAAGCCACTCTGGAGACGAGGGCGCTCACGCGCGTCCTTGCGCGGGCAACTGGCGCGCCGATGTCGGCACAATCGACCTCGCTTCCCCCAGACCCCCGACGTCAAGACTTTTCTCACAACGTCGACCCCCAGAGGTCCGGACCCTTTCCTCGGGACCGGTTTTTCATCCCGAGTCGTTTTTTGACGGTCCCGAGGCCCAGCAAAGGCCCCCAAAGGCTGGAAATAACGAAAAACCTCCCGCCGTGACTTTTCCTTCCACAGCGCGAGGGGGTCCGGGTCCTTCGACGCTCGAGTGGCGGGGGGGACCCCCGTGGGCCCGCACCAGAGGTCACTCCGACAAGGGGCCACTCTCGCTCGCAGCCGCATCCCCATGCCCCGCCCCCTCCCGGGCTGCGGCGCGCGCGGACCCAGCGCCCGCACGGGGTGGATCGCAGCGGGCTGTCTTGTGCGTGGGCGCCCTGGGGATGCGAACGCGGCCCCCTCCGGAGGCCCAGAGGTCAGGAAAGACCGACCTCCCTCGTTCTTGCACCCGTGTCGTTACGAGCTGTCCCCATCCCCAGTGGGCCAGAGTTCTTGAGCCCCACAGACCTACTGCCGTGGAACCCGATGGAACAAACATCTATCCCCTCCGAGGGAGGCAAGATTAACCAGCGCGGGCAGGGTCTACCCGAATGTGTAGTTAATGGGGAGTGGCCCATCGATGCCGATTTCAGGGCGCCCGAGGCACACCTCAGAATCGGAGGCGGGACGTTGTGACAACGGCGGCTCTCCCACCTCGCTCGACGCCCTCCTGGGGTCCGTCCTGGCCCGCCGTCGTTCGCAGCGCGGCGAGAAGCCCACAGGAGGCCCCAGAGGGACGACAAGCGCCAGGGAGGGTCGCCATTGCCTCGACTGGGGCTTTCGGCGGCCGTCCAGGGCGATTCGGGCACGCCCAGCACGCTCTCGGCGAGGCGCAGCTGCTGGAAAGCGTCCCGAGGCCGGAGAACCTGCAAGTACCGACGAACACCTCCGAACAGGCCCGCTCTCGGCGAAGAGCAGCTGCTGCAAAGCACCCCGAGGCTGGAAAACCTCCAGGAACCCACGAGCTCCTCCTCCTCCTCCTCCTCCTCCTCCTCCTCCGTTTGGTAAGACTCGCCCCGCTGCTCCCCCGCAGCGCGTCTGCGAGGTGGGTTGAGAGCTCCTCTACCGCGCTCGACCACGCCTCGTCGGTGTCCGCCCGCATCGCGGCCAGGAAGTCGGCGTCGAACCAGTCCTCTCGTTCTGTCAGCGGGAGGCGGAGGAGGATGAGGAGGACGAGGACGAGGACGGGGAGGACGGGAGGCGGAGGAGGAGGAGGAGGAGAAGGGGATAGCCCTACCGCGATGCCCACCGCCACGGGATCGGGTTCCCCGACGCGGTCCAGCTGCGAGGAGCTCGCCGTACTCCTCCTCTTCTGAAGGGGCCCAGGGACACACAAATAAATAGACACAAATCCCAAGATTCTCCGCATTTTCTTATATTTTCGGGTTTTTCGTCTGCCCTCCACTTCCCAGATGTGCCCATCTTTTCCTGGGAATCGAGGATGCTTTGTATCTGTGTTTTTTCCCTCCTGAGTCTTCCTCCCCATCTCTGCCCCCCATCGACCGTATCGGCAGGGGCCGGCCGGGCCCCTGGCCCACGAGCTCCTGTTCTCCACAAGCGGGATGCCGACCGACGTCCCCCCCGCGGAAGGTGGGGCGCCCTGGAGCAGTGGCTGTCAGCGGGGGGGGGCGGCGAGGAGTACAGAGGTAGCCGACATAGAGATCCGACAAGCTTAAAGCATCCCTGTCCAGTCCTTGTGATTGGCATCACCTTACCTCGGTGCCGATCCCGAGAATTCCCTCAGTTTCTGAGGACACATCCCTAAGATTGTCATCGCCTTGGGCTTGCCGATGTTAGGGGTAAGGACAAACTTGAGGCTGGTTCAGATCGGTGATGCGGCGGGACACCCGCGATGCAGCAGCCAGCAGATCGGCGATATGCCCCTCGACGGCGCAAAACCGCACGCTCCTGGGAAGGGCCATGGGGCCCAGGCCCCGATTGGCCATGGCTGGGCGACTGGCTGAACGCTCGTCTGTGGATAAACAGGGCGATGTCCGATGGACGCGCGACTCCATGGATACGCTCCCCGCGGGGCAGCCGCGCAGAGCGGCCCCGTATCCACGGTGTCGCAGAGGAGGAGGAGGAGGAGGAGGAGGAGGAGGAGGAGGAGGAGGAGGAGGAGGAGGAGAGGTTCAGAGCGCGAGGCAGTGGATGGAGAGCGTTTCTTTATGTTCGGCGATGACGGGCGTCGTGGGGGGGGAGGAGGGGGCGGGCGGGGGGGGTATGACGGAACGCCCCCCCCCCGCCGCGTGGCTCCGGCACCGCAGCCGCGCCCGCGCGCACGACGCGACGAGCGACGAGCGACGAGCGACGAGCGACGACGGCGACGATGACGACGAGGACGACGCGAGCAGAATGTAGGTGGCGATATGCCCCACGGCGCCTGTGTACACATCGCTCGCGTGCACCACAACGCGCGCGAACACCACAACACCTGCGTACACCGCAAGAACTGTGTGCAACGCAGCGCCTGTGTACACCACAGTGCTTGCGTACACTACAGCGCCGGTGTACATGTGTACACCGCAGCAGCCATGTGCAACAGAGCGCCTGTGTACACCACAATGCTTGCGTGCACCGCAGCGCCTGTGCATGCCACAGCGCCTGTCTACACCACAGCACCCGCGTGCAATGCAGCGCGACTGTACACCAGTGCCTGGCGACGTTATTCCCTCTTCCCTCCTCCTCCACCTCCACCTCCACATCCTTCTCCTCCTCCTCCTCCTCCTCCTTTTCCTCCTCCTCCTCCTCCTCCTCCTCCTCCTCTTCGTCCTCCTCTTCGTCCTCCTCCTCCTCCTCTTCCTCCTCCTTGCCCCCCGTCGTGCGGGGTGGCGCTACAGCGCACGTGCGCAATTCAGCGCGCAGTGCACCGCATTATGGTCGATTGAATCGGTCCACTTGGTTCCCGCACGGCCAATTTAGCTGGAGCCTCCTGGACAGAGATGGGAGAAGTTCGGGTGATGCGGGCGGATTCCAGCGGCGCTCCTTTGTCCATAAGAATTCCTTTGCATTGTTTTCTGTGGATTCCACAAACGCTCCATTTTGTCATATGGATTCCTTCTAACATTCGATATGCAAGTGTGGCGCTGTGTTGCACACGGTTGCTGTGGTGCACACAAGCGCCGTGGTGTACACAGGCACTGCAATGCAAGCAGGCATTATGGTGTACACCGGTGCTGTGTTGCACACGGCTGATGTGGTGTACGCAGGCGCTGCGGTGTACACAACAGCTGTTGTGCCCGCGAGCACGGCGGCACAAGCTGACGCTGTGTTGCACGCGGCTGTCGTGGTGTACATACGCGGTGTGGCGTACACAGGCGCTGTGGTGCACGCAGGCACTGTGGTGTACACGGGCGTTGTGGTGCAGATCGCCACCTACATGCTGGTGCTACCCGTCGTCCGTCTTTCTTAGGCATTCCCAGACGCCGCCAGCGCGAAACATGATGTCATCGACCCCCTCCACACCCCCTCGAATGATTGCCGTGATCGGCCTGGAAAGAATAACAGGCTCCAGCCGCGTCCGTGCGCACGACGACGATGAGCGACGAGCCACGAGCGATGACGACGACGACGACGAAGACGACGACGACGACTGCGGACCAGACTCCTATGCGGATTCTTACGCGGACACCTACGCGGATCCCAGCGCGCACGGCGGCAGTGCCCGGAGCGCACTGGGGGGGGAACGTTACGTCATGGGGGGGGGGGAGCGGGGGCTATGACGCCCGTCGTGCCCCAAGCAATAAAGAAATGGTCTTATGTGAGCACGTTTCCCCGCCATTGAAGGAGGCGGGTCGATACTCCCCCCCTGTGGGCCATTCCGCTACTCTGAACATCTCCCTGAATTGGGACGCGCAAAAACATACTAGTCAAAATGAGGGAGCCGAACGGTGATTCACTGTCCATGGGTGCGTGGCTGAAGTGGGATTCCGCGATGCGCATTATTCTTCTTGTTGTTTGTTTGTTATTGTTGTTTGGCGTCGTCCCCCCCGCGCCCAGCCCGCGACTCACCCGCGACCCACCCCGCGACCCGCCCGAGACCCACCCGCGGCCCACCCGCGACACACCCCGCGACCCACCCCGCGACCCGCCCGAGACCCGGCCCGCGACCCACCCCGCGACCCACCCGCGAC
>CAUYUJ010021348.1:478956-488956 GCA_963575745.1 Prorocentrum cordatum
ATGGGGGCCGAACGGTCATTCACTGTCCCTGGGTGCGTGGCTGAAGTGGGATTCCGCGATGCGGATTGTTGTTGTGGTTGTTGATGATGTTGTTGTTTTTGTTGTTGTTGCTGTTGTTTGTTGTTGTTGAACTCTCACTATTGAAATTCAAATATTGCTGACCCCCCTTCCCGTAACATACTTGTTTTTCGAATTGAAGTGCCCTTCCGGGGGCAGGCAACCTGTTTTCTATCAAAGAAAACCTTCCTTCTCACATTGTGCCCCTGGCCGCTCGGTTGACAATAACAACGACTCCGGCCAGATACTCCTTGCAATTTACTGAAGAATCGTGCTCCCACAAGGGCCTTCCTTGCAATTTATCCAAAAATCGCGCGTATCCCTGGCCCCCGGTTTACATAAACAGCGGCTCCCGCCTGATACTTCCTTGCAATGTATTGAAGAATCGCGCTCTCGCTAGGGACTTCCTTGCAACGTATCGAAGAATCGCGCTCTCGCCTGATACTTCCGCGCTATGTATTCAGGCGTCGCGCTTTCGACACTCAGGAATCGCGCTGTCGCTTGGGATTTCCTTGCAGTTGATTGAAGCGCCGCGCCCTCGACACTCAGGAATCACGCTCTCGCTTTGGATTTCCTCACGAGATTTGTTTTGGAATCGCGCTGTCGCTCAAGGCTTCCTCGCGACTTATAAAGGACGCACGTTTCAGCAACCCGCCTGCTCGACCTGGCCGCAGGGGCCCGCCTGTTAGGGTCCACCTGACCGATCTGCCCGTCTGGTTCTGCCACGTGTTTTCTGCTCCTAATATTTTTCCTGCTGCTCTCTCTTTTTCTCTTGTGCTTCATTCTCCTCTCTCCCACCTTGTCCCTTCCTTCAATCCGTCCTCCCTTCCATTGCCTTCGGTGCTGCACGAAATGCACGTTACTAACGATGTACCACCAAGGGGATACGATCGAAGGCAACAAGGGTGGGTATCGAGGGTTTGGGATATATGTGTTGGACGGCGCGCGACCAGGTAAGAGCGAACGGTATTAACATTATCGGTGCTGTTGTTGCTGCTAGTGTTGGTGTTGTTGTTGCTGTTGTTGTTGTTGCTGTTGTTGCCGTTGTTGTAGGTGCTGTTGTTGCTGCTGTTGCTGTTGCTGTTGCTGTTGTTTGTGTGGTTGACCTCTCACTACTGAGCAATAATTGTTGTTGATCCCCCCCAATGACCATTGTGTTTTTTCAATTGAAGTGCTTCACCCGGGATCCGCACCCTGTTTTTCACCAGGTCACATCACGGAGCTCAGTCTTGGCCCCTGGCCCCCAGTTTACAACAACAGCGGATCCCGCCTGGTACTTCCTCACAATGTATTCCCAAATCGCGCTCTCGCGCGGGAGCGCAATTCATGTGCGCATCGCGCTCTCGCGTGGGACTTCCTCGCACTGTATTCAGACGATGAGCCATCGGCGCTCAGGAATCACGCTTTCGCTTTTGCTTCTCTAAGGACTTACTTGGGAATCGCGCTATCGTTCAAGACTTCCTCGCGATTAATGCAGGACCCACGCTTCAGCAACCCGCCTGCTCGACCTCGTCGCTTGGGCCCGTCTCCCGACCTCCTCGTTATGGGTCTGTCGACCCGATCTGCCCGTCTGGTTCTACCACTTGTTTTCTGCTCCTTGCCCCCCTCCTTCTAATTTCTCTCATGCTCCGTTCTTCTCCCTCCCCCTTCCACACGTCCTCTCTTCCCTTGTTTGAAGGGCTGCACTAAATTCACGTGGCAGACAATGAAGATATATCACAAGGAGATGCGATCGAAAACGACGAAGGCGAGTACCAAGGCTGTGGCATATATATATATATATAAATGCATACATGCATGTATATCTATATATATATATATATATACACATCCATATACATATATATATATATATATATATATATATATATATATATATAATGCGCTTCGCGTTCGCAAGTTTTAGCTAAGCTTGACGGGCAACATCATTGAACATCATTGTTGTCGCTTCTTGCATCCAGGGACTCTTAAAGGCCCTGCGCAAGCCTCGGAACCGTATAAGAGCGGAACTGTGGAACCGCGGATATCATTAATTTCCGGCAGGTATTAAACGATTTGGGGCCGTCAAAAAAAGGCTTCCTGTTTTTTTTTCTGGGAGCTGAGGGGAGCCTTACTTGTGGTGTGTTGTGCAAGAATCGACAAGGGGGCGAGCTTGGTGGAAACAACTGAAAGGTGGGATTTGTGTTTCAAATTGTAGTGCCTTGGTTGTGGGTTAAACGTTTTCTGAATGCAGGCCACGGTCTGTTGGGATGCCTCTCGGGGTCTTCGTGCAAACAGAAGCAGGGGGTGAGTTTGAAACAAAAATCTAAAATTCCACTGCTTCTACTCGTGGGATCGCGGGACCTCGATTTCTACATTGATTTCAGGGGCAGCCAATATGACAAGAAAACGATCCAAGAGTGTGCAAAGACAGCGTCAGAGAGTTAACGATAATTTCCGAAACGATTTTGCATGTGACCCCGAAATCTTGATGGGGCTCCAAGAAGAGGATAAGAAATACGAACCCCAACTTGAGAAACAAAAACAAATCTCTGGATTCCCTTTTTTTCCAAGCCGGAAAACGTGAGAAAACGAAACCGGAAAAACGTGCAAGCCGGAAAACGTGAGAAGGCGAACAAAGTTGACAAAAAACCACTGGCAAGCAACGATTTTACCCTCTTCAGGCTCTCTCGGGACGGCTCTCGAAGCTCTCTTGGGCTGTTTTGGCGGCCTCGTCGAGGATTCTTTGGGAGCCTCTCAAGGGTCTGGGGTGTGGTGGAGGTCTCTAGGGGGGTCCTGGAGTCCTCTCAGAGGTCTCTGGAGGCCTCCTGCTCCCGCTCTTGGGCTCATCTGGGGCCTGTTCTGCGGTGGTCTGGAGCTGTCCTGGGCGCAATCTTGGGGCCGTCTTGGCCCGTCTTGGGGCAGTCTTTGGGGCCTTTTGGGCGGTCTCGGGGCGGTCTTGGGGGCCTCTTCGGCCGTCTTGGAGCGTTGGAAGCATGAAATGGTGAGAAGGCCAAAAGCCGTGCGAAAAACAATGAGAATCAACGATTTTGGGTTCTCTGGGCGCTCTCGGGAGGCCCTTCTGAGCTCTCTTGAGGTCTCTTGGGGGCCTCCTGGGGGCCTGGAGAGCCGCCCGAAAGCTATCCTGGGCTACTTGGGAGCGTATTGGGCAATTATTTTACGTTGTGGGGGCTTCTTGGGGTCGTCTTGGACTGTATTTGGGCATTGTTGGGGCTCCACGGGAGGCCGGAAAGCGCGGTACCAAGAGCGTACACCAGATGTGAGCGAGGTGGAGGACGCCCCTGGATGGGGGCCCAGCCTATTTGTTATACATAAATATATATAAACATGCGTATTTATTGATTGGCACGTGAGCAAATAGGAGCGAACAGTCTTAAACTTATTGTTGTTGATGATGGTTGATTGTTGATTGTTGAATGCTCAGTGGCCCCATCGTTGCCTTCTGTGGCCCCGCATTATCTGCCCTTCGTGGCCCACGCTCGTTAGCGCTCTTCGTGTCGCCATACGCATTCCCTTCGTGTCCCCGCTGTCGCCCTTCGTGGCCTACTTCATGTCCTTCGTGGCTCTGCTGTCGTTCTCTCTCGCTCTCGCTTTCGCTCATGGTCATCGTCGCCGTCGCCGTCGTTGCCGTCGTCGTCGACGTCGTCGTCGTCGTCGTCGTCGTCGTGGTCGGTCCCCGGTCCGTCCCTCTTGGGGTCGGGTCGACGGTCCGCGGCCGCCCCGCCGATCAGCGCTGCCGCTGGCCAGGACGACGGTCCGCGGCCGCCCCGCCGCTTGCCGGGGCCCGGCCTGCAGGGAAGAAAGGTATACCCCCCACAAGGGGTTCGATCGAAGACGAAAAGGGCGGGTTCGAGGGTTTGGGAAATTCGCGTTATTCGACACTCGAGCAGATAAGGGCGAACAGTCTTAAACTGATTGTTGTTGTTGTTGTTGCTGTTGTTGGTAGGAACGCTGTCTGGAGGCCCCGTGGGGGGGGAAGGCAACAGGCAACGAGCAACGAAGGCACCTGCGGGGCCCCGCGGGCCCCGCAGGGGCCCAGGGATCCTCAGGATTCCCCAGGACAGTGATGGTGGTTGGTGGTGGTGGTGGTGACGACGACGATGCCGAGGAGGAGGGAGGGAGGAGGGAGGAGGAGGGGGAGGAGGAGGAGGAGGGGGAGGGAGAGGAAGGCCGTCCTTCGGATTCCTTTGGGCCGTCTTGGGCCCTCTGGCCGTGTGGAGGGTCTGAAGCGGCCGTGTTGAAGGCCGTCGAAGGGCCTCGTGAAGCCAACACGAATCCGTCTTGGCCTCTCTCGCGCGCGCGCCGCCACCCGCCCCAGGGAAACGAGGACGAGAATGAG
Source organism: Prorocentrum cordatum (assembly GCA_963575745.1). Taxonomy (NCBI): domain Eukaryota; class Dinophyceae; order Prorocentrales; family Prorocentraceae; genus Prorocentrum; species Prorocentrum cordatum. The sequence continues at coordinate 483,353 of CAUYUJ010021348.1, forward strand.
GTGAAGAAGACGCGGAGGAGGTGAAGACAAGGAGGAGGAGGAGGAGGAGGAGGAGGATGAGGGAATGATTATGATGAGGATGAGGAGAACTACGAATGCATGGGGACGGGAAGGGATGATGCTGGTGATGATGATTAGGATCATGGTGATGACGCTGATGATGATTCTGACAATGGTTGTACCGCTGATAATGATTGAGACGATGATTGTTATGCTGATGATGGTGGCGATGTTGGCGATGCTGATAATGATGATGATGCTGATGATGATGATGATGATGGTGGTGATGGTGATGATGACGGCAACGGCGACGATGCGGAGGAGAAAAAGGACAAAGAGAGAATGACGACTGTCCTTGGGATTTTCTTGGGTCGTCTTGGGCCCTCTTGGCCGTCTGGAGGTCTGAAGCGGCCCTGTTGGGCCATCGATGAGTTTTGTGAAGCCATCGTGGGTCCGTCGTGGCCTTTCTCGCGCGTGCGCGCCGCCCCCAGGGAACTGAGGACGAGGACGAGGAGGTGAATGCGATGAGCAGGTGGAGAGAGGGAGGAGGAGGAGGGGAGGAAGTGAATATGATGAGGATGAGGAGGATGAGTGACGGACGGGGCAGGGATGGATTATGATGGTCGCTGGGGGTGCTGGGATGTGTGGAGATGTGCCAAGGTGTGTGCTGGGCTGTGCTGCCTCCGTATGCTGGAATGTGTGCTTGCCTCGGTGTGTCGCGGTATGTGCTGGCAAAGCCCCCCCTGGGTGTGCTGGGACGTGCGCTCGGTGTACTCGGTGCTGGCCGACATCGGTGAACTATTTCGGTGTGCTGGGAAGTGTGCTGCCTCCGTGTGCTGGGATATGTGCTGGTTTGTATGGGCGTGCTGTGATGCGCTGCGATCTGTGCTGGCCGTGGCCCCCATGGGTGTGCTGGGATGCGTGCTGGAATGGTGTACTGGGACGCCAACGTGTCGCAACACTCGCGCGCTTCTCCGAAACTACCAGACATTGTCGTCATCTCCATATCCCACCATTATCCCGCATCCGTGGTCGCGTGATCCTTGGCACGCATGCCTGTTGCCAGTATCCCGTAGGAATTAATATTTGGCAAAAAGTTCCTTCATACAGAATCCCAGCTATGGAATCCTTCGTAAATATTCCTTCCTGAGGGTTCCCGACTAAAAAGGCTCCTGCTAATAACTCGTTCCTTCGGCTTCCTTACTAAGGATTCCTTGGGTCGGATTCCAGAGCAAATATGTGTTCTTGAGGAGTCCTGAGGACATATCCCTTGTTGATGATTCCTTGGTTCAACAATTCCCTACGAAGGGTTCCCGAGTAAAGACTCCTTACCAACGACCCCTTACCCTTTACGAAATATTCCTGCACAGAGGCTCCGTACTGGAGACCCCTGCATACATATCCTTTGATTGAAGACTCCTGAATACAGACCCCTTGTTATGGATTCGTGGGTGCAAATCCATGGCTAAGGGTTTGGTAAGGACGATTATGTACAAAGAATTCCTTCATACAATTTCCTTGCTAATGATTCCTCCGTAACTATCCCTGATGAAATATTCCTTCGTACATATTCCGCCATACGGGTTCGTTAGCACATAATTCTTACATGCAAAAAATATGTAGCCAACATGGTTACATAAAACTCCCTGGCGACTCCTTATTGCATATTCCTTACATCGGAGCCTATATTAAAGTTCCCTTACGAAGAATGCCTTAATGACAATTCTTGGGGGGGGGGTGATTCCTTACTACACACTCCTTACGGACAAATCCTTCGCACTGGCATCTCGGTAATCGAATATTCCGCACTAGACATTCCTTTTTGAAGATTCCTTTTTTGGTTTTGGAGAAAAGGGAAGCCCTACGTATCCCTGAATACAGATTCCTCACTCAGGAGTACTTACGTAAAGATTGCTGATTGCAAACTTCTTTACACATATTCCTGAATGAGGGGTTCCTGGGTAAAGATGCCTTGCTAAGGACTCCCGAATAACGTTTCCGATGCAGGAATACGTAATACAGATTTCTCAAGGAGGACTCCTTTTGTACAAGTTCCTTACCAAGGGTTTTTCAGTAAAGGCCCCATGCGAAGGACTCCTTTTTAAGCAGACCCCATACGAGGGATTCCTTCGTAAAACCCCTCACTAACAAGCCTTTAGTAAAGAGTCAATACATAGGATTCCTTATCCCATTTTCAAATTACGAATATGTTAGTGAATACCCGCTACTGAATATTCCATACTAGGGACTCCTGAAGAAAGACTCCTTTGCACATATTCCTTATCAAGGACTCTTTAATGCACATTCCTCAGTGACGATTTCTTAGTACATGTTCCGCCTAAGAATCCCTGAATAAAGATTCCTTTTCAAGAATTCGGCAGAACATATTCCTGTTTACGGATTCTTCAGCACAGGTGGCATCTTATAAACTCGGAGTAATAAAGATTTCTGAAAGAGGACTCCTGAATGAATATGCATTATTAAATATTCCTGGGCAACGATTTCATATGAAAGTTTCGTGGGTGCAGATCTTACTGAGGATTCCGAAGAAAATGCTCCTTGGTAAGGATGTCGTAATCAAGGTTCCTAAGGATTCCTTGGTACAGATTCTTTCTCTCGGGATGTCTCAGTAAAGTCTTTCAGTGACGACACCCGAATCCAGATTTCTGATGTAGGATTCCCGATAAAGATTCCCATTCAGGATTCATTAATGCAGATTCCTTACTGAAGATTCTGTCATACAGACTCCTTACCAAGGATTCCTCAATACATATTCCTTACTAAGGATTGCTTACTGCATAGTCCTTATTGAGGATTCTTTCGTATCAAGGTTTCTCACTCAGGACCACGTAGTACATATTTCTTATTACCAGAACCTCATTCGATTAGATTCCTTATGAAGGATTTGTAAGAAATACTCATGATGGAGGATTTTCTTAATCCAAATTCTTTGTTAAGGACTCCTTACCAAGGATTTCTTCATAAAGATACCTAACTCAGGACTCCGAAAAGAGCAAGTGGATGGGAGCTTTTGCGGAGCGCGCATGCTTGTTCTGGGAGAAACCTGAATAGAGTATCCGAAATTCGAGCTTCAGTCTGGGTGGGTTGCGGTGGCACTGGGCGCTTCCCGTTGCCAGTTGCCCCCCCCATCCCGCAGAGGGCCTCCAGCAAGAGTTCCTACTTCGCCGTAGGAACGCTGGGGCCTCCAGGTGTTGTTACCTTGTTACCTTGTTGTGTTGTTGTTGTTGTTGTTATTATTGTTGTTGTTGTTGTTGCTCATGTGGTTGTTTGTTGAATTGTTACTTTTTGGCGTCATCCCCCGCGACCCGGCCCCCGACCCACCCGCGACCCACCCCGCGACCCGCCCGCGACCTACTCGCGACCCACCCGCGACCCACCCGTGATCCGGCCCGCGATCCGGCCCGCGACCCACCCGCGACCCATTCGCGACCCATTCGCGACCCACCCCGCGACCCACCCCGAGACCCACCACACCCCGCGACCCACCCACATTGCTTTAACGAAAAATCGGCGCCTGCGGCAGGCTTGTTTTGTAATTTGTATAAGTTGGGCGCCTGCGGCGCCGGGTGCCCGTGGCCAGGCCTACGCCCTGCAGAGGGCACCGGCCAGGCCTGAATGCTGTATTGGGGAGCCGTGCAAACGCTTTCGGCAGACAGCTGGCCGCCGCAGCCAGGCGGCTGTACCTTAGGCCACAAGGGCTGTACCAGTGCAGCTGCCGCACCTGTCGCGGTGGCAAGCTTCGAGTGAACACCCAGACAGGCGGGTAAGCAGGGAATCCAATAACTCCTCCCCCGCGCGCTCTCTTATACTCCACCCTTCTCCTCCCGCCGCCTCCTCTTCTCATCCCGCCTGGGGGAGAACCGATCCTCCTGCCACCCCGACTCAGTGTCGAAGAGCGCTGGGTGCTTCTGGAGCGGCCTGTACTTCCTGGCCGTGGCGCTCTCGTGCTCGCCTGGCCTTTCGAAGGGGCGTGGAGGAGGGGGAGGGGAGGAGGAGCATGGGGAGGAGGAGGGGGGGGGATGCGGAGGAGGAGCAGGGGGAGGGGGGGAGGATAGGCAAGGGGAGGGGGAGGAGCGCGGATGAGCAGGGAGACGGGAAGGAGGGCGGATGAGAGAAGCATGTGAAGGAGGAGGAGGAGGAGGAGGAGAAGAAGAAGAAGGATAATGGGGAGGAGGGAGGCCGTATGATGTAGGAGGATGATGAAAATGAGGAGGAAGTGGAGGATGAGGAGGAGGAGGATGAGGATGAGGTAAGGCAAAGCAAGACAATGACGTGTGCAAGGCCTGTTGCACCAAAATGCCGAATACACTGCGCTGGCAGAGAAAACCGCCAGCAGCCGTGACACCTGCGTGCGAGAGTAAAGCGCGACGTGCGGCAGGTTTGGTTTGCACACCTTCCTGCCAGGAGGAGCCATGGAAGGGAGCGGCGGACTATGAGATATTGGGGGTGGACAACCCCCTATAGCAAAACACCCTTTCGTGAAACTGACCCTGGACCAGTCAAAGCATGCGCAAGCCCTCAAACAATACGGCCGCAACGCCTTCTCGAGAACCTAAAGATGGAAATTCGCAAATCGACTGGGTAGCGTGAAGGTTCCACCGACCTCCGAAATCATTTGAAAACCTCACAGACGGGGCCGAAGTAGTTGGGGTCGGAAATTCGCGACGCATCGGCGATGCTCGGCGATGCATTGGCGACGTCGGGATGGAAAAGAACAGGCTCCAAATAGCGCCAGATTCGAGCCCTGTGGCCACTCTGATCCCTCGTCGCCGCGGCTGGATTCGCCTCGGAATCCTGGTCAGAACGCACCCTGAACGAGGATCCAGAAATCAGCGGTATCGGTATTGTTTCTTCCCTAGGAATGACTCGGGTATCATGTGGTGAATTGAAACACGACGCCGTTGGTCTAGGGAAGTGTGGGAAGGGGAGGAGAAGCATTATACCTTCTAGCCATACCCCCTCCCGTTTAGTCCCCTCCCCGACCTCTCCTGGACACCTCCCTTCCCTTCTGCCTCTGCCCTCCGCATCCCTCTTCCCACACTCCCCCCAGTCCCATCAGCTTTCGCAGACCGCCTGGTCCTAAATCGTGGTCCTGGCCCACCTCGCTGTTCGCTTCTTTTTTTCTGCGGTCGGTGATCGGCGGCGCGCCGGTTTTTTGACGAGACGTCGCCCCGCGTTTCTCCTCCTCCTCTCCTCTCCTCCTCCCCCTCCTCCCCCCTCCTCCCTCGTTCTTCTTTTTTTTTTCTGCGCTCGGTGATCGGGGGAGCGAGACGTGCGAGAGAGGCGCGCGCTCGTGCGCGCGCCCCGCGCCCCGGCGCGTCCAGCTTCCACGGCGAGGTCGGCCGCCCGCCTCCGCCGCCGCTCTCCCTGGCCTCCGCCCTGGATCGCGATCCTGCGGGTGGATCCTTGGGCGGCCATTTGGGCCTCGAGGCGGCCCACAGGCTACCTCCACCATTGCAGGTGTGCGTCCTGTTCTCCCTGCAGCGTCTGGTCCTTTTCCTCCTCCTCCTCCTCCTCCATTTTGGTTCTAGGAAGTCTCCGCGTCGAGACATACCTGCCTCTCCCCCCCCCTCCTCGTCCACC
>CAUYUJ010021348.1:491456-506456 GCA_963575745.1 Prorocentrum cordatum
ATAAAGCTGATGATTTACAATTCCTGAGCACTCCTAGCCACTTCGAAAACGGGGATCACAGCAGGCCTCGAAAGTGGCGACAGGTTCACAGATCGCAGCCCCGCAGGGATGGCGAGGTCTCATTTGAATCTGCCCGTGGCCCTCACTGTGCTGGGCCCCCCAGGTCTTTCGCAGATCGCAGCCCCCCAGGGATGGCGAGGTCTAATTTGAATCCGCGCGTGGTGCTGGGCCCCCCAGCAGGCCTCGAAAATGGCGACAGTTTCGCAGATCGCAGCCCCCCAGGGATGGCGAGGTCTAATTTGAATCCGCGCGTGGCCCTCACTGTGCTGGGCCCCCCAGCAGGCCTCGAAAATGGCGACAGTTTCGCAGATCGCAGCCCCCCAGGGATGGCGAGGTCTAATTTGAATCTGCGCGTGGCCCTCACTGTGCTGGGCCCCCCAGCAGGCCTCGAAAATGGCGACAGTTTCGCAGATCGCAGCCCCCCAGGGATGGCGAGGTCTAATTTGAATCCGCGCGTGGCCCTCACTGTGCTGGGCCCCCCAGCAGGCCTCGAAAATGGCGACAGTTTCGCAGATCGCAGCCCCCCAGGGATGGCGAGGTCTAATTTGAATCCGCGCGTGGCCCTCACTGTGCTGGGCCCCCCAGCAGGCCTCGAAAGTGGCGACAGTTTCACAGATCGCAGCCCCCCAGGGAGGGCGAGGTCTAATTTGGATCTGCCGCGATTACCCTCTATGCTGGACCCCCCAGCAGGCCTCGAAAGTGGCGACAGTTTCACAGATCGCAGCCCCCCAGGGATGGCGAGGTCTAATTTGAATCTGCCGCGATTACCCTCTGTGCTGGACCCCCCAGCAGGCCTCGAAAGTGGCGACAGTTTCACAGATCGCAGCCCCCCAGGGATGGCGAGGTCTAATTTGAATCCGCCGCGATTACCCTCTATGCAGGACCCCCCAGCAGGCCTCGAAAGTGGCGACAGTTTCACAGATCGCAGCCCCCCAGGGATGGCGAGGTCTAATTTGAATCCGCCGCGATTACCCTCTATGCAGGGCCCCCCAGCAGGCCTCGAAAGTGGCGACAGTTTCACAGATCGCAGCCCCCCAGGGATGGCGAGGTCTAATTTGAATCCGCCGCGATTACCCTCTATGCAGGACCCCCCAGCAGGCCTCGAAAGTGGCGACAGTTTCACAGATCGCAGCCCCCCAGGGATGGCGAGGTCTAATTTGAATCCGCCGCGATTACCCTCTATGCAGGACCCCCCAGCAGGCCTCGAAAGTGGCGACAGTTTCACAGATCGCAGCCCCCCAGGGATGGCGAGGTCTAATTTGAATCCGCCGCGATTACCCTCTATGCAGGACCCCCCAGCAGGCCTCGAAAGTGGCGACAGTTTCACAGATCGCAGCCCCCCAGGGATGGCGAGGTCTAATTTGAATCCGCCGCGATTACCCTCTATGCAGGACCCCCCAGCAGGCCTCGAAAGTGGCGACAGTTTCACAGATCGCAGCCCCCCGCAGGCAAGACAGAAAGAGGCAGGAAAGAGGCGGGAGGCGGGAGGAGGAAGGACGCGACCACACTGCTCTATTCAAAACGAATGCCCAACCAAGGAGGGTTGGGAACAAAAAGAGAGCAGACCACACAGACTTTTGTCGCTCCGCGCGGCGGATCTCTTGGATCTGCGCCGGACCCCCTCCCTGGCGCGCGGAGCGGGCCAGGGGCGGCGCCGCAGGCGCCACCAGGGGGGGCCCCAACGCGGATCCCAGAAATCCGCGCGGAGCGCCAAAAAGTTTATAGGTATGCTGTTTAGGAGGATCGACAGGAGAAGGAGCATGATGATGCGATACGACACGATCCGCATGCCAGGAGCACCATGCACGATGCGTCCAAGAAATCCGCGCGGGGCGCCTAAAAGTTTATGGGTATGCCGTCTGTTCTCCGGCGAGTGGCAGCGGTCGCAGGCGCGGGGACGCCTGGCCGGCGGCGGCGTCCGCCTCCCCGACTGCTCTCGCGGCGCTGCCGGAGCCGTTGGCGCCGCCCATGCCGGGAGTGTGCCCCTCGGGAGGCGCCGTCTCCTCCGCCTGCTCGGGCGGGAGGGGGGGCGCGGATCGGATCGGCCTTGCGCGACGGCGGAATCAGGTCCCTCGCTCCCTCCCTCCCCCTGTCTCCCTCCCTCCCTCCCTCCCCCTCCCTCCCTCCCTCCCCCCCCCCCACCTCCTCCTTCCCCTCCCTCCCAACCTCCCTCCCTCCTCCCTCCCTACCTTCCCCTCCTCCTCCTCCTCCTGCCCACCTCCTCCTCTTGTTCCTCCCCCTCCTCCGCCTTTTCCTCCTCGCTCTTCTCATTGTTCATTTTTCCCCTCTCATCCTCCTCCTCCTTCTCCTCCTCCTCCTCCTCTTAGTCGTTCTGGCTCAGGACATCTGAGCTTGGTGACACGAACTTCAGAACGGCGCTGCGTCATCTAAGCGAGGTTTTCGGCACGGGATTTCTCATCGTCCGGAGAAGAATGCACGACAACACTGCTCCGTGGAGGCAGCGCGCGCCCCTGCAAGCCACGAAGCCGATGGGAGCTTGGCGCTGCGGGGTGTGCGGGCGCAGCAAGAAGAGACCCATCGTGGACGCTCTGTAGGCACTGTACGTTTCATTGGAAGAGCGTGGAGCCACATGAAACGTACCGGGACTCGTCAACGATGTGGGATTGCTCCAGCCCGAAAGCCCGACATCGAATCGATAAGTCGGATCGGCGATCGAAATGAATCGGATCTGCGGAAATCGGCAGCCAAGCCAGGAACAGTCAAATCGGCGGACATCGGCAACCTGGTATACCTCCAATAAGAAATCGGAGCCCAACTCGGAATCTCAAGTAGAATCGAATCGGAATCGGAGGCCATCGAAGTCGAATCGAAGCAAATCGGAGGAATCGAAAGGAGTCCTGTAATGGTGTTCTGTTGCCGTTGCCGCCAGGACACAAAGGACCTCTGGCTTCCAGGACGCGGGGCTCTTCCATGTCCCTCGTCGGCTTCTCAACCGAGGAGCTGCAGGCCACCATTGCCACTGCGGGCAAACAGTCGAGGTCAGGGGCTTCACACAAGGGCTGTTTCGGCTGAGGAGGAGCTCGCGCGTCAACTTACCACCAACGGGCTCATGTCTCGCTCGAAGTCCAAGTGGGGCAGTCGGCCTCCAATTTCAAATCTCTGGAATAGACGCTGGCTCACGAATTGGCCATGTTGGCGCGTTGGGGAGAAGGCATGGCCAAACAGTAGTCTTTCGTTCAGCATGTAAGTGACGACCCTTCCTTTTCACGAGTCAAAGCACAAGGGGCTCGTTGCGCAGATGGTAGCTGACCTTGTGCCCAACATGCCAGCCGAGTCCGACGGCGCCAAGGGAGCGCATTCTCTCTCTCTCTCTCTCTCTCTCTCAGAGAACTGCTCGCGGGATGAAAATGCGTTCTGGGGCATGTGAATGATCTTCATGGCGAGCTCGACGATGACTTTGAGCTTGAATCTCAGCAGGAGGGCATGTAATCAAGAAGCTACTACCAAGCTACACGCGAAGGACACCAGGCTCACCTGGCACGACTGACCAAGAGAAAAAGCGCACGGGCTTCGGCTTCTAGTTCCTGCTGGCCAACCCGATGCCGGTGCGCTGGTCATCGCGGGCAGGGCCAAGGGCCCGCGCGAGCGCCCAGCGATGGGAAACAAAATGGCGCTGGGGCTGAGGGCGCTCGCCCGACGCTACCGCCGCGCAAGGCACGGGAAACGGTGGAGCCCTTCCCGGGCCAAAGTCTGAGAATCGTTGTAGGTTCGCTCGCGCCACTCTCAACCATAATCCGACGTTTCCGCTCCCGCCTAGACGGGCGGGCGGGGGTGGTGGTGGTGGTGGTGGAGGTGGTGGTGGTGGTGGGGGGGGGGGGAATTCCAAGATCACGGTTGCGACATCAAATCTAGCTCGGGGGCGGCTGCCGCCTGCGCGAGGTCCTCCGCATTCTGTCATCGCAGCGATGAGATCGATGCCAATGGTAATCTCGAGTATGCGTTTTTGGGCTAGCCCCCCTTCTCCCAAGGGGGTCCTTCCCGCCCCCACCCTGACCAGCTCGCTCTCCAGACAACCGCGCTTGCCTGCAATAGTTGGGGGTCGATGACAGATCGGTTGTCAGCTTGTCGCGACAATCGTATGCTTTTGGTTCAGGAGCACCAGTTGCCGGATCCTGACGCGACACCATCACCATCGAGATCTTGCCTCAACCATGGGTGGACATCGATTTGGGGAAGGGCGACGCCTACTTCAGGTTCCTCGGGAGGAGTTGCCATTATCGGGGAGGACTTCACGGGCCCCCATCCTCCCGAGAGGGGCTCATCTATTCTCGCGAACGCAATTGCGACTACGCTTGATCTCCCAAAGCCATGATACGGACACATCTGGAAGGTTGGTCAGACTGACAGCTGGGGGAGTCTCCGAGGGGGACCGCCTCCGCGGTGTGTGTGCGGTGGGCAAAAGCGATTCAGGATGATCCCCTACGTTGGAGCCCGAGGGAAGGGCCTGCAATCTGTTTAGAAGAGCATCCTGTGCCCTGACCGTCGAGTCCAAATGCCCGCCCTCTAAACGGTCAAGTGGGTCTGCCCGAGATGCGCATTCAAGTTGCCAGAAAGTACATCGCAGGCGAGTGCGCTGTCGAAGAAGTGGACGAAGTTACAGGTTTTGATCAGGCACGTCCTTGGGGCTTCGGGCTGGATCGCTAAACGCCGACGGGGGGTGCGGCGAACACTTTTTGCTGCGCGGTCAGTGCTGGGGCCCCGGTGCCTCAGCGGTCTCAATGTAGAGCCTTTTGAAGACATGGGGCAGCGTGACAGTTCGCAGCAGGGCGCCCTGTTCATTCGCGAAGGCTTTCGCGGGGTCGGCCAAAACAGATCGCCGCGCATGGCTTGCGACTAACTTGGGCGAGGGATCGCAGAAGCCCGCTGCGCCATCAAAGGCCTCCAGAATTGGAACCCCGCGCTTGCGCTCTCGACCCGGGGGCAACTTGCGCCAGACCCCCGGCCCCCCTGGACCGAGAGGTGTGGAAACTTTCGACACGATGGTTTGTTTGCCCGCCGTCTCAGGGCCCTCAGCAGGAAATGCCCAGGGAGAAGCGCGGTCTCCCACGACGGCTTCTGCTTAAGGCTTTACCAAATAATGAATGATGAATCGTTGCAGCCGCGTGCTTAGATCTGCGCAGAGGTGGGCGCGCCTCTGAATTGTCTGTTCAGGTATGGGCGGTGCCCATCGAATTGCTCAGCAAGGACGCCTGCGGGCTTCGCCCCATCGGAGCGTTTCCCTCGCCTTATGATCTTGGGGGCATCGACAACGCCCCTGGCTGAGGCTTGAAGTCCGAGCATGCTCGGGCGTTGTTCTCGGCTGGGCAACGCTGAGCGGCCCGTGGCACTGCCTGGGGGCAGTCGTTCAGCGCGAAACGCGGAGTGCAGCTGGGTGGCAAGATGCCTCGGTGTTATGGGATATGTTGAAGCAATGCGAACGGACTGTTCGTGGATGTTCTCAAGGTTCGGAGAGCGATCAATTCATGGGCTCTGCGGGGCGGGGGGCAAGGGGGGGAAGGGGGGGGCGCCCTCAAAGGTTGCGTCTCGGACTTCCAATTGGGCCCGTCACGTGGCGATGGCTGGTCTGGGTGCCAAGGCGATTATCACTTCTCGTGGAACCACTGCTGGGCACACGCGCCACGGACGCCGGGCCCATCCGAGTCCACGCCCTCGATGCCCTCGACGCGACGCCCAGAGCCTTCGCCTCGACGCGCGGGGCGGTGTCTTTGCGAAAGCGCAATTTTCGGAATGTCGGCGCGCGCGTTGACGGTGATGCGAAGCGCTCTGCCGTCGGCGCGCGCGCGATCGTTCTCGCCGCGATCTTGCAAGTGGGCCACCTCGCTTCCCACGCCATTGCCGCCGTGGTAGGAGGGCGAGCCGAGATGGATACAGCGGAGGCCCGACCACAGGAAACCTTCCACGAGAAACCCGACCCTGAGACCCCAAGACGCCCGCTGATTCTCGGCGCTGGAGCGTCGCGCGCCGCGCTTCCCACGGCAAATCCATCGGAACCCAAGAAACCCAAGGCGCCCTGGAAGCAAGCGGGGTGTTCCTTGGCATGGGCTTCCGCTGCGCGGTCGCATTCGCGCCCTCGTGCGCCAAGCTTGGGGCGGAGTGAAAAGGGCCCGCCCTGGCTCGCCCAGGTCTCGTCCGCGACGGCTCCCCCGTTAGCTCTGGGCGCGGCCCCCCCGCGGGCGCCTCCTTCCAGGCGCGCGGGCGCGCGCGCGGGCGGGCGGGGGGGGTGCCGGGTGGCGAAAAGGAGTGAAGGGAACATCGAGTGACGTCGAAAGCTCCGTCGTCTGCAGTGTCTCGAGGGTTACTTCTGGAGAACTGCCAAATGGTTCGCCAGCGGTCTGCTTCCTGACCTCCTTGAAGGTTCTGGGATCCACGGCGCAAGCGATGGAGAATGCCCCGGCTCGCGCAGATAAGCTGCCAGCGCGCTGAAAACCTACTGCCGGTAGCAGGTCGCTGACCATTATTGCGCTTCTGGAGCCTGTTTGGCATTCCTCGGCGACACCCAATGTGCGGCGCTGTGGAGAAGTGCTGCTTCTGAGATCCACGCTTCTTCCGTGGGCGTCTTGATTTGGCTGCTCTCCGGATCTCCTGGGCGACGGTGTCCCAGCGGCGAAGAGGCCCCAATTTGTCGTGGAGAAGAGTTCCTGGACTCGCGCCTGTCCTGTTTCCATCTGTTCAGAGCACGGGGTGGTCCACGGATGGGCATGCCAGTATTATTGATCACTTCGGCGGGCGTGTCTCGCGCGCCCCCCTCTCGCCAGAGCTCATCCAGCACCTCCGTCGCGAGGCCATCCTGCGTCTACTGAAAAGGCCGGCAGTTGGGGAGCTCGCGGAAGGATGGTTCTTTGCAGGCATCGCTGAAATTGACTTCCTTGGGGCCCCTCTCTCTTCGACGGCGGCGTCGTCGGCGCGCCCCGTGCCGCGGGCCCTGCCAGGTGTGGGGGCTCCTCGAGCTGAGAGAGATGATACCAGCATTTAAATTTGGATCGGGCGCGTCGTCCCCCGGGCATATTTTGGAAGGAATATGAAAAATAACCAAACAATGTTCAAACAAATCATTGACAAATCGTCCCCAGACTATTTCTGACTGTTCTTGCAAATCCCTCCGGTAGAGGAACATGCCCGACCCGCAGTTACAGGGGGAGGCTTGGGGGGAGTTCCAGTTCCTTCAGAAGGCGCTCCTGGGAGCCTCTCGCAATCGCCTGAGTTGCCGCAGCGGCTCCTCCAATGGCCTCCATTGGGCCCCAGCGGCCCCCCGCAAGCCTAGAGCCGCCTCCAGTCTCTCCTCCAGCTGGCCCGCCGAGGCCCCCCATGGCCCCCCGTGGCCCCCAGTGGCCTCCAGTGGCGCGAGCAGACAGCGTGGGCCGCTGGAGGCGCAGGGAAGCCAGGCCGAATGACAATCAGGGGCTCCCGGGACCGTCTTCCGAACAGTTCCCGTCAGCTCTCCCCGCGGCCCGCAAGTCGGTGGGGCGGGACTTTCCGGCGGCGGCGGCGGCCTCGGCGCGCCGCCCCCTTCCCCCGCTGCCCGCCCGAGCCCGCGCTGCGACGCGGCGCGCGCCACTCTCCGAGCCGGGCGCTTCTCGCCTGTCCAAGAAAGGACGCCTCCGATCGTTGGTTAGAAGCTGGGCGAGGGCTGGCGCGTCCGCGGCTGCTAAAACGGTCTTCTGGGAAGAAAACCAACGAACTCCCGGAATCAAGCCCGGCGCGCTGGATATTAAACGGGCTGCTTCCCGGAAGAGAAAAAAACAACAATGTCCTGGAGCTCCGTCATAGCAGCCACGGGTTTGCCAGCCTTCGCCCGGCTCCTGAGTTAGGTTGCCGCGCGGTCTGGGGCCACCATAGCGAGGCCCTTAAGGGCTACCAGGCCCCCCAGCTGCACCCTGCGCGCGAGTCTACAGTTGACGCGCTGCACCGCGGGATGTGGAAGTGCGATGCGGCCCAGGAATCCAGAGGTGATGTCGAGGCTCCCCAGGTCGCCAAGGCTGCTTTGAAAACTCAGGAATCGCTCTTGGACGACCCGCTGGTGATTGCCTCTGGCGCCTTCCATCATCCTGGAGATGCATGTCCTAGACCGCTCGCGCAACATGGCATAGACGGCGCGGTCTGGGAGGTTTTCGACGAGAGGTTGAAGAGGCTTTGGCTCAGAGATCGCCGGATGGGGGGGCCCTTCCAAGGCGTCGTCTTCCTCGACGGCAACTGTTGCCAATCGGTTGTGCAGGAATTCTGATGTGCTGGATGGGGATGCGTGACAATCCCCCAAGACTAGATTTGTGTTGTGTGTTACAATCCCGTGCGGGAGGACTTTCCGCAATGAGCAGGGGAGTATTCTTGTTTTGCGTCGCCAGGAGTCAACCTAGATGGGGGCTCAGTCTTACACTCCGACAGTGTTAGCGTTGTTGCTCTAGGGGGCAGTATGCTTCTGAAGAAGTTTCTGCTCGCAGGATCCACCGTGGATCTGTGGTAGAAGCTGTTGCAGGGGCGGTCGGATGCATCAAATTTACAAAGATGCAATCCCAAGGTTGCGGCCCGCAATGACCACAATAACGACACAAATTTGCGCGCGTCGGATCTTTTCGCCGACAAGGCAACCAAGCTCCAACGTCAGGTCCACCCTAGTCCCGGCCAGGAGACCCAGGAACGAGTTTACATGTATGTGGAGATTCCTACGGCCGTGGTCCAGATTGCCACCAACAACCTCCCTCTGTGGCCTCGTCTGGACCTCACGGAAGTATGATATACCAAACCAGACAGCAGTGGAAGGAAGGCCGCATGTCCCAGGCATGAATGTGGCTGGGCCTCCTCTTATTGGCAGTGCACGTCTTCCTCCTCGTCCTGTGCGCTTGTAGATTGCACTGGTGGGTCTTTGCTCAGCGGATGTCCAGTTCCAATATTAGATCACAGGCGGACGAGACATGCATCTTTCTCAGCCCTGCTCGCCCATTTCTGAAGGAGCGGGGCGAGCAAATGGACATACGCCCGTGCTGGTCGCCATCTTCAGGAGAAGAAGGGGGCGCAAGGTTCAGTTCCCCCCCTCTCCTTGGACGGTTGGCGCTCCTGCCCTTCCTGGGCGGGCCCTGGAGGGCTCCTCTCTGGCTGGAAAAACTCTGCGCTCGTACGGGGCTCTGGGCCCGGTTCCGGTGCTGTGTGCCAGGATGGCCCCCAGAGAGTCCGAGCCTCGTGCTGTTCGCAATAGGGAAGCCAGTGCTCCATCTCAGCAGGCGCAGGCGTTTCCCAAATCTGCCGCAAGGACCCGAGGGTCGCAGCTTCTCTGCGCCAGGTTGCAGAGGCACTGCTCCTTGAAGATGATGAGCAGCCTTTCGTCTTTACCAAAGCTGACGCCAACGACGAGACTGAGAGACGTCCGCTTGAAGGGGGCTTCTGGCCGTACATGCTGAAACAATCCTCCTCCTCCTCCTCCTCCTCCTCCTCCTCCTCCTCCGCTTCCTCCATCTACCTCCGCTCTCCCCCTTCCTCCAACCTCACCCCTCCTCCCCCTCCTCCCCCTCCTCCCCTTCCTCCTCCTCATCCTCCTCCTCCTTCTCCTCCTCCTCCTCACCATCACCATGAGCGTAACCATCAACACCACCATCACGATAACATGAAGAAAGCGTGCCCTGGAGGAACGGGGTCCTGCATGTCTTTCGTCATTTTTGTTCGGGCCCCTGGGGCCCTCCCTTGGGCTCCACGGTGGTCGAAAATCGGCTCGGGCTGAAGACTTCGTCTTGGGGAGAGGCCCCCGGGGCGACGGGGCCGAAGCCAGCTGTGTGCGGCAGGAGGGCATCACTCTCGGCATGGACATAAGCTTTCGGACGTCCGTGCGGATCTTCTGGTTGACCGCTAAGAGAGCGCACTTTCATTCCCAACCGATAGCGGGCGTTGCCGGCGGGGGAGGTGGCCTGTAACGTCACGGTTCGCGCCAGCGCCGTATGGGAATGCCTACGAACAACCGAACTCGGGGGTCAGCACGAATCGTGACGCTACCTGAGGGGGGGAGGGTGAGGCAGCCAGGGCCCATAGCGCCCGCTATCGCGAAACATAACAAACGCTCTCGGCCCCCCTGCCCTAGCGCGCGGAGCGCGCCATGCGTGGACAAAAAGCCGCGCGCCAAGAGATTTGCGCGGGCATCCGACAAATTCTGCTCGTGCGATGTTACCTCCGGAAAGCAGAAAGAGGAAGAGGAGGAGGAGGAAGAGGAGGAGGACCAGTGTAAGCCCAAGGCTCATCAATAATGATGGAATACACCCTCCCTTCAAGTTCCCTCTTCATAGGCTCCATACAAGGATCCACTTCCACAGGGGGAAGTTCCCCGCTGGGAGACAAAATATTGAAGGTCCTGAAGCGTGCCAAAACACCATTCTCGGGACTCCGAAGCCACGAATCAACCTGACTCGTGCACCTTGACGATCCTGAATGGTGCCATGACCACACTCGTGAGACTCCAACACCGCGAAAAACGCAACTGTTGCGTATTGACAATCCAGAATCGCTTCAAAACAGCATGTCTAATAAGCTAGCCATACGAATCCGTGCACTCGTTTATTACTTTAGACAAATGTGCGCGCCGCTAACGCGATAACCACATTTTGGAGAAAATAACTACCCTGAATCCGTGAAGCTCTTGTATGTTTTGAGACGAGTGTGTGCGCGGCGCGAAGGCGAGGACCACATTTTGAAACCCGCCCGCTCTCAATCCGTGAAACTCTTGCACTTTTCTACAAGAATGTGCGCGGCGCCAAAGCAAGAGCCGCGTTTTGGACGCAGCCCGTCCTCCATCTGTGAAGATGTTGCCACTTTAATGGTTCAGAATCGCAAAGTATGAGGACGTCTCAAGCGAAACGCCTCAGCGAACGACACAGAGGAAATATGCATCAGGCAAAATGACGTGGAGGGAAAAAGGGGGAGGAGGAGGAGGAGGAAGGAGGAGGAGGATGAGGAGGAGGAGGAGGAGCCGGAGGAGGAGGAGGAGCGGGAGGAGGAGGAGCGGGAGGAGGAGGAGGAGGAGGAGGGAGGAGGAGGAGGAGGAGGAGGAGGAGGACGAGGAGGAGTGACTCATGGCAGCCTCGCGCCAGCACCAGGTATTGCACCAGCACCGCGGAGGAGTCAGGAACCAAGAGGAGGAGGAGTGAGGAGCAGGAGCGAGCAAGAATCCGCGCGGAGCGCCAAAAGTTTCTGTTTACTTCATGTCCTTCCTTCTTCGGAACGGAGGAGCCGGAGGACGAGCGAGCAGGGGCGAGCGGGGGCGGGCACGAGGGGCAGCAGAGGGGGAGCGGGGCCTCCCCGCCGCCACTGGGGCGGACTCGGCGGCGCCCGCGGGCGCCGGGCCCGAGCGAGACGCGCGCGGCCGACGCGGCGCCCACCCTCTGTCGGGCGGGGCCCTGCGGGCAGAAGCGGCTCTGCGGGCCTCCTCGTCCGCGTCGATGCCGACGATGGCTGCTGGCGGCGCGCACAAGGGGGCAGGCGGAGGGGGGAAGGCTTCTTAGAAGGGTGCTGTTTCGGAGAAAGCGCCAGCCTTAACATGTGTAGATATAAGGCCCGCGCCTGCTAAGAAGCAACCTCGTTCTACTTAAGACGCCTTCCCTCCTCCCCCTACCCCCCTTTGCGCGTGGCCGACTTGTCCATTTCCTTTCCGTCCCCGTTCCCAGAGATCCGGCGAACCATCTTTTCGGCGCGGGCCGCGCGGTGTCCTGGCCCCTTTCATCCGGGACGGCTCGCCCTCCTCGGCGCATTTTGACGTTCCTGGGGACTGGCGAGGGCCACGCAGGGGCCGCGGTCTGGATCCCCCTCGTCCACCTCGTCGTTGTCGTCGTCGTCGTCGGCCTCCTCCTCCTCTCCTTCCTCCTCCCTCTTCCCTGCTCCCTGCTTCCTCCTCATCCAACTCCTCCTCCTCCTCCTCCTTCTCCTCCTCCTCCTCCTCTTCCTCCTCCTGTCTTTCTTCCTCCTCCTCCTCCTCCTCCTCCCGCTACTGCCCACCTCCTCCTTCCTCCTTCCTCCTTCCTTCCTCCTCCCTCCGCCCTCCTCCCTCCTCCCTCCTCCATCCTCGTCCTCCTCGTCCTCCTCGTCCTCCTCGCCCTCTCCTCTCTCCTCGTCCTCCTCCTCTTCCTCCTCGTCCTCCTCGTCCTCCGCGTCCCCGTCCCTCGTCCTCGTCGTCCTCGTCCTCGTCCTCGTCCTCGTCCTCCTCCTCCTCCTCCTTCCTCCTCGCTTCTCGTTCCCGCCCCTCCTCCTCCTCCTCCTCCCCCTCCTCCTCCTCCTCCTCCTCCTCCTCCTCCTCCTCCTCCTCTCCTCCTCCTCCTCCTCCTCCTCCTCCTCCTCCTCCCTCCTCCTCCTCCTCCTCCTCCTCCTCTCCTCCTCCTCCTCTCCTCCTCACCCCTCCCTCCTCCTCCTCCCTCCCAACCTCCCCTCCCTCCCTCATTGCCCTCCCTCCTCATTGCCTCCCTCCTCCCTCCTCCCTCCCTCCCTCCCTCCCTCCTCTCCTCCCTCCTCCTCCTCCTTCCTCCTCCGCCTCCTCCTTCTCCTCCTCCTCCCTCCTCCTCTTCCTCCTCCTCCTCCTCCTCCTCCTCTCCTTCCACCTTCCTTCCTCATTCTCCTCCTTCCTCCTCCTCCTCATCCCTTCCTCCCTTCTCCCTTCTCCTCCTCCGCCTTCCTCCTCCCTCCTGCTCCTCCTGCTCCTCCTGCTCCTCTGCCCTCCTCCTCCTCCTCCTCCTCCTCCACTCCCCTCATCCTCCTGCGTGTTCCCCGCTCCGTGCTCCCTGTTCCCTGCTCAAGGCTCCCTGCTCCCTGCTCCCTGCTCCCTCCTCTCTGCTCCCTGCTCCCTTCTCTCCTCTCCCTGCTCCCTGCTCCTTGCTCATTCTTTCTCCTTCCTCCTTCCTCCTTCCTCCTCCTCCTCCTCCTCCTCCTCCTCCTGCCCTCCCTCTTCTCTCTCCTCCTCCTCCCCTCCTCCTTCTCCGCCCTCCCTCCTCTTTCCCTCCCTCCCTCCCTCCCCCTCCCTCCCCCCTCCCCTCCCCCCTGCCTTCCTCCTCCCTCCTCCCTCCACCCATCCCCTCTCCCCACCCCTCCTCACCCCCCCCTCCCTCCTCCTCCTCCCTCCCTCCTCCTCCTCCTCCTCCTCCTCCTCCTCTTTCTCCTCCGCCCTACTACCTCCTCCTCCTCCTCTTTCCTCCCTCCTCTCTCCTCCCTCCTCCCTCCTTCCCTTCATCCCTCCACCCTCCCTCCTCCCTTCTATGTGTTCTTCTTCCTCCTCCTCATCGTCGATGCTGCGGGCACGTAGGTCGGCTACGACGCTGCCCTGCCCACCCCGACGACCAGCAGCGCCAGGGAGGGCGGAGGCTGGAGCAACTCGTAGACAAAAGACGGGCCAGGAGCCGAGAGAGAGAGAGAGAGAGCAGCGAGCTAGTGAGTAGACCACCCACGAGAGCAGCGAGCTCGTGAATAGACCTTCCCCCCGAAAGACAAGAAGGGACCCAACAACGGGACCCACCCGCAATCTTGCTTGACGAGGCCCGCTGGGCCCCTTCCCCGAAGCAGACCCTTTCCGCTTATTACTTGGGCGTCGTGGAAGGGGGGGAAGAAGAAGAAGAAGAAGAAGAAGACGGCAAGCACTAATCATAACACTAATAATATTAATCATAACACTAATAATATATATTACTAATAGTTAGACTAATGCTACTACTACTACTACTACTACTACTATTATTATTATTAATCATAGCAGTAATGATGATATTAATAATAATCATTTGAATAATCAAAAACATAATAATGAGAAAGGTGCTCTTCTCGGGCCCTGAATGCCCCCTTTTGGGCCCTCAAGGGCTCCTTTCGTAGGGGCCCCGAAGGGGCCCTCTTTCGCTGCAGCCCCGGCTGCCCCCCAGTCTCTCGCTCCCCCCTCCTGCGCGACGCCCAACTGATGAGCTCTGGAGCGCGTCCGGCGGGCAGCGGGGAGGCGGCGGGCGCCGCGAGCGGGGCTCGGCGGCCGCCGCCGCCCCGGGCCCCCCCCCCCCCTCCCCTCCCCTCTCCCCCCTCCTTCTCGGGCTGAGGACTTTTCGGCAAGACGGCGCGCAGACTTCGAATAGTTCGACTACAGATATGATTTACCCCATCTTTTGTTTTTGGGTTTGTTTGTTGTTTTTTTGCTTTGCGTCCGACTACAACAAATGCGTAGAACGTCTAGGTTCAATTCATTCTGAGGTCGACTCCCTGCTCGAAGACCGCTGCAGTGCCGAGTCCGACGGACCCTCCCTCCTCCTCCTCCCCTCCTGACGTGGCCGGTGGCTTCAGCTCCATGCTGGACAGAACGCTACTCTTCCTCGCTCTCCGATGGCGCCGGCGAAGACCCCGCGCCGCAGCTGGGCCCCGCACCACGTACGGCGCCGCGCTCCAGCTCGCGTCCTGCGATCGGGCCGAGGACCGGAGGGGAGTCGGGAGCGGCCAAGAGGGGGGGGTCCAAGAGGGGGAGGTGCAAATCATGGCCGGCGGCATGTGCGCGGCCCGGCGGGGGGGGGCCAGGGACGTAATGAAACAGGAAGGGGCGCCATGAAATCTGGGGAAATATCATGGCCCCCGCCATGATACCCACCCACCCCTAGTCATCACCCCCCTCTTTTCCGCCCCCGAGGGAGAGGGGGGCGCCCTCTCCAGCGATCGGGCCGGGCCGGGGACCGCAGGGGGTGGGGTACCGCCTGCTCCCGACGTCAACCGACCGCCATATCGATCCTGGCCAGGCCCACCCTGGGCCCAAGATGAGGTCTAGGCCCTCCTGGCTTGGCTGGACCGTAAACAAAAACCGCTGACTTGATTTTTCAACGAGTTGGGGGTCTGGGGGATGAGTGGTTTGGAGGCCACAAGTCGGACCACCCGCGGCCCTTCGGGACGATCCGGGCAACCCCTGGAACGCCCTCGGTGAGGCGCAGCTGCTGGAAAGCACTC